>JAQQSS010000042.1:699521-716021 GCA_028646465.1 Rhinoceros unicornis | reverse complement strand
TCCTTGATTTTTTGAGGAATCTCCATACTGTTTTCCATAGTGGCTTCACCAGTTTGCACTCCCACCAGCAGTGTATGAGAGTTCCCTTCTCTCCACATCCTCTCCCCAAAGTAATCATCATTACATATAATAATATAGATATTGATTAATTATATGGAATTTCTCATCTTAAAAAATGCATAATGTAGCCTTATATTACAGTACCTAAGCTTGCAAATAATCAAATAACTACAACTATTGTCCCATTTCATTTCATTATAATTATTTAACCAGTATTTATACGCATGAAGGTAGGTTTTGATGACATAGAACCAAATAAGTCATGGTCCCAAATCCCAGAAATTTTATCATTGAGTGGAAGATGCTGAGAAGTAAATTGACAGTTGTGGAGAAACATATGTCATGAACACTGGGATGTCCCAGATCCCATCTCAGTGAAGGACTTGTTGCTCTAGTTGTAGAGAGCCATCTCACACATATTCACCTTTCCAGCTGCCCATTTCCAATGACTGATCCATGTGAGAGAATAAAGTCTCAACCATCTCAGTGGGAATTCTGACAACTCTGAAGGGCCTTTCTAGCTTCTAAGATTCCCATGAGGTCTATCACATTTATCATTAGGCTTATGTCACATTTTGACTCTTCCCTCTATCCCAGTAATTCTCTGTTAGGGGGATTTTGTCTCCTAGGGAACATTTGACAATGTATGGGAATATTTTGATTTTTGGTTGTGAGAACTGAGAGGGGTAGGGGTGCTAGTGGCATGTGGTTGGTGAAGCCCAAGGATTGCTAAACGGCTTACAGTATATAGATGGCTTTACAACAAAGAATGATCTGGCCTCAAATGCCTATAGTTTTGAGGATGAGAAACACTGCTTGAAGAGTTTCTTATCTGAAAGGGTTCTTTAAAGATTTGTTTTTTCTGTTGAAGTGTCATAGCCTAGAACAAATGAAAGTAAATTGGTGGTGGGTGTGGGGTGTGTGTGGTAGAGTTTATAAATTTCCAGCAGATGGCAATAAAACACAAGTGAAAAGTCAATCTCTTCTAGCCTCCTTTTCAGATTCCAATTCTTTCCCTGGTCAGCCCTCTTAAATAACAATGACAATCTTTTTCAAATGGGAATGTGATAATAAATAATATTATTGAACAACCAATAGTAGAATCAAAAGAAAAATTAAAAAACAATTTAAGACAAATAAATGAAAACTGAAGCACAATACACCAAAACTTATGGGATGCAACAAAAGCATTCCTACAATGAAAGTTTATAGCAATAAACACCTACGTTAAGAAAAAAGAAAGAACACAAATAAACAACCTACTTTTACACTTCAAGGACTAGAAAAGGAGAACAAATGAAGCCTAAAATTATTAAAAGGAAGAAAATACAAAGATCAGAGCAGAAATAAATGAAAGAGACTAAAGAAATAATGAAAAAGATCAATAAAACTAAGAGCTTCTGGTTATATATCAAAGGAAATGAAATAATTATCTGACAGAGATATCTGCACTCCCTGTTCTTTCAGCATTATTCACAATAGCCAAGATATGGAAACAACCTAGGTGTCCATCAATGTATGAATGGATAAAGAAAATGTGGCATGCATATATATATATATATATGTATATATATATATATATATATGTGAAAATCATATATATCGATAATGGAATAATATTCACCTTAACAAGAAACAAATCCTGTCATTTGTGAAAACATGGATGAAACTCAAGGGTCTTGTATTAAGTGAAGTAAGCCAGACAAAGAAAAATACTGCATAGTATCAGTTATACGTGGAATTTTAAAAAGAAGAAAAAAGTCAAACTCATAGAAATAGAGAGTAGAAAAGTTGTTGCCAGTGTCTGGGGTATGGGAGAAATAGGGAGAGGTTGGTAAAAGGATATAAACTTAAAAAAAAAAAAATCCACAAGGGGGAATGTTACTGTATTATTTTGAACTGTATTTTCATTTAGTGTTTAGTTTTCCTCACCAACAACATTTTTATGCAAGTGAATTGAAAGGAATATTAATTGCTGGTTAATTGTGAGTGGGGACTTGTTCCAGAGGTTCTCAACTCTGCTGTGCATCAGAATCACTGGATGACCTTCAGTAATTCTGATGCCTGGGCCCCCATCCTAGACCAATTAAATCCAGATTTCTAGATTTCTAGAAGTGGGGCCCAGGTATTGGTGTATTTATAAACCTCCCTAGGTGAGTTCTGATGTGCCAAGAACCACTGTATTTGGTTAGGTGTAAAGGCTGAATCTGGCTTTGCCCATCCAACCCAGCGTCTGAACAGAAAATCACCCAAGGTAGACTCATCCTTGGAGTCATATCTAGGTTATTGTACCATCTCCCCCAAAAGTGGAGTTTTCTGCTTTTTTTTTCTATGGCTCTTTGACCTCTGGGGTAGGTCAGAGGTTTTGGTGAGAACATTTGGTGCTCATGATCATTTGTACTCTTTACAATTTGAAGTAGAAAATGTCTTTGACCACTTTTCTTCCTCATCAATGATGTAGAGTTGAATCAGCCTTTTAGCTCTGAAATCCTGTGAGTTCCTAAGTACACATTAGGGGGTTCTGAACAATTTCCTTTTTTTCAGGAATGATTTTTAATTTTGTTTCACAGGGTAGGCCCTGTATTCACCTGTTTTTCACCTTATATCAGAACAACATTACTTGAAAGTCAAGACTAAGGATTAATAACACAACACTTCACAGGTTACTAATTCTCAAAGTTCCAAGTGATTATGAGGTGGAGATAATCTTTAAAAATCCAATTTATACTAGTATTGTTTATCACAATAAAAGTCTCTTTGGGATGGTGATGGGAACAGAAATCACATATTTTGAAGAGTATTAGTTGTACCTTTGGGTAGGCATAACTGAAGGCCAGTTCGCAGTAAGGGATACAAATCCCCTCTGTGTGCTCATTGCTGTGCTGGGAAAAGACACAAACTAAATCTTCAGAGAGAAATTTTCATTCTAAAGCTGTTTTACCGATGGTGAAGGAGCATTTGGTTTTTAAGAGCTAACATTTAGGTTTGTGAAAAGGATAGGGGACAAAAATTGAACATTAAGGCTAGATTGGAGGCTGGAGAGTTTACATAGTAGGGACAGAACTCTAAAATGCATTACTCCAGTAGGAAATCTAGCAATAGAACAGTTGGACAAGTGAAAAAAAAAGAGCATAACTGTAGTTGATCAAAGGTCAGATGGCTTGAAAATATCTTTGAAAACATATTAGTACATTTAATCTTGTGCCTCTGAAAAGATTTGAGGCCTTTTACTATTTGAATTAGTAGCTACTCAATTTTTTTTTTCTGCATGAAGGTAGAAGAGAGTGTTATGAGTAGATGGCAGACAATCATGACTACCCAAGAAGAGGAAACACTAGCTATTATTTTTATGCTGGGGGAAAATAGGAAATATAAAAGAACTAGATGGCAGAATCTATGCCTACAAGTGATTGATTAAATGCCCAAATGAATATGGCATAGTAGTTCCATATAAATTGAGCAGAGAGAGATTACCATGAGATTACCATGTATATATTTACAGAAGAAATAAAACTTTAAATAATATTCCTGAAATCTATTGGTAGCTGTAATCACTTTAAGATGTTCATGGTTTTTGGTGATTTCTTCTTGATATTCATTGCCTGCCTATTTAGCTTTTATTCCTCCATACTCATAGTCAGTTTTTCTGTAGGACGAGTATAGTTGCAGTGGAACAAACTAATCTCTTTCCTCTTTTCAACTGTATTATTATGTCATTCTCAGTTATGCAATAAAGAGAACACATAAGACATCTTCACCTTACAAAAAAATCACATTACTTATTTGTGGAAGTTTTTAATAACTTGATGGAAATAGTAAAATTTTATCCATTGAAAACTATAAATCTCTTGTCTGTTGTTCTTCATGTATATTTATGCATTTAAAATACATCTTCCAGTATAAACAGATTCATTGAAGAACAATATATTTTTTAGAAAGAGTATATGGGAAAATATATCATTTGAGATTCAGAGACACTGTCTTTTACCTGTGGGCCTTGGCAGTGTTTCATGAATGACCTCAACGCTGGTTTTTTCCTTCCTTCTCTATGGGTTAAGGACAGACAATGTTTTTGGTCTCTGTACTTGCCTGGGCTCAATACAAGCCCTACTACTCAGTAGAACTGACTGACCCAGCGTACTGACTGTTATGCCATTCTGCTCAGTGGGGAGAGCTTCCCGCTTAGCAGTGTTGTGGATTCTGGCCTGCCCTGACATTGCCCATCTATTTTCTTCCAGATCCCCCATATTTGAGGAGAAAAGGTGGTTCAGTCCACAAAGATGTGTGCCATAAAAGTGTAGGAGACACTCCTAGGGAGGTGGGGAATGAAAGATAAAAATTAAAGACCATTGACAAGGCATGAAAATCTGCTGCAACCAAAAGCTTTATTTTCTTTGAGATGGTGGTGGTGGCTGTGTCTTGCTATAGTGTCTAGTGTTATTTTAATGTTGGCTTTTCAGAAACTCAGGCATTTTATTAGACTCTTTAGCACTCTGCGAATAAACAGTAAACAGCTTAAAAAAGTTAACGAGATCCGTTGTATTTTTTGCTGAGGTAGATTCACCCTGAGCTAATATTTGTTATGAATCATCCTCTTTTTTTGTTTAGCTTAAGGAAGATTAGCCCGGGGCTAACATCTGTGCCAATCTTCCTTTATTTTATGTGTGGGTTGCTGCCAGAGCATGGCCACCTACAAGTGGTGTAGGTCTGCTCCTGGGATCTGAACCCATGAACCCAGGCCACCTATGTGGAGTGCACTGAACGTAATAACTAGGCCACCAGCTGGCCCCTACTGAGACCCATTTTGAAAAGAGGTTCTCTTACCTTCCTTTGGGAGCTGACTGATGCAGCAGGGAAGAATGTATTCCTTCTTATAGGAAATACACATTTGGAACTTTGTTCTGCTTTCTGTCATTGTTGAGCTACTGTCTAGAACACAGCAGTTTGTAGGTTCTCTGTCAGAAATTATGGCACTGCATATGTATTCTAAGCCCTGTCGATTGACAGTGTGTACAAGAGTTTTTTTTTTTTAAATAAGTTTTTACATATCTATATAGTTCATTAAGAAATGGTCCAGTTTTATGAGTCATTGACACCATATTTTGGTCCCAAATATCATATTGCTTTCGGTCATAACAACAATATTCTTGTTTCTACTAATCTTCTAAGCCTAATTGTTTATGAGAAATATGAGAATCACAAAGTTTCTCCACTGATGTCCCAGTATAAAGTGAGGAACAATTAGGATGCTTAATGAATTAAAGGGAGGGTCTATACAACTTAATAATGTATTAACATAAAACAGGGGTGGGAAAATCATGGCCCACACGCTATTTTTCATACTAGCCAGAGCTAAGAATTTTAAAGGGTTGTTAAAAAAAAAAAATCATCAAATATTTACTATCTGATCCTCTACTGAAAAAAAAATTCTAACATCAAGTAACAAGTGAAATATTGGAAATATCAAGCAGTAATGAATGATGGAATTCAGAGGTAAGTAATTTGAGAGTCCATAGTGCTTTCCAATCCAGTACCTTCATTAGAAATTTTGATGGGAGAGAAGTCATCACAGCAGTGTAGGCAGACTTTGAACTCACCTCCTTCCATGGACACAGTGGACTTACAACTAATCTTGGAACAGTTACCCTTGAGGGAGAACTAAAAACTGGATAAGAGGAATTCTTGCAACAAACGACAATCCTGACTGAGGTGGAAGAGGCAGGAATTCCATTCTGGAGAGAAAAAATGCCACCCTCACAAGCCGCAATGCTTCACAGCTGCCCAGGAGCAATCCAAATGTACGTAGCCTTCCCTGGAGGAATGGGGGGCCTAAGCCAGGAAACATTGCCACTATAAGCATATTTTGGGCCCAGCACAACTGAGATGAGTGTCATAATATATGGCTTTGCTAGTTACTAACAACAATGGAGAATACTCCCAGCAAGGCTGGGGAATAAAGAAATGAGAGCTGGTTCTTAAAGCCTCATGCACAAATTTACCTGTTTGGAAAGCAACCTAAAATCACTAGAAAGAAAGGTGCATAGTCCTTTGTTGAAAAGAGACTCACCTGATAGGCTCTGGATGCATCTCAGTGAGAGGCAGGATCTTTCCAGGGACTGGGACATTGGCATGGCCATTGTTATAATGTGGTGTGGGCTCACTGACACAGACATTGCAGATGCCATTGGAGTTTTTCCTGGGTCCTCCTAGCCTAGGGTCTGCCCCACCCACTAAAGCACCAATTTAATCCAGCTTAGCCAAGGAAAGCAGCTTTCACTGGTGAGTGGCCCCACCCAACAACAAGCCTTTGGGAAACTTGTGGGCCAGCATAGGCTACCTACCTGGACTCTCTGCAGCCTGGTGAGTGGGTCCATCTTTGTGGGGCAGGCCATGCATGAGGAGTGGGTAGAATTGTGGAGCATTGGTGGAACAGGTGGGGCCTCTGCCATGGGGTGACTGAGTCCACTTCAGGGGGTCAGTGCGTGCACATGGGACAGGACTGTGTTGACTGTGTGGACTGCATGTGTGGCCTTGTGGGTGGTGGGGCTTGTTAGCTGCAGCAGACTTCTGCTTCTCAAACAGCCGTATAGTGGATTGGCCCCACCTTCCAAAGCCTGAAAGAGTTGGGGTCTCCTGTGTCAGGGCCAGCCCCACGCAGCTGCAATCTTTAGATGGCTGACAAGAGCCTTATAGGCCCATGGCCAAAGCAATTGTAAGCCCCTGAGCCTAATAGCAGCCACACTGGGGGCCTACACACTTAATAGAAAAACTGTAACAGGAATGTGCTATTAGACCCTCTGGCCAACTGTTCTGGGGCTCCCCACACCCAATAAAGAGACTGAAAGGTCCACAAGAACTACATATAACTGGCATTACAACAAGCCTCCCAGGGAGCAACTCAGACTACCTGGGCAAGAGAGAAGAGCAAACCCACCACAAGAGAAAGACATGTGAAACGCACACAAGGGTCACTCCTGGAACATTTGGAACTAGTGACGAGAGGGAAGCACACTGCAAGGCTTCATAAGGCATCACTTACATAAGGTGACCTCTCCCAGATCAGGAGACACAGCTGACCATCCTAATATGTAGACATAAACACAGAGAAAGAGGCAGAGTGAGGAGGCAAAGGAATACATGCCACGTAAGGAAACAGGAAAAAAAACCCAGAAAAGGAACTAAATGAAACAGAAATCAGCAATTTACCTGACAGAGATTTCAAACAAAGATCATAAGCATGTTCACTTATTTTGTGAGATGAGTGGACAAACTCAGTGAGAACATCAACAAAGAAATGGAAGATATAAAAAAGAACCAATCAGAAGTGAAGGATACAATACTGGAAATGAAAAACTTACTAGAGGGACTTGTAAGCAGAGTAGAGGATACAGAAGAACAGATCGGCAAGCTGGATGAAAGACTAGAGGAAATCACTCAAGCTGAACAGATAAAAGAAAAAGAATTAAAAAGAATGAGGACAGTCTAAAGGATCTCTGGGACAACATCAAGCTCACTAACATCAGTGTTATAGGTGTCCCAGAAGGAGAAAAGAGAGACAAAGGGGCAGAGAATCTATTTGAAGAAATAATAGCTGAAAACTTCCCTAACCTAAGGATGGAAACAGACATCCAGGTGCAGGAAGCACAGAGAGCACCAAAAAATATAAATCCAAAGAGGCCTACACCAAGACATATCATAATTAAAATGTCCAGAAGTAAAGATAAAGAGAGCCTCCTACAGGCCACAAGAGAAAGGCAGCAAGTTATATACAAAGAAAACCCCATAAGTCTATCACTTGACTTCTCAGCAGAAACCTTACAGGCTAGAAGAGAGTGGTATGATATATCTAAAGTGTTAAAGGAAAAAATCTACAGCCAAGAATACTCTATGTGGCAAGATTATCATTCAGAATAGAAGGAGAGACAAAGAGTTTCCCAGACAAGCAAAAATTAAAGGAGTTTATCACCAAGAAACTAGTCCTACAAGAAATGCTATAGGGACTTATCTAAGGGAGAAAGAGAAGACCACAAATAGGAAAAAATTATCTATTTCCATGATAAGAGGGTAATGGATACAAATGCACAAAAATGAAGATAGATATGATACCAAAAACATAAATGTTGGAGGATGGGAGTAAAAGATTAGAGTTCTTAGACAGATATCAAACTAAAGAGACTATCAACTTAATATAGATTGCTATATATGTAGGATATTAAATATGAACCTCATGGTAATCACAAACCAGAAACCTATAATAAATACACAAAAAACTAAGAGAAAGGAACCCAAACATAATACTAAAGAAAGCCATCAAACCACAAAGGAAGACAGTAAGAGAATAAGAAAGGAACAGAGAAGAACTACTAAACACTCAGAAAAAAAGAAAAACATTGGCAGTAAGTACATACCTATCATTAACAACTTTAAATGTCAATGGACTAAATGCTCCAATCAAAAGGCTTAGGGTGGCTGATTGGATAAAATAACAATGTATATCCTGCATACAAGATTACACACTTCAGACTTAGAGACACTCACAAACTGAAAGTGAAGGGATGGAAAAAGATACTTCATGGAAATGGCAATGAAAAGAAAGCTGGGGTAGCAATACTAATATCAGACAAAATAGACTTTAAAACAAAAACGGTAACAAGAAACAAAGAAGGGCACTACATAATGATCAAGGAACAATCCAACAAGAGGATAGAACACTTGTAAACATCTACACACCCAACGTAGGTGCACCTAAATATATAAAGCAATTATTAACAGACATAAAA
The DNA here is from genome assembly GCA_028646465.1 of Rhinoceros unicornis. NCBI lineage: Eukaryota > Metazoa > Chordata > Mammalia > Perissodactyla > Rhinocerotidae > Rhinoceros > Rhinoceros unicornis. The sequence goes on along the minus strand of JAQQSS010000042.1, from coordinate 707,181 downwards.
TGAGAAATAGATGCTAACACAATAATAGTAGGGGACTTTAACACTCCACTTACACCAATGGATAGATCATTGAAACAGAAGATCAGTAAGGAAACACTGGCCTTACACAACACAATAGACCAGATAGACTTGTAGATATGTAAAGAGCATTTCATCCAAAAACCAAAGAATACACACTCTTTTGCAATGCACATGGAATATTCTCTGGGAGTTATTACATATTAGGCCACAGAACAGGTCTTCATAAATTTAAGAATATTGAAATAATACCAGCATCTTTTCTGACCACAATGGTATGAAACTAGAAATCAACTATAGGAAGAAAATCAGAAAAGAGACAAATACATGGAGATTAAACAAAATGCTACTGAACAATGATTGGATCAATAAGGAAATCAAAAGAGAAATAAAAAGTACCTACAGACAAGTGAAGATGAAAATACGACATGCTAGAATTTATGGGATATGCAAAAGCAGTTCTAAGAGGGAAGTTTACAGTATTACAGGCCTATCTCAACAAACAGGGAAAATCTTAAATAAACAATCTAACATTGCACCTAAAGGAACTGGAAAAAGAAGAACAAACAAAGCCCCAAATCAACAGAAGGGGTAAAATAATAAAAATCAGAGCAGAAATAAATGAACTAGAGACTAAAAAAAAGAAAAAAAAAAGAAAAAGAAAAAAATCAATGAAATCAAGATCTGTTTTTTTGAAAAGATAAGTAAAATTGACAAACCTTTAGCTAGACTAACCAAGAAAAAAAGAGAGAAGGCTCAAATAAGTAAACTCAGGAAAGAAAGAGGAGAAATTACAGCAGACACCTCAGAAATATAAAAGATTATAAGAGAATACTATGAAAAGTTATATGCCAAAAAATTGGATAATCAAGAAGAAATGGATAAATTTTTAAAATCATACAACCTTCCAAAACTGAATCAAGAAGTAATAGAGAATTTGAATGACCAATCACCAGTAAGGAGATCAAAACAGTAATCAAAAACCTCCCCAAAAATAAAAGTCCAGGACTAGCCAGCTTCCCTGGTGAATTCTACGAAACATTCAAAGAAGACTTAATACCTATCCTTCTCAAACTCTTCCAAAACATTGAAAAAGAGAGGAAGCTTCCTAACTCATTCTACGAAGCCAACATTATCCTGAAACCAAAACCAGACAAAGACAACACAAAAAAAGAACATTACAGGCCAATATCACTGATGACCATCCATGCAAAAATCCTCAACAAAATATTAGCAAATCACATACAACAATTCATTAAAGAGATCATACAACATGATCAAGTGGGATTTATTCCAGGGATGCAGGGATGGTTCAACATCCACAAATCAATCAACGTGATACATTGATTACATTATTTATTTGTAATAAATTGATTAGATCATTAGGATACTTTATTCACATTAATAAAATGTAGAATAAAAATCACATGATCATCTCAATGGATGCAGAGAAAGCATATGACAAGATACAGCATCATTTTATTTTATTTTTACTTTATTGTATTTTTTTTGTGAGGAAGATCAGCACTGAGCTAACATCGGTGCTAATCCTCCTCTTTTTGCTGAGGAAGACTGGCTCTGAGCTAACATCTATTGCCAATCCTCCTCCTTTTTTGTCCCCCAAAGCCCCAGTAGATAGTTATAGGTCATAGTTGCACATCCTTGTAGTTGCTGTATGTGGGACACAGCCTCAGTGTGGCTGGAGAAGCGGTACGTCGGTACATGCCTGGATCTGAACCCCGGGCTGCCAGTAGTGGAGTGTGCGCACTCAGCCACTAAGCCACGGGGCCAGCCCAACAGCATGCTTTTATGATAAAAACTCTGAGTCAAATGGGTATAGAAAGAAAATACCTCAACACAATAAAGGCCATATATGAGAAACCCACAGCCAATATCATCCTCAATGGTGAAAAACTGAAAGCTATCCCTCTAGGAATAGGAATCAGACAAGGACGCCCACTTTCACCACTCCTATTTAACATAGTATTGGAAGTCCTACAGAGCAATCAGGAAAGAAAAAGAAATAAAAAGGATCCAAATTGGAAAGGACGAAGGGAAACTGTCACTATTTGCAGATGTGATTTTATATATAGAAAACCCTAAAGAATCCACCAAAAACTTTTAGAAATAATAAATGAATATGGTAAAGTTGCAGGATACAAAATCATCATACAAAATACATTGCGTTTCTCTAGATTAAGAACAATGACGTAGCAGAAAGAGAAATTAAGAACACAACCCCATTTACAGCCTCAATAAAAAGAATAAAATACCTAGGAATTAACTTAACCAAAGAGGTGAAAGATCTGTACACTGAAAACTATAAAACACTGTTGAAAGAAAGTGAAGAAGACACAAAGAATTGGAAAGATATTTCATGCTCTTGGATTGGAAGAATTAATATAGTTAAAATGTCCATACTTCCCAAAGCAATCTATAGATTCAGTGCAATTCCTATCAAAGTTCCAACAACATTATTAACAGAAATAGAACAAAGAATCCTAAAATTTATATGGAACACTAAAAGACCCTGAATAGCAAAAGCAATCCTGAAAAAAAAAGAACAAAACTGGAGGCACCGCAATCCCTGACATCAAAATATTCTACAAAGCTATACTAAGCAAAACAGCATGGTCCTGGCACAAAAGCAGAGACACAGATCAATGAAACAGAATTGAGAGCCCAGAAATAAACCCACACATCTATGGACAGCTAATTTTGACAAGAGAATCAAGAACATACAACGGGAAAAGAAAGTCTCTTCAACAATTGGTTTGGGAAAACTGGACAGCCACAAGCAAAAAAAAGAAAATAGACCATTATTTTACACCACACACAAAAATTAAATCAAAATGGATTAACGACTTGAATGTAAAACCTGAAACCATGAAACTTCTAGAAGAAAACCTAGGGAATGCGTTCTTGGCATCGGTCTTTGCAGCGTATTTTCAAGTACCATGTTTGACTGGCCAAGGAAAACTATAGAAAAAGCAAACAAGTGAGACTACATCAAACTAAAAAGCTTCTGCACAGCAAAACAAACAATTGACAAAACAAAAAAAGGCAACCTAACAATTGAGAGAAGATATTTGCCAACCAAATATCTGATAAGGGGTTAATCTCCAAAATATATAAAGCACACATACATCTCAACACCAAAAAAACTAACAACCCCCCAAAAAAATGGGCAAAAGAACTGAATAGACATTTCTCCAAAGAAGATATATAGATGGGCAACAGGCATATGAAAAGATGTTCAGCATCTCTAATTATCAGGGAAATGCAAATCAAAACTACAATGAGATATCACCTCATGTCCATCAGAATGGCTGTAATTAATACAGGAAACAACAAGTGTTGGAGAAGATGTAGAGAGAAGGGAACTCTCATACACTGCTGGTGGGAGTACAAACTGGTGAAGCCCCTATAGAAAACAGTACAGAGATTCCTCAAAAAATTAAGACTAGAACTACCACATGAGCCAGCTATTCCACCACTGGGTATTTATCCAAAGAATGTGAAAACACCAATGCATAAAGATACAGGCACCCCTGTGTTCATTGCAGTGTTATTCACAATAGCCAAGACTTGGAAGCAACCTAAGTGCCCATCAAGGGACGAATAGATAAAGAAGATGTGGTATGTGTACACAATGGAATACTACTCAGCCATAAGAAATGATGAAATCCAGCCATTTTTGACAACACGGATGTACCTTGAAGGTACTATGTTAAGCGAAATGAGTCAGAGGGAGAAAGTCAAATACCACATGATCTCACTCATAAGAAGATAAAAACAGCAAGAAACACATAGGGAAAGAGATTGGATTAGTGGTTGCCAGAGGGGAAGAGTGTTGGGAGAGGGGAAAGGGATGATGAGGTGCATGTGTGTGGTGATTGATCGTAATTAGTCTTTGGGTGGTGAATATGACATAATCTGTGCAGAAGTAGAAGTATAATGATGTACACCTGAAATTTATACAATGTTATAAACCGTTACCACAATAAAAAAAATAGAAGTTTAGTTATAAAAAGAGTTGGGAAATGTTTCAATAAAGAGATAAGGGACTTAATTAGTGTGAATGTCCAGTCAAATTGTTTTTGGTTTGTTTTTATTTGTGTTGCTCTTTGAACTCTCAGATATTACATGTTTAAAATGTGTAAATTCAGCTTTCAACATGTCATTAGAGAATATAGATTTGAACAAAATATTGCTAGCAAGAGAAAATGTGAATAAATTTGAAATATTTTAACTTTCAGTATTTTTCCCATAGGAGCAGATATACTATATAATTCATCATTATATGATTCCTACTTAATATTTTCTTAGGATAAAATCCTTCAGAAGGGTGGGATGTTCTTGTTTGTGGTTACTGCTTCTCCAGATAATCTCTAACAACAAATTTCAGAGACAAAAGCACACACAAAAATAAAGTAGGATAAATAATTCTTTTTGTAAAGTGGGAGCATATATGCTTGGATTATCCGACATGTTATCACTTCTAATAAGATATTTCATTATTTAATACTTTGACAGGAACATTACTTTAGGAAGGTGGACAATTGTGAAGTCCTGTTTTTGTGTATGTGTTTTAAATATGTTACTTTATTTAGTGCTCATATCTACCTTACAAGGCAAATATTATTATAGACTGCATTTTGTAAAACATAAATCTGAGCCTCAGACAGGTAATTTTCTTTTCCCAGGCCACTCAGATATTAAGTTGCAAAGCTAATTTTTAACATCTGGCTAACTACAGCTAAAGCCCAGGATCTTCTCTGTTAAGAATATGGTCTTTTGAAATTCTTCTGTCTTTTTAAAATTATTTATTTATTTTTTACTTTTTTATTGAGATGTAAGTGATATACAACATTATATTAGTTTCAGGTGTACAACACAATGATTCAACGTTTGCATATATTGCAAAATGATCACCACGATAAGTCTAGTTAATATCCATCATCATACATACAGATTTTATTCCTTGTGATGAAAACTTTTAAGAGTTACTCTATTAGCAATTTTCAAATATGCTATACAGTAATATTAACTATAGTAACCAGGCTGTACATAATATCCCCAGGATTTATTTATTTTATAACTGGAGGTTTGTACCTTTTGACCCCCTTCACCCGTTTTGCCTACACCCCATCTCTGGTAACAACCAATTTATTCTCTGTATCTATGAGCTTGTTTTTTTTATCTTTGACATATAATCATGTGTCACATAGCATTTCAGTGACAGTGGTCCCATAAGATTAGTACCACATAGCCTAGGCGTGTAGTAGGCCATACCACCTGAGTTTGTGTAAGTACTGTAGCGGAGAAAGAAATTGTCCTCTTCCCTTCTAGGTTCATCTGGCTGGTCTAAGAATTAAATTGACATGAGACACATTAATAGCAGAAAAAAATAGAAGTTTAATAACACGTATACTTGGGAGAAACCCAGGGAGACTGGATAACTGCCAAAATGGCCAAAACCACTACCTTAAATACCATCTTCAGTTAAAGATAAAAGAAGATGTTGGAGGTGGGGAGAGGCAGGGACTTCAAAGGGAAGACAGACATTTCACAGGTAGGTGAGAAAGAGCAAACATTTGGAAACCAAGTGTTTCACCACACAGAAAGAGAACAGAGAAGGGGGCCCAACAAACAGGGTTCTCATGGTTCCTACTCATCTACCATCTAGTTCATGTTGTTCTAAGGTGATGACTCACTTCCTGAGAAAGGTTTTTTGTTTTTCTCCTTGGACTTTTATTTGTTTTCATTGTTTTTATTAATTAATTTATGTAATTTTTTGTTTATTGCAGTAACATTGGTTTATAACATTGTATAAATTTCAAGTGTATGTCATTATAGCTCTACTTCTGCATAGACTACATCATGTTCTCTGGTTCACCACCCAAATACTAAATACACTCCATCACCACACACATCTGCCTAATTATCCCTTTTTGCCCTCCTCCCTTCCCCCTTCCCCTCTGGTAACCACCAATCTAATCTATGTCTCTGTGTTTATTTGTTTTTATTCTTATCTTCTACTTATGAGTGAGATCATATGGTATTTGACCTTCTCCATCTGGCTTATTTCACTTTGCATAATACCCTCAATATCCATCCTTGTTGTCACAAATGGCCTGATTTAATTATTTCTTATGGCTGAGTAGTATTCCATTATGCATATATACCACATCTTCTTTATCCATTCGTCCCTTGATGGGCACTTAGGTAGATTCCCATCTTGGCTATTGTGAATAATGCTGCAGTGAACACAGGGGTGCATGGATCTTTACACATCGGTGTTTTCAAGTTCTTTGGATAAATACCCAGTGGTGGCATAGCTGGATTGTATGATAGTTCTGACCTTAATTTTTTCAGGAATCTCCATACTTTTTTCCATACTGGCTGCACCAGTTTGCACTCCCACCAGCAGTATATGGGAATTACCTTCTCTCCACATCCTCTCCAACACTTGTTTCCTGTCTTGTTAATTATAGCCATTCTGATGGGTGTGCGGTGATATCTCATTGTATTTGCATTTCCCTGATGGTTAACATGAACATCTTTCCATGTGCCTCTTGGCCATCTGTATATCTTCTTTGGAGAAATGTCTGTTCAGGTCTTTTGCCCATTTTTTAATTGGGTGGTGAGTTTTTTTGTTGTTGAGGTGCACGAGTTCTTTAGATATTTTGGAGATTAACCCCTTATCAGATGTATGGTTTGCAAATATGTTCTCCCAATTGTTAGGTTGTCTTTTCATTTTGTTGATGGATTCCTTTGCTGTGCAGAAGCTTTTTAGTTTCATGTAGTCCCACTTGTTTATTTTTTCTATTGTTTCTCTTGCCCGGTCAGACATGGTGCTTGAAAATATGTTGCAAAGATCGAGGTTGAAGAGTGTACTGCCTATGTTTTCTTCTAGAAGTTTCATAGTTTCAGGTCTTACATTCAAGTCTTTAATCCATTTTGAGGTAATTTTTGTGTATGGTGTGAGGTAATGGTCTACTTTCATTTTTTTGCGCGTGGCTGTCCAGTTTTCCCAACAAAATCTGTTGAAGAGACTTTCCTTTCTCCATTGTATGTTCTTGGCTCTTTTGTTGAAGATTAGCTGTCCATAGATCTGTGGGTTTATTTCTGGGCTTTCCATTCTATTCCATTGACCTGTGTGTCTGTTTTTGTGCCAGTACCATCCTGTTTTTGTTACTATAGTTTTGTAGTATACTTTGAAAGCAGGGAGTGTGATACCTCCAGCTTTGTTCTTTGTTCTCAGGATTGCTTTAGCTATTCAGGGTCCTTTGATTTTCCATATAAATTTTAGGATTCTTTGTTCTATTTCTATGAAAAGTGTTGTTGGAACTTTGATAGGAATTTCACTGAATCTATAGATGGCTTTAGGAAGTATGGACATCTTAACTATGTTAATTTTTCCAATCCAAGAGCACGGAATATCTTTCCATTTCTGTATGTCTTCTTCAATTTCTTTCAGAAATGTTTTATAGTTTTGGTGTGCAGCTCTTTCATCTCTTTGCTTAAGTTTATTCCTAGATATTTTAATCTTTTTGTTGCAATTGTAACTGGGATGGTATTCTTAATTTCTCTTTCTGCTACTTCGTTGTTAGTGTATAGAAACACAACGGATTTTTGG
>JAQQSS010000042.1:644793-687223 GCA_028646465.1 Rhinoceros unicornis | reverse complement strand
TATATATTTTGGATATTAACTTCTTATCAGATATGTGATTTGCAAATATTTCATCTCACTCCATAGGTTGCAGTTTCATTTCATTGATGGCTTCCTTTGCTGTGCAGAATCCTTTTAGTTTGATATAATCCCACTTTATTTTTGCTTTAGTTGCCTTTACTTTTGGTACATCATCAACTTGACTGATGTCAAGAAGCTCATCACCTACATTTTCTTCTAGGATTTTTATGGTTTCAAGTGTTTAATCCATTGTGAGTTAATTTTTGTGTATGGTGTAAGATAGTGGTTCAGTTTTATTCTTTTGCATGTGGCTATCCAGTTTTCCCAACACCATTTTTTTTTTATTTTTAATTTTTATTTTATTTATTTATTTATTTTGGTGAGGAAGATTGGCCCTGAGCTAACTAACATCTGTGCCAATCTTCCTTTGTTTTGTATGGAGGATACTGCCACAGCATGGCCACTGATGAGAGATGTATGTCCACACCTGGGAATTGAACCCAGGATACCAAAGCAGAGTGTACTGAACTTAACCTCCAGGCCATGGAGGGCAAGCCCCTCCAATACCATTTATTGAAGAGACTGTCCTTTTCTTTCTTTATATTCTTGGCTGCTTTGTTATAAATTAATTGACCATATCTTCCTGGGTTGAATTCTGGGCTGTTTGTTTCATGATCTACTTGTATTTTTATGCCAATACCACACTGTACTGATTATGACAGCTTTGCAATATAGTTTGAAATCAGAAAGCACGATGCCATCTGCTTTGTTCTTTCTCAAGATTGTTTTGGCTATTTGGGGTCTTGTGTGGTTCTATATGAATTTGAGGATTGTTTGCTCTATTTCTGTGTAGTTGCCATTAGAGTTTTGTTACAGGTTGCATTGAATCTGCAGATTGCTTTGAGTAGTATGGACGTTTTAACAATGTTAATTCTTCTTAACTAATAAGCACAGAATATCTTTCCTTTTATCTGTGTCTTTAATTTCTTCCATCAATGTCTTATACTTTTCAGTAAGTACAGGTCTTTCACTTCCTTGGTTAAATATATTCCTGGGTATTTTATTCTTTTTGATGCAATTGTACATGGGATTGTTTTCTTAACTTCTCTTTCTGAAAGTTCATTTTTAGTGTATACAAACATAACAGACTTTAAAAGATTGATTTTGCATCCTTTAACCTTACCGAATTCATTTATTAGTTCTATTTTTTGGTGGATTCTTTAAGGTTTTCTAAATATGATATCATGTCATCTGCAAACAGTGACAATTTTACTTTTTCCTTTTAGATTTGGGGGCTTGTATTTCTTTTTCTTACGTTAGTGATCTGGCTAGGACTTCCAAAACTGTGTTGAATAAAAGTGGCAAAGGCAGTAATCCTTCATATGACCCTGATCTTAGAGGGAAAGCTTTCTGCTTTTCACCATTGAGTATAATGTTGGCCGTGAATTTGTCATATATGGACTTTCTTATTTTGAGGTACATTCCCTCTATACCCACTTTGATGAGTTCTTTTTTTCATCATAAATGGGTGTTGCATTTTCTCAAATACTTTTTCTGCTTTTTGAGATGATTATATGATTTTTATCCATTATTCTCTTAATATAGTGTGTCACACTGATTAATTTGTGGATGTTGAACCATGCATGCATCCTGGGAATAAATCCCTCTTGATCATGATATGTGACCCATTTAATGTATTGTTGAACTTGGTTTGCTAACATTTTGTTGAGAATTCTTGAAGCTATTTTCACTGTGGATTTTAGCCTGGTGGTGTCCTTGTCTGAGTTTGGAATCAAGGTAATGCTGGCCTTATAAGACTCCTTTTCTATTTTCTGGAAGAGTTTGGAGAGGATTGGTATTAATTCTTCTTTGAATATTTGATAGAATTCACCAGTGAAGCCATCTGGTCATGGACTTTTGTTGGTTGGGAGGTTTTTGATTACTGACTCATCTCCTGACTACTAATCGGTCTGTTCATATTATCTGTTTCTTTATGATTGAGTCTGGGTAGGCTTCTTTGTCTAGGAATTTATCCACTTCTTCCAGGTTGTCCAATTTTTTGGCATATATTGTTTAGTCTCTTATGATCCTTTGTATATGTGTGGTATCAATCATAACATCTCCACTTTCATTTCTGATTTTATTTGCATTGTCTTTCGTTTTTCTTTGCGAGTAGAGCTAGTCATTTTTGTTTATCTTTAAAAATCAGCACTTAGTTTTTTTTTCTTTTGTATTTATTTTATTGAGGTGATATTGGCTTATAACATTGTGTAAATTTCAGGTGTACATTTTTATACTTCAGTTTCTGTGTAGACTGCATTGGGTTCACCACCAATAGTCTAGTTTTTATGTCACCATACCTATGTGCCACTGTATCACTTTTACCCTCTCCCCGCCCCTTTCGCCCCTGGTAACCACCAATCTATTCTCCTAATCTTTTTATTTGCATATCTTTCACAGATGAGTTAAATAATATCGTATTTGTCTGCCTCTGTCTGATTTATTTTGCTTAGCATAATACCCTCACAGTCCATCGATGTTGTCACAAATGGCACAATTTTGTCTTTGACTGAGTAGTATTCCATTGTTTATATATACCACATCTTCTTTATCTGTTCCTCCATTGATGAGCACTGTGATTGCTTCCAAGCCTGGGCTTTTGTGAATGATGCTGCAATGAACAAAGGGGTGTATATATTTTTTTGAATTGCTGATTTCATTTTCTTTGGCTAAATGCCCACTAGTGGAATAGCTGGATCATATGGCATTTCTATTTTTAATTTTTTGAGAAATCTCCATACTGTTTTCATTAGTGGTGGCGCCAGTTTGCATTCCCAATAGCAGTGTATGAGTGTTCCCTTTTCTCCACATCCTCTCCAACACTTGTTATTTCTTGTCTTGTTAATTATAGCCATTCTGACGGGTGTGGGGTGATATCTCATTGTAGTTTTGATTTACATTTCCCTAATAATTAGTGATGTTGAACATCTTTTCATATGCCAGTTGGCCACTTGTAATCTTCTTTGGAAAAATGTCTGTTCGTATCCTCTGCCCATTTTTTGATTAGAGGTTTGTTCATTTTTTTGTTTTTCACTTGTATGAGTTCTTTATAGATTTTGGAAATTAAACATTTATCAGATATATAATTTGAAAATATTTTCTCCCACTTTGTGGGTTATCTTTTCAGTTTGTTGATTGTTTCCTTTGCTATGCAGAAGCTTTTTAGTTTGTTGTAGACCCATCTGTTTATTTTTTCTTTTGTTTCCTTTGCCTGAGTAGATATGCTATTTGAAAAAGATACTGCTAAGACCTATGACAAACAGATTATTGCCTATGTATTCATCTAGAAGTTTTATAGTTTTATGTCTTACATTCAAGTCTTTAATCCCTTTAGAGTTAATTTTTGGGTATGGTTGATAACAGTCAACTTCTATTCTTTTGCATGTGGCCATCCATTTTTCCCAACGCCATTTATTGAAGAGAATTTCCATTCTCCATTGTGTGCTCGTGGCTCCTTTGTTGAAGATTAACTGTTGTAGGTGTGTGGCTTTATTTCTGGGCTCTCAATTCTGTTTCATCAATCTGTGTGTCTGTTTTTATGTTGGTACTATGCTGTTTTGATTACCGTAGCTTTGTAGTATTTTGAATTCAGATAGTGTGATACTTCCAACTTTGTTCTTTTTTCTCAGTATTGCTTTGGCTATTCAGGCTATTCTGGCTCTTGTTGTTCCATATAAATTTCAGGATTCTTTGTACTGTTTTCATGAAGAATGTCAATGGGATTTTGATTGGGATTGCATTGACTCTGTAGATTGCTTTAGGTAACCTGCACATTTTAATTATGTTTACTCTTCCAATCCATGAGCATGGAGTATCTTTCCATTTCCTTATGTCTTCTTCAGTTTCTTTACATAATACCTTATAATTTTCAGTGTACAGGTCTTTCACCTTCTTCATTAAATTTATTTCTAGGTATTTTATTTCTTTTGTTGTGATTGTAAATGGGATTGTACTCTTGATTTCTCATTCTACTAGTTTATTATTAGTGTAGAGAAATGCAACTGATTTTTGCATGTCTATTTTGTACCCTGCACTTTTACTGTATATGTTAATTATTTCTAATTGTTTTTTGTGGAATATTTAGGGTTTTCTGTATGTAGAATCATGTCATCCACACATAGTGACAATTTTTCTTCTTCCTTTCCAATTTGAATCCCTTTTATTTCTTTTTCTTGCCTAATTGCTCTGGCTAACACTTCCAGTACTGTGTTGAATAGGAGTGGAGAGAGTGGGCATCCTTGTTTTGTTCCTGTTATCAGAGAAATGGCTTTCAGTTTTTCACCATTGAGTATGGCTCTGGATTTGTCATACTGGAGTTGATTATGTTGAGCTACTTTCCTTCTATACCTATTTTATTGAGAATTTTTTAATCATAAATGAATGCTGGATCTTGTCAAATGCTGCTTCTGCATCTATTAAGATAATTATGTGATTTTTATTTCCCATTTTGTTAATGTGCTGTATCAAATTTATTTATTTGTGGGTGATAAACCATCCCTGAATCTCTGGAATAAATCCTACTTGATCGTGGCATATGATCCTTTTAATGTATTGTTATATTTGACTTGACGATATTTTGTTGAGGATGTTTGCATCTATGTCCACCAGCGATATTGGCCTGTAATTTTCCTTTTTAGTGTTGTCCATGTCTGGTTTTGGTATCAGTGTAATGCTGGCCTCGTAAAATGAGTTCAGAGGCATCCCATCCTGTTCAATTTTTTGGAAGAGTTTGAGAAGGATAGGTACTAGATCTTCTTTGAATGTTTGGTAGAATTCACTGGGGAAGCCATATGGTACTGTACTTTTTTGGGGTAGGGGGAGGTTTCAATCTCTTTACATGTGATAGCTTTATTCAGATTCTCCCTTTCTTCTTGATTCAGCTTTGGGAGGTCATATGAGTCTAAGAATTTATCCATTTCTTCTAGGTTATAAAATTTGTTGCCATATACCTTTTTGTAGTATTCTCTTATAATCCTTTGTATTTCCATGGTGTCTATTGTAATTTCTCCACTTTCATTTCCAGTTTTATTTATTTATATTTTCTCTCTTTTTTTCTTAGTGAGTCTCGCTAACAGTTTGTCAATTTTCTGTACCTTTTCAAAGAACCAGCTCTTAGTTTCATTGATCCTTTCTAATGTTTTTTAGTCTCTGTTTCATTTATTTCTGCTCTGATTTTTATTTCCATCCTTCTACTTACTTTGGGTTTTGTTTATTCTTCTTTTTCTATTTCTTTCAGATATAGTGGAAGGTTGTTTACTTGAGATTTTTCTTGTTTCTTGAGGTAGGCCTCTATTAATATAAACTTCCCTCTTACTACTGCTTTTGCTGTCTCCTGTAATTTTGGTATGTTGTGTTTTCATTTTCATTTGTCTCCAGTTTTTTTTATTTCTCCTTTGATTTATTCATTGGTCCAACAGTTGTTCCGTAGCATGTTGTTTAACCTCTACATAGTATGACTTCTCCAGCTTTTTTCTTGTTGTTGGTTTCTAGTTTCATATTGTAGTTGGGAAAGATGCTTGATATGATTTCAGTCTTCTTAAATTTATAGGCTTGATTTGTTTCCAAAACATATGGTGCATCTTTGAGACTGCTCCATGTGCACTTGGGAAGAATGTGTATTCTACTGCTTTGGGATGGAATGTTCTGTATATATCTATTAAATCCATCTGGCCTAGTATTTCATTTAAGACCACTGTTTCCTTGTTGACTTTCTGTCTGGATGATCTACTTATTGACATAAGTGCAGTGTTAAAGTCCGCCACTCTTATTGTGTTGCTGTCAATTTCTCATTTTAGGTCTGTTAATAGTGCATTATATACTTTGGTGCTCCTATGTCAGGGGCATATATATTAGGTGTTATGTCTTCTTGGAGGAATGTGACTTTTATCATTGTTTAATGCACATTTTTGCCTCTTATCTTTTTGTCTTGAAGTCTGTTTTGTCTGATATCAGTATAGCTACATCCACTTTCTTTTGCTTGCCATTTGCTTGCAGTATCATCTTCCATCCCTTCACTTTGAGCCTATCTTTTTTCTTTAGAACTGAGATATGTTTCTGGAGGTAGTGTATTTTTGGGTCTTATTTTTTAATCCATCTGGCCCTCAGTATCTTTTCATTGGTGAATTCAATCCATATATATTTAGAGTGATTATTTATATTTGAGGGATTAATACTGCCATTTTATCTTTTGTTTTCTGGTTGTTCTATGTTTCAATTGTTTCTTTTTCCTTGTATTTCTGACTGCCATTTGATGGTTTTCTGTCACGTTTTCTCAGTTTTTTATGATTTGTGAATCTGCTCTGATCTTTTGTTTTGTGGTTACCACAAGGTTTATATAAAAGATCTCATAGATGAGATAGTCCTTTTCTGATAGCATCTTATCTCCATTCACCTATGCAGCTTCCGTTCTTTCCTCTTCCCCTTCTGTGTTTTTGTTGTCACAATTTATTCTAGTTTGTGTAGTGATATTGCGACCAAATTGTTGTGGTTATAGTTATTTTTGATGCTTTCTTTCCCTTTATCCTTTATATTATAATTAATATTTGCTAACCTGTTCCAATATACAGCTGCAATTTTCTGGTTCTGTCTCTTTATCTGCTTGATCAAATCTTTGTAAACTGTTGCCTTTTGTTTCAGGTAGGAGGGTTCTCTTCAACATTGTTTGTAAGGCAAGTCTAGTAGACAGATGAACTCCCTCAGCTTTTGTTCATCTGGGAAAGCCTTTATTTCTCCATAATATCTGAAGGATAAATTTGCTGGATAGAGTATTCTTTGCTAATAATTTCTGTCTTTCAGTATTTTGAATATATCATTCCACTCTCTCTTAGCATGAAGGATTTCTGCTGAGAAATCCACTGAAACCTCATGGGGGTTCCTTCGTAGATTATTTTCTTCTCTCTTGTTGCCCTTAATATTCTATCTTTGTCATTGACTTTTGAAAATTTTAATACATGCCTTGGAGAAGGTCCTTTTGGATTAATGTAATTAGGAGTTCTATTAGCTTCATGTACTTGAGTGTCCCGCTCCTTCCTCAGGTTTGGGAAGTTCTCAACAATTATTTCGTTGAATAAACTCTCTGCTCCTTTCTCCCTGTCTTATTCTTCTGGGATACCAATCATCCTGTGTTATTTTTCCCAAATAAGTTGGACATTTCTTATAGAATTTCTTCATTTTTAAAAAATCTTAGTTCTATCTCCTCCATGTGAATCATTTCTTGACTGCTATCTTCAAGCTCACTAATTCTCCCTTCCATATGGTCTGCTCTATTGTTAATGCTTTCTACATTATTTTTCATCTCATTAATTGTGTTCTTCATCTCCAGAATTTGCCTTTGGTTTTGTTTTGTTTTTGTTTTTGTTTTTGTTTTTTTTAGAGTTTCAATCTCTTTGGTGAAGTACTCCTTCTGTTCATTAATTTTATTCCTGAACCCATTGAACTGTCTTTCTGAGTTTTCTTGTAACTCACTGAGTTTCTTCATGACAGCTATTTTGAGTTCTCTGTCAGTTAGATTGTAATCTTCTGTGACTTCAAGTTTCTGGAGAATTATCATTCTCTTCTGCCACATTACAGTAGTTCTTCATGAAATTTGATGAATTGATCCTCTGTGCATTTGTGGTAGTAACCACCTTTCTTATTTGGGCATGGCTTTGGTTACTTTCGTTCTGAGCTGCTACTGGTTGTATGTGAGAGCCTGCACTTTCCACCCTCCACCCTCTGCCAGAGGCATCATCAGTGCTTTTCTTGTGCTGCTTGTGCCTCTAAGGTTGCTAGTGCCTTGCTGCTTAGGATTTTGCTGCAGTCTCAGCTGTTGCCACTGGGGTCACCAGGCTGTGAGCACTTCTGCTACTTCTGAGGTCACCTGGGCCTCATGTTCCCCCAGTGTCTGTCAATAGGCTTTCCATGGGCTCAGGTTCTCCTCTCCCATGAACCACTGTGCTGCCTCTCCTGGGTTGTCTGGGGATGCTAGCAATACCACTGCCAGGGGAACTAGGTTCACAGGTGTCGTTCTTGCTGCCAGGGGCCTGAGTTCTTGTATGCAGCACCTGCTGCTGGCAGAGCCTATGCCAGGAGTGCTGCCACTGGTGGCTGGATCACAGGTTCTGCTGTGGTTCTTGAAGCTTCAGTTTACAGATGCCACCTGCTACTACTGGGATTTGGGCTGGGGCTAAGCCACAAGTATTATTGCTGATCTTTTAGCCTCTGGTCACTGGTGCACACTGATGTTCTTTTTGCACCCTCAGGTCAGGACACCCTGCTACTGTCAGAGAAATGTGCATTTTGGTTGCTGACCCCATTGCTGGAGAGATCAGCACCACTGCCAGGGGAGGACAGGACTGGGTTACCAGCATCGCCCTGTGTACCGATGCCTCAGGATATGTGCACCACCCACCACTGCTTGTGGGACAGAGGATAAGCTTCCAGTTGCTATCATTGTTGCTCAAACAGCCTCTGGTCACTGGCATGCACAAGTGTGCTCCAAAACCTCAGGTCAGGACATTCTTTCCCCACTGGGGAAATTCATGTTTTGGATGTTGTCCCCACTGCTGCAAAGACTGGCACCAGTGCAAGGGAGGGGAAGGGGGTCACCAGCTCTGCTTTGTGTCCTGAAGCCACAGGACATGCGTGCCACCTGCAACTGCTTGGGGTGGGGCAGAGGCAAGCTGTGAGTGCCTTGTTTGCCATTGCAGCCTGTGGTCACTGGTGTGTGCTGGTGTAAGGATCCACATTTTCAATTGCTGCCCCCAGAGGAATGAGAGGGGACTGTTCCCCTAGTTCACTGCCTTCCAGAGATCCCATCCACCCACTTTCAGATGTATAGATGCATGGATCACTCAAACATTTTGGTATGCTGTGTAGGGAGTTCTTTGTTGGTTAATGAATGTCTGACTGGTTGTAACTTACAGGGGAGAGACAAAGGGAACAACTGACTCTGCCATGATCCTCATGTCACTTGGAACAGCTGTTAGTTTTATTTATCTTTTCTATTGTCTTTTTAGTGTATATTTCACTTATTTCGGCTATGATCTTTGCTATTTCCTTCCTTCTACTAACTTTGGGCAAAATAGAAGTCTGCCCCTTGGGCTACAGCTCCCAGACAAGCATACAGGCCTCTTTCACAGACAGACTATGGTGTGTTTCAGCAGGCTGTCTCTGTCCTGTGTCCTGTGGGTGGTACCTGGCCAAGGACTGTCTCTCTGATTGTTACAGTCCCAGGGGACTCACAAACTCAAGATGCCTGGACAGTAGAGCCAGCCAATCAAGGAGTGTCCCATTGGCAGCAGCCAAAAAAACCAGGGCACCAGACATAATAACCAGGGCACCAGGTGCACATACAAGCTCCCGTCCAAAAGATACCCATTGTTTGGAGCACGGCAGAGAGCATGAAGATAGTGTCTGCTCTCCAAGGTCTTTGGAAAGAATTGAACTCACCTCTTAGATGGGTGTTTAATTAGAGGCCTACCCTTGTTAGGCTGCGGAGACAAGCTAATAGGCCTCTTTCACAGAGAGACTATGCTCTTAAGTCAGGTATGTCTCTGCTGTGCCCTGGGGTGTAGGTGTTTAAGGACACTTTCTCCATTTGTTACAGTCCTTGTGGTCCTGTGGGACCCACAGGCCACCAGAGCCAGGTGATCTAGAGGTGTTCCCTGGGGAGAGCACAAAATTCAGGGTGGCCACACAGAGTATAAGCTCCTTTTCAGGAGACACTGGTGACCTGGAGTGAGGCAAAGAGAGCTTGCAAAGATGGGACCCACCGGCCTCTGTCTTTGGAGACTTTTTCAGTAGACCTTAGATATAGCTTAAATTAGAAATTAGAAGCCTGAACCTCAAGTCAGTGTTTTAAGATAAGTAAATATGCCTCTTTTGCAGAAAGTCTGGGCCGTTTTCAGTCAGCTGCCTCTACGCTAGGCTCTGGGGTGGGTGAGTTTGTGCTCATGAGTTCTTTAAGAAGTGTTTCTCAGTGTGCTGTAGCCTTTTGGGTGTTGTGGATGTGAGCCCTGTTGGCTTTCAAAGCTAGATATTTTGAGGTCTTATCTCTCAGGTACAGGTCTTAAAAACAGGAGTACCAGATGTGGGGTTCAAACCCCTCTTTCCTCAGAGAGAAGCTCCAGGTTTTGAGTTTCCTTCTGACTGTGGGCACCACACCAAGGGTGGGGTTTATCGCCATAATGGCAAGATTGTGTGTCAGCCTCTCCTACCCATTTCAGTGTGGGTTTTTTCTCATTTGCCTGATGTATAGGACTTGCTCAGCTAGTTTTGTGTTGTTTTTCAGAGGAAATTGTCCCATATATAGCTATAGATTTGGTATGTCCAAAATTTAGGATCTTCCTACCTTGCCCTCTTGAACCACAGCCACTTTTCCTTTCAAAGGCTTTAATTATTGATGTTGAAAATCATGCCCTAGGATGTATTTGTGTGTGTTCATGTGTGCAGATGTGTTTCTATATCTTCAGATACTTTTGAGTTTGCATCTTTAGCTTCTTTCTGAAATATCTGGACTTATCAAAGAACTGGTTTTCTGAGAACTCCAGGTCACTGTAGGATTCAGTTGTCTGAAGGATGTATTTGAAAGCAACAAATTGTGTTGACCTAAGCACCATTTTTATTGCCTTTGGCCTGTGGTCTCAGGCTATATTTTCCTTACTTTAAGTGTTCAATTTACTCTTTTATCTGTCCGTCTCTTCTATTTTTGCCTTGTTCATCTTTCTCTTTCTCTCTCTTGTCTCATTCTATCTCTATCCTCCTCTCCTCTCATCCCTTTCCTCTATCCCCTTATCCTCTGTCTTCTAGCCCCACTTTTCTTCCGCCTGTCCCTCAACTCCGACATGTCTCCTTCTGTAATACTCTCCTTCTCTCTTCTTTTTCTTCTGTTTTTATTTCTGTCTGTCCAGGGAGTAAATGATTACCAATAAGCATGTCACATGTAAGTACATGTTCTACAAATAACAATAATTAATCATTTTAATATTAATGGAGGTTTCTCCTTTCAAGATCTGCAGCCCTGAAAGATATCTAAGAGCAGCAGGTTCTAAAGGGGATTGTCTTATTTATGGTATTCCTAGTGGCAGCACAAGTGGTAGGGGCAATAATGATAACAACACCATGATATTTTATTCTTCTTCTTATGGCTAATATTTATTGAGTTTTTATCACTTGCCAGATATTGTTCTAGGAAAATGGTTCTGAGTGTGATCCAGAGACTCTTGGTTATCCCCAAGACACTTTCAGGAGCCCATCAGGTCAAAATTATTTTCATGATCAATATTAAGTTGTAATTTGCTGTATTCACTATGTTTATTACGTTTGCACTGATGATTAAAAGTAATAGTCTGTAAAATTGCTGGCTCTTTAGCCCAAAGGAAGACTAATAGTTATTTTATTGTTCATTGTTAGCACTTACAACTAAAAACAATTTTAAAGTCAGTTCTATTTTGGAATATCTCTGAGAAGAAGTAAAAAATATTAATTTTATTAAATCTTGATCCTATGTACTTGTCCTTTTAACAGTCTGTTTGACAAAATAGGGAAGTACGCATAAAACACAACTGAATACTAAGTATATTTGAGTTGCAAGCTAACATCTTTTTTATAGACCACCATCTTTATTTAGCAGGTAAACTATAGTTAGTTATTCAGATTTGGGTATTCGTCAGAAATTTTCTTGAAAATGTATAAAGACTGCTTGTGATTTCAAGTAAAAAACTTGACTGGTATTGGGTCAGTGGAGAGGGTTATCCAGGGACTAAACTGGATGATGCATCATTAGGGGACAATAGCTCCCAAGAGCCATCTCAATACTAAATAGTGTAAACTCTTTTATAGCCAACTTATGCTTATAAATGCCATGTCTAATTAAAGAAAATAGTGCTTTGAACACTATGAATTTTAGAATAGAGGAGTTCTTTTAGCTAATAAAGAAGCTAAAATTTGGGGGAAAAAATTTTTCAAGCTTTACCTTCTATAGAAGCACTCATAGGTTAGAAAAATAGATGCCACAGATAAAAGGCCCTAGCCAAGGCAACAGTCTATAAATGTATGTTTATGGGCTAATCTTGTATGGTGCTTTAAATTTCCAAGTACTTTCCCATATACTTTTTCATCTGAGCCACACAACCCTGAAAACATATATAGCAGCTTAAGGTAAGGAGTTAAGAAACAAGATATTTCTGTGAATGCACTTTAAATTTTACTGTCCTTTCAGCTATTAACTCTGAGGACCTGAAATAAGGCAGTGCAAATAGAGAGGAAGTAAAATCTATAAAACTTGTCAACTAACAATGCAAAATAATAAAGAGGATGGAGGAGCTTACTCAAATTACACTTAGAAATTCCATTACCTCTTTAAATTGCATTTTCATCCAAACTGCCTCTCTGTATCTATCCAGGTTTCTCTTCTCCCTTGTCATTATTGTTGTTATTATTTACTGCAGAGTTTATCTGACTTGGGCATCTATTAGTTTTTCGCTTAGGTAACCCAGATAAATATGATCCATGTGATGTTGAAAGGCTACAATAAGATGATAACTCGGTTGAAAATTACTTATCTTGGAGACATAAAGTTGTAGAGGAAACACTTAAAATGCTTCATGATAGTTTTCAGTGGACAAAAGAAATGTCTGTCAATAGTAAACTGTTCAGTTTAACTGTGACGATATAATATCTCCTGCATAAATGTCACTGTTTTATATTTATCTAATCTTACATTTGCAAATATTCTTGGCAATAATCATAAACAGCAGAATATTTTTTTTATAAATCTTAATAACATTTTCAAAAGAGCATCATAATAGTAAGTTTTATACATAGTATAATTCATAAGGCAATAGATCACCAGGGAGCAGAATCACACTCAGATTCTTCACTCTCAGTGAAGTCTCCTCATCTGTGCTTGTTTAGTTCAGTACCATTGAATAATGGCAAAATAGCATCTTCACTACTAGGCCTACAGATAAGGACATACTATCTGCCTGTTTTTCTCAGTTGTTGACCTATGTTTTTCTCTACACTCAGAGGGCTTTGTGCTAATAGATACTCCACATAGAATTACTAAATGAATAGTTGGCCCCCAAAAGAAGTTTATCTCTAGGGATACATATGGTAGCCTTCTCTTCACTTCTGGGTTTCCAGGCCCATTACTAGGTTGACATTTTTGTCAAGCTTCATGACTTCTTTTTATCATGTCAAAAACAAGAGTTTAAAATCTTAGAAGGAGTTTCACAATAGTCTTCAAGTATGTAAACATCTCCTAACAGAAAAGATTGTGTTATCTCTATCCTAAATATTTGGCAAGAAGAAACTGACTTAACTACTTATTTAAGATTAGGTATAAAGAAAGAATTCCTGTCCATGAGGATTATAAACCCTGGAGTGACCAAGACTGGAGATAATACAAAATAGCCAACAAATAAATCTAAAGTGTATACTATCCCCAGTCTTCATACTTGTAGAAAGAATCCTTGAGAAGGGGAAGATTTAAGAAATAATTTGATGGAAAATATAAAAACTATAGGCAATGTCAACAAATAGAAAAGCAGTTGTTAATCAAGCTACGAAATATAAATCTGACATTTCTATATCATTTAAGTACAGAATTACCATTTAAACTCAAGAAATATTTTTTCTTACATGTAAATGCTAATTTATGGTAGCAAACAGTGGAAATATAATAGAAGGACAAAGGTTAAAGAAAAGAAATAAAAGAAAATCTTTGAAAGTTGCTGGGGAACTACTGGTGAATGAAACACAAGCCTTGCTTTCTGCCTTGCTATATGAGTCTTCACCTGCTTTTTTCCTGAAGTATTTTCTATTTGCCTGAAGCTTTTAAAATGTATTAAATTCTACTCGATATCAAACTTTGTAGAAAAACGTTATTTACTAGAGAAACCACAGTAATTTTTTTCATTAATTCTGAGGTAATAATGTGAATATTTTTAGTATCTTGAAATTGTCCAGCAATGATAATATGTTTTGAAAGTCCCTGCCTGAAACACAACTAAAATTTGATTACTGAACTGTATCTATAGAAATAATAGCTGAGGTAGTAAGAGCACTGAGTTTTTTCGTCTTACTTCTATGATTATATAGTTTGTTTACATAGTAAAAGAGTACTTATCAGAAATTCCTTCCATATGTTTGAATTCTTTCTCTTTTTTATATCCAACTGCTATTTAACATTACCTTCCCATTGTGAGTTTTCTTTTTGAGCCCCTAAATTATAACTAGCGGCCTAACTTTATCACTTTTTAGACCTGAGTAAATCCTCCATTTTTAGTTGATTATTGGAAATCGGTGGTGTTTATCTCCATGGTTATGACAAAGAACACAGCAAATTGTATAAGTATATTTAATTAATACACAGACTTTTCAAGATTTTGAGACGTACTTATCTATTTCAACTGAATTAATAATAGGCAAACCTCTTTCCATATGTAGCACACATCAAGTTTTCTACAGTTGAATTCTTAGGTCCCTCTTTACCAAGTGTCAGACACTTTGTAGCTATACGTACAAGAAAGTAAGCAGTAAAGGCAAATGTTACAACCTGTATCACAGCCAAAATGTTGTAATTCAGAGTTGCTATTTTCTTTCTGTCTTGACTGTGATGTTGAAATTCACCCAGTATTTTCAGGAAAAATCTTTTTGACAGTTCGTAAGTGCTGCTAAATGGACTTTTTTTATTTTCAAGTTTCCCACAGTCTTCTTCCCTTAGCTTCTTCCTAAATCTGTGTGATAACAGGAGGAAGAGTCACAATCATCCCTGCTGTCCTGGAGACGCCCTTGTTACTCCTCTCTCCCGCTTGCCCCAAATCCAGCTTCGTTTGTACCAGGGCTGGGACTTGGCAGGAGTGTCAGACCCCAGTCCTGAGCAGATATCCTGCTGAGACAGTTTGCTGCAGGGTTAGCGCCTGCGTTACTGCCCTCTGTGTGGCCTGTGGTCTGTTCCTGTCCTAACAGTACTCTCAGAATTTTCCTCTTATTGCCAGCTCCTCCTTCTCAATAATCTTTGCTCATTTCTCTTATTCCATCTGTCCTTGTCGTGAGCTTCCCAGGCTTCATTCCTTTCTTGCCCTCTTGCTTTCCAGCTGATAGAGTCTCCTTGTGCGATCTCAAGCACCTTGGTATCTTCAGCTGCCACATCATCCGCAGGCCACGTGCACATACATACCCAGCCACCCACCAAGTGGTGCCACTGGACTGCTTGCCAGCTGCCTTCAACACAACACACAGCTGAACTGTGTCCCACCGCCTGCCCTCCCATACTGCCTGGCTCAGGCCCACAACTACTGGCTCATTCCTCTGACATAACTTCTCTTTAGCCCCTTCTCCGTTTTCACCTGCACTTCCTCGGTTCCGTCACTGACTAGCCCCGTGCCCCGAAAGCCTTCACAGGACACAGCCTATCGGGTTTCCTTCTCTGCTCTGCCTCTTCCAGTCTCTGCTCTGTGCTGCTACCAAGAGATGTTTTAAATAGGAAAATCAGAACACCTTAGCATTTCACTCAGAGTCCTTCCAGCCCAGCCCTGTCTCTTTATCTAGCTTCTCCTCTCACCACTTGTCTCATTTTCTCTTTGCTGCTACCACTTTGAACAGTTTGCCATGCTCCACCAACATGCACGACATCTGCTCAGGCCTCCATCATGCCTCTGTCCAGTCTTTTCCTCTGGATGGAACATTTTCTCTAGTGCTTCACAGATCAGTGCTTTTTTGTTAGGCACACTGATGAGTACTTTTATGTTATTACCAAATATTAACTGTTTGACCATATTTTCTTTTTCCCTCATTTATTAATGAAATTTGTTAATTGTCTATAGTAAAAAATAGTTTACCTCTGACTATTCTTTAATTTAGGGGGCAAAGTGCACACTACCCTTTTTTTTCAGTATGGAAGAAATTGGCATGTCCTTCTTGCCCAGGGGCTATTCTAATCTTCTCTGTATTGTTCCAAATCCATTTGGTAAATATGTTGCCAAAGAGAGCACAGTGCACACTGTTTTTCCTTTAAAGAAAGAAGAGAGATTTTTCATCTGAAAAACAAAATTCAGCATGAATTAAGAAAAATGTCAAGGGAAAGGAAACTTATATATATATAGTGTGTGTGTGTATAGATATGTGTGTGTGTGTATTGTGTGTTTATATGGGGATGTGTGTTTCTTCCAGCATATACATATACATAATTTATGCCATAAATAATTTTTCTTATTTTTATCTTTTGTTCTGTTTAAAGTCTGGACTAAGTTGAACTGTCATATAAAAGACCATAAAATCGTGTTGGACAAAAAGAAGCTTATATCATTCTGGTTGGAACATGAGGCTAAAAGAGAAAATGGAAAACCTACAGCAGTGATGTTTGACCTGTCAGAAACTTCAGTAAACAGTATAGTAAGCATTTCTTATTAACATTACCATTGTAATTCTAAATCATTGTTTATTGCGGTTTCCTCCTTTTCTCTTGTTTTTTCTGCCAAACAAATATTGTCACAAACTCAAGCTAACTAACATGATTAAGATTAGTTTTACTCCTCTGAATTGTGAGTGAATTTGAACATGGAATATAGTTTGCAAAGAATTCGGTTTACTTCAGTATTTGCCATTGAAGCTTTCCTAATTTCCTCAAATGTTCCTTGATTACACAACATGTAGAAGAGGGGCATTGAGGCTGACAGGTGAGAGAGTAGGTAATAACAAAATTTTACATCAAAGGTAATATCCCATAGCCCCTAAGCTTGTACCTGGCACAGAGTAATATACTCAATAAATATTGAGTAAATTAATGCATAATCTCTATCATGTTACTATGTTCATATCATAGCTTGCAGTTGCAAGATGTGCACATGAGTTTTATACATACTGCACTGTGTGGGTTTTTTAAACTTGTTTTGTTTAGTTAGCTGTGAAAAGCAGCTTATCTTCAGGTGATTTTTGCAAAACTTAAAGAGTAAGTAAAATCCAAATGTCTTTCATGATATTTACAAACTCTTTATCAAAGTTTAGATAAGTTGGCATTTGTTATAGGTGCTGTCTCTCATTTTTTTTTTTTTTTTTTGTGAGGAGATCAGCCCTGAGCTAACATCTGCCAATCCCCATCTTTTCTTGCTGAGGAAGACTGGCCCTGGACTAACATCCATGCCCATCTTCCTCCACTTTATATGGGACGCCGCCACAGCATGGCCTGCCAAGCAGTGCGTGGGTGTGCACCCGGATCCAAACTGGGCGACCCCTGGGCTGCCAAAGCAGAGCGCAGGCGCTTAACCCCTTGTGCCACCGGGCCGGCTCATTGTCTCTCATTTTAAACCTTGGCTAATTCTGGTAGCAGTAAAGTGGCATTTGCAGACACAGTAAAGGGAGAGTTGAAACGTTTTTGAAAATCCACTTGGCAAAGTATGTTAAGAACTTAAAAGTGTTCATATTCATATTCTTTGCCTAGTGAGTTACTTGTGGAAATCTATTAAAAAGAAACAATCCTGAGTACAGAAAAAGTATTGTGCAATAAATTTTTTTCAAAATATTTCAAATAGTGAAAAAATAGAATATAAATGTTCACCAAGTAAAATAGTAAATCATGTTATATCTAATTAATGTATTATGTGTAGCTACCTAAATAGGCACTTATAAAGAATTTATAGTGAGACTGGGAAACATTTTTTAAATATTAAATAAAAAGGGCTACAAGATTATATCAGAATGATATGTAGCCCCCAAAAAGGAAACAAACCTAGGACATTTAAAAGAACAATGCTATAGAGAACTGTTAAGTTTTTTGGGTGGTAGAACCACAGATATTTTTTTTCATTGTTCTCTTTAATTTTTAAGAGTTCAGTACCTGGATTTTTTCTACTTAGTTTTTATTTCAGTGAGTTTTTATTAAGAGTAAGTCATATTTTTTAAAAAAAGAGAGTAAGTCATATTATGCCCAAAATCAAATTGCCTCTCTAAATAATCTTGGTATAGATAGATACATTTTTTCCATAAAAAATAAATTAAGATTTTTGTTATGAATTAGGTATGAGAGTTTTCTAGTTTTTAGCTCCAAATCATGAAAAATAGGCTTATTGTTTTTTATTGCCAAATATAGGGGCAGGAAATTGACTTGAGCTGATTTTTTTCAATCTACCAAGATACTATCTCATCTTTAATTTATAAAGGCCTTACTACTAAATATTAAAATCATTAATAATATTTTAATATATTAATCTTATTCATCTATTCTATT
The DNA here is from genome assembly GCA_028646465.1 of Rhinoceros unicornis. Classification (NCBI taxonomy): domain Eukaryota; kingdom Metazoa; phylum Chordata; class Mammalia; order Perissodactyla; family Rhinocerotidae; genus Rhinoceros; species Rhinoceros unicornis. The sequence continues at coordinate 668,955 of JAQQSS010000042.1, read as the reverse complement.
TATAACTTGCCATGATTTTACAAAGGGCTCCACCAGATATTTATTTGTAAATATTTGTATGTGAGATTATTTTTTGAAGTATTTACTATTTGTCTCATTTATATTTGCTAATTTATTGCCTGTAGAAAACGTGCAATTTGAAGTTCTCTAATGTGGACGAAGATTAAAATGTACAGTCTTTATTTTAGAACATGGACATTGTATGCTTTATTATCAGCTGCTTCAAGGTTTATTACCCTAAATATTTCTGTAAGTAACTTATTCTTTTATGAAAACATAACCTATAGAAACTTAGACAATGTCTGAGAATCATGGAAACATATTATTATAGAGTTTTATACCTCAAACATTGTTTTCTGATGAAATGGGATTAACATTTATTTGTGGAAGTAAAAGTCAATAACCTAGTAGTTATAGGGGAAATTTTTTCATAAATAATCATTATTTTTTACAATTACTTGTAACAGTTTAAGTTCTAACACACACACAAAGGGACATAAAAACACATTTCCTAGATTATCCTATTTTACCAAACTTTCTATTTAAAATTTTAAAGTAATGTTTATTAATTGAGACTTCTTACATGTAAAAACAAATAAATTAATATTTATACACAAAAACAAAGCTTTGCTGTGTTACTAGGTGCTATTTCAAAATCATCATTAAAAAAACACTAGTCTAGAAGGTACTAGATTCGAACCGGGCATGCTATGGTTTATTACTTTGTTTTTTTATGATTCTTCCATTAATTACCTAAGTGAAATCCTAAACCTTACATACTCATTTTTTATTTGTTGGATTTATATGCTGATAAAGTAATCAAGATGCCACCCCAAAGAGTCAACTACACAGATTGAAAGTGAAAAGATAGAAGAAAAGCAACAGGAACATCAGAAAATGGAAAATTCACAGGTCTTCCTGGGCAAACACTGGACAAATACTACAATTACGGGTTTGGGGGACTCATTGCTCAGGTATTACTAAAGCAGAAAATCTCTAAATCATTTTACTTGTGCATACTTTTACATTATTATTAATGAGAAGTGAGGTATGAACAAAAAGCATTATACATATCAATAGTTAGTGCTATTCTATCCCAGTAAACTTGTATTATCAGAAAGAGTATCCATGAATGTTTTCAGTTAAAAAGAATGATCCATGTAACTGGCTTCCAATTTAGGGAACTTGTAGGATGAGTTCTTTATTTATACAGCATACCCTAATTCATTAAGATATGCAGAGCAGCGCGTCAGTGGTCAGTAGGGAATCACTACCCCATATCATTAGTTTAAATGTTGTTCTCATTTACAAAATAAAAATAAAAATATCCACTTGTTTGCTGACATATCTTAAGGCATAGGCACTTATAAGTAATATAAATATCATTATACTTTGTAAAACACATCCAAGAACCTTTTGAGAAACGTATTAATAAATGTAGAGATCTATGTAAAATGAATTGCAATATTATTCCTTTCAATTGACTAGACATAATATATATTTCACCTACATAATGTAGGTTCACAGACATTGAATTTTGTAGAATCTTAAATTGATCGTACCTCAAATTTTCTCATAAAATATAATTATTATTTCTTAAAATCTTGAGACTAGATCTGCTTAGATATATTTCAGGTGAAGACTGAAGTATTAAGCACCAGAGTATGTCTTTACAGATACTGGTTTATTACCTGTAGTTTATTGGACTTACATTAATACAAATGTAGGGGGACAACTGCGAGAATGGTTTAACATTATAATCTCTAGAAAATGGTAATTCAAACCATAAATTAGACTTGGAAATTATTTTTAAAGATCAGAGCCTTCAGCACTAACATGACATGCCACATCCAAAAATGTCACTTATCCACTCAACCATTTTTCTTTCATGCCTTTATACAAATAACAAAAGCAGTAAGTGAACAAAAGGGCATGTCACTTGTCAGAGGGCAATGAGAGTATATTATTCATTTTCCACAAGCACTCCTACTTGGTAGATGTCAGTGAGTTACTAGTTCTGTTCAGCTTCACCCACACTTCACTGAACCAGAAATCCATAAGCTCAGTTTTCAGTATAAGCATAAGAGCTACAAAGTCACATTCAATGAAAGTTTTCTTTCATCTTTCAGCAAAAGTGGTAACCTTTGATATGCATTGGATAATGAATGGTGAGTATATTATGCATACTTTCCCAAAGCACATGATCTTTTTTCTTTTTCTTTAATTTCCCAATCTATCCATACTTCTACTCTTATTTAGAAGAAAAATGTCTATTTTATGTTTGGCATGCACTCTTAAAGTCTGGAGCTAAAGCACTCAAAGGCTATGCCTAAGCAAGCTGGGCTAACAACCTACACTAGGCTCTCAGAGCAGTCATTAGTGTTCTCTAAAAAATAACCTCAAGATGCTCAGCCACTTAAATAAAAGTATGGCCACAAGCCGCAGTTTGTCACCTACAGTTGAGGTATATCACATAACCTAGGCCTTGGCTGGGTGTTTGCCCAGGATTCCTGTTGAGGAGAAAATGAGATTAACCTGAAATTTACCGTATATCATTAGTCACATGCCCCCTAGGAGCAATGATATATTTTCTTGTAAGAAAAAAAATCACTGAAATATATCTTTATGAACTTTAAGTGATTGTGAAATAGGAAAATAGTAGAGAAAATCAATACAACTAAAAGTTGGTGTGTGAAAAATATCAATAAAATTGAAAAATTCTTTAGCTAGACTAACTAATCATAAAAGAGAGAAGACTCAAATTACTAAAATCAGGAAGGAAAGAAGGGACATTGCTACCAATCTTACAGAAATAAAAAGGATTATAAAAGAATACTATGAACAATTGTACACCAACTAATTAGAACGTCTATATGCAATGGAAAACTTACTAGAAAGATGCAAACAACCTTAACTCATTCAAGAAGAATTAGGAATTCTGAATATGCCTATAACAAGTGAAGAGACGATATTAGTAATCAAAAAACTCGTATTCGTGATGTCAACATTATGGTGGAGTGAGCTTTCCCATAAACTCTTCCCCAATAAGATACAACAAAAGGGAGGGTGACAGACCAAGAACGGACTCCTACCCAGCAAAAAGGAAGATCCGAAAGACCCACATTGCCACACATCTGAGAGTGGACATGCTGGGGCCCCCGGAGGAAGTGGGAAGAGGTAAGAAGAAATCCTCTCCCTCCCCATCAGATCAGTGATCTGGGTTCACATGACTCCCAGAGAGGGGAGATGGGTGGCCCTCTGCAGGGAAAGCACTTCCTGCTCTCTCAGCCAGTGGGAAACTCCCACACAGAGGACTCAGAACTGCTGCAGGGGTGCTATCAACATTTGAGCACACCAGAAGAGTGTATTTAGAGGGGCCAGTGAGAAGCACCCCCACCCAGGGACACAGCTGGCAAAAGAGAGAGCACCCATGCCTGACACTGGAGCTTAGCCGACTAGACAAGCGGCCAGGGCAGATCGCAGGCAGGTGGCCTGCAGCCACAGAGCAGCCAGGGTGGAGCACAGGGGTCTGAGATTACAGATCCCTTAACCCCAACAAGGTGGCAGAAGATGGAAACTGCAACCAGATATTTCCAGCATGAGGAAAAACAAAGCCAATACAGCAACCACGATACAAAAGTATATTCGAAATAGAAAAAAGGAATACTAAAATTCATATGAGGCAACAAAAGACCCTGAATAGCTAAAACAATCCTAAGAAAAAAGAACAAAACTGGAGGTATCACAATCCCTGACTTCAAAACATACTACAAAGCAATAGTAATCAAAACATCATGGTACTGATATAAAAAACAGACACACAGATCAGTGGAACAGAATTGAAAGCCCAGAAATAAAACCGCACATATATGGACAGCTAATTTTCGACAAAGGAGCTAAGAACATACGATGGAGAAAGGAAAGTCTTTTCAATAAATGGTGTCAGGAAACTGGACAGTCACATTCAAGAGAATGAAAGTGGACCATCTGCTATAGCCATTCACAAAAATTAACTCAAAATGGATCAAAAACCTGAAGGTGAGACCTGAAACTATAAAACTTATAGAAGAAAATATAGGGAACCCACTATCTGACATTGGTGATAAAGGAATATTTTCAGATGCCATGCCTACTCAGACTAGGGAAACTAAAGAAAAGATAAACAAGTGGAACTTCATCAGATTACAGAGCTTCCACAAGACAAATGAAACCAGGATCAAAATGAACAGACAACCCACCAACTGGGATAAAGTATTTGCAAAACATGTATTTGACAAGGGGTTAATCTCCATAACATATAAAGAACTCACACAACTGAACAACAAAAAAACAAACTACCCAATCAAAAAATGGGCAGAGGAAATGAACAGACACTTCTCCAAAGAAGATATACAGATGGCCAATAGGCACATGAAAAGATGTTCAACATCACTAATCATCAAGAAAATGCAAAACTAAACAACACTAAGATATCACTTCACACACGTTAGAATGGCTATAATCACCAAGACAAGAAACAACAAACGTTGGAAAGGATGTGGATAAACAGGAACCCTCATATATAGCTGGTGGGAATGCAAACTGGTGCAGCCTCTATGGAAAACGGTATGGAGACTCCTCAAAAAATTAAAAATAGAAATACCCTATGATCCAGCTATCCCACTACTGGGAATCTATCCAATGAACCTGAAATCAACATCCAAAGAGGCTTATGTACCCCTAGGTTCATTGCAGCATTATTCACTATAGCCAAGAATTGGAAGCAACCCAAGTGTCCTTCAACTGATGATTGGATCAAAAAGATGTGGTATATATATACAATGGAATACTACTCAGCCATAGAAAAAAAGACAAAATCATCCCATTTGCAACAACATGGAGGGTATCATGTTACGTGAAATAAGCCAGAAAGAGAAACATAAACGCTGTATGATCTCACTCATATGTGGAATATAAACCAACACACAGACAGGAAATCTGTATTGTGGTTACTAGGGGCAATGAAAGTAGTGGGTAGGCACAAGGAGTGAAGGGAGACATGTGTTCGGTGATCACCAAACAAAAATGTACAACCAAAATTTCACAATGTTATAAACTATTAAGAGATCAATAAAAAAAATTTTAAAGAATTTCTCACAAAGGAAAGCCCAGAACCAGATGACATCATTGGTGAATTCTACTAAGAGTCTAAAGAATAATTAATATCAATACTTGTCAAAATCTTGCAAAAAATAGAAGAGGAGGGAACCCTATTTCTATTAGTTTTCTAGGGCTTCCATACCACAGACTAGGTAACTTAAACAATAGAAATAGATTTTTTCACAGTTCTGGAGCCTGAAAGTCCAAGAACAAGGTGCCAGCAGGGTTGGGTTTCTAGTGAAGCCTATCTCCTTGGCTTGCAGATGGCCACTTTCTTACTGTGTCTTCACATGACATTTTCTTTGTGCACACATATTTCTAATGTCTCTTACACTTCTTATAAAGACACCAGTCCTGTTGGATTAGGGCCCCACTCTAATGACTTCATTTAACCATAAATGCTTCCTTAAAGGCCCTGTAACCAAATACAGCCACATTAGGACTACAACATATGAATTTGGGGGGACACAATTTAGTCTATAACACTTCCCAACTCATTCTTTATATGCCATTTCTACCCCGATATCAAATCTAGAAAAAGACATCATGAGAAAACTGCAGGCCAATATCCCTTAAGTATATAGATGCAAATATTCTCAACAAAATATGAACAAACCTAGACCAGCAACATATAGAAAAACTTACTCATCATAACCAAGTAGAATGTATCACATAAATACAAGTTTGGTTTAACACATGAAAATCAATTAATTCAATACATGGTATTAATAGAAAAAAGGAAAATAAACACATGGTTATCTCAATATACACAGGAAAAGTATTTAACAAAATTCAGGGTATTGGATTTTTATGATAAAATCATAAAAAAAAATTCATCATAAAAACACTCAACAGAAGAGTTCAAGATAGCAGGATAAAAAGATCATGACATATGGACAACAAATCTACAAATACATATGGAATAATTTCCTCTGAAGGAGACCTGGAAACTGGATGAACAGAGCCTCCACAACAATGGACAGCACCAAGAAAGGTAAGAGAGGCAACATACTGTACTGCTAAGGAAAAAAACCACACCTCAGTCATGGCATGTCACAGTATGGAACATTTTCCTGAGGAGTGAGAGATTCGAGCTCCACATCAGGCACCCCAACCCTTAGATCCTGCACAGGAGAGATGAGCCCTGAAGACACCAGACTTTGAAAATCAACAGAGAATATGCCCAGGAAAACTGTACAACTGTAGAAAAAGGAAGACCCATTCTTTCAGGGTTTACACACAGACTCATTTGACATAGATATTAACACAAAAACACCAGATTGAATATCACATACACCATACATGAAGGAGACTCACTTACTAATGTCAGAGCTCCTGTTGGAGGGGGAGAAAGTAGCTGGGACACTCCCCAGGGACTGAAACATTGGCAGCAGCCATTTTTGCAATCTTGTTCTGCTGTGCTGATGCTAGTGCTGCTGGGTACAATTTTGGAATCCTCCCTCTACCATGTTAGCACCAGTGAGTATGCCCTGGAGAGAGCCTTACCCACCTCTGTGCCTTGGCTGGACCTCACAGCCAGCTGGACAATAATCCTGGCCACCAGTGGACCCATAGCAGTCGAGGCTTCACCTCACAGCCAGCCATGCTGCGGCCAGCAGCACGCTGACAGCTGTCACACCCAAGTCTGACAGCAAGCTGCGCCAAGGGTCAGCCCCACCTGGCAGTGCACCTGCATCAGCCACGGCCGCACCACAACAGCAGGGCACATGCAACTGACACAGGGAAATCCCTTGGATGTCTAGTGGCCAGAGGGGATTGTGCTGCCGGGCCCAACAGGACCTGTCCTACAGAAAACCACTCCTTCAAGATCAGGAGATGTAGCTGATCTACTTAATACATAGAGACAAACACAGAGAATTAGGCAAAATGGGGATACAGAGGAATATGTACCAAACCAAAAAGCCAGACCAAACCTCAGAAGGACCAAATGAAACAGAAAAAAAAAAAAAAAAAAAAAAAAACCCACTCTATCTTATATAAAGTTCATGTAATGGTCATTAAAGAATAATGGATGAACACAGTGAGAACTACAGTAAAGAGGCAGAAAGTATAAGAAAGTACAAATCAAAGCTGAGGAATACAATAACTGAAATGAAAAATACAATACAGGAAATCAATAGCAGATTAGATGATATGGAAGAACAGATTAGTGATCTGGAAGACAGGTTAGTGGAAATCAACCACACTAAACAGAAAAAAACAATTTTTAAAAATGAGGATATTTTGGGGCCAGCCCCATGGCATAGTGGTAAGTGCAGGCTCTGCTGCTGGCGGCCTGGGTTTGGATCCCAGACATGCACCCATGCACCGCTTGTCGGGCCGTGCTGTGGTGGTGTCCCATATAAAGTGGAGGAAGATGGGCACAGATGTTAGCCCAGGGCCAGTCTTCCTCAGCAAAAAGAGGAGGATTGGCATGGATGTTAGCTCAGGGCTGATCTTCCTCACCAAAAAAAAGATTGGGGATATTTTAAGGGACTTCTGGATCAATATTGAGCATACTAACCTCACCATTATAAGGGTCCCAGAAGGAGAAGAAAGAGAAATGGGGCTGCAAATTTACCTGAAGAAATAATAGCTGAAAACGTCTCCCACCTGAGAGAGCAAACAGACATCTAGGTCCAGGAAACACAAAAAGTCCCAAACAACATGAGCCCAAGGAAGTCAGTACCAAGACACGTTATAGTTAAAATACCAAAAATTAAAGATAAGAGACAATCTTAAAAGCATCAAGAGAAACTAGTTATATACAAGGGAACCCCCAAAGGACTATAAGCTGATTTTTCAGCAGAACCTTTGCAGGCCAAAATGGAGTGGCATGATATATTCAGAGTGCTGAAAGGAAAAAAACCTACAACTAAGAGTACTCTACCTGGCAACTTTGTCATTCAGAATTGAAGGAGAGAGAAAGAGATTCCAAGACAAGCAAAGGATTTCACCACCCCTAAATTGGCCTTACAAGAAATGTTAAAGAGACTCCTTTAAGCAGAAAAGAAAAGGCCATAACTTGAATAAAGAAAATTATGAAACAAAAAATCTCACTGGTGAAAGCAATACAAAATGGCAGTGGATCAACCATTTATAAAGCTACTATGAATGTCAAAAGATGAAAATAGTAAAATCAATTATACATACAATAATTAGTAAAGGGATACACAAAATAAAAAAATATAAAATATGATGGCAAAAACAAAACCTGGAGGGGGCAGCAAAAATGTACTGCCTTTAGAATGTGTTCAAACTTAAGGGACCATCAACCTAAAATAGACTACTATGCACATAGGTTGATGTATATGAACCTCATGTTAGCCCCAAACCAAAACCTTATAACAGATAGAGAAATAAATAGAGAGAAAGGAATTTAAACAACACTTAAGAAAATAATCAAATCAAAGGAAGAGAAGAAGAAAGGAACAGAGAACTACAAAAACTAGAAAACAATTAATAAAATGGCAATAAATATGTAACTACTATTTTTATAAACTACTATTATTTATAAAATAAATAATTACTTTAAATGTAAATTGACTAAATGATCTATCAAAGGGCATAAGCTGGCTGAATGCATAAAAAAACAAGAGTCATCTATATGCTAGCCTACAAGAGACTAACCTCTGATGTAAGGACACACACAAACTCAAAATGAAAGGATGGAAAAATATACTCCATGCAAATGGAAATGAAAAGAAAGCTGACGTAGCAATACTTAGAGGAAACAGACTGTAAAACAAAGACTGTAACGAGAGAAAAGTAGACAAAAAATTAAATATGTAAATTATCATTTACATAATGATAAATAGTTAAATCCAACAAAAGGATATAGCACTTATAAACATCTATGCATCCAACAGAGGAGCACCTAAATATGTAAAGCAAATATTGACAGACATAAAGGGAGAAATTGATCCTAATACAATTAAGGGACTTTGGATACTCTACTTACATCAATTGATATATCATGCAGGCAGAAAGTTAACAAGGAAACAGTGGCCTTAAGTGAAATATTAGATTAGAAGAATTTAATAGCTATGCAAGCATACCTTATTTTGTTGGGCTTCACTTCATTTCATTGCATTTTGCAGATGTTGAGTTTTTACAGATTGAAAGTTTGTGGCAACCCTGAATTGAGAAGTGTATCAGTGCCATTTTCTCAACAGCATTTGCTCACTTCTGTGTCACAATTTGGTAATTCTTGCAATATTTCAAACTTTCTCATTATTATTATATTTCTTATAGTGATCTGTGATCAGTGACCTTTCATGTTACTATCACAGTTGTTTTGGGGCGCGACAAGCCAAACCATATAAGACGCCGAACTTAATCGATAAGTGTGTGTGTTCTGACTGCTGCACTGACCAACTGTTCTCCCATCTCCTTCCTTATCCCTAGGCCTCTTTGCTCCCTAAGACACAACAATATTGAAATTAGGTTAATTAATAACTCCACAACAGCCACTAAGTATTCAAGTGAAAGGAAGAGTTGCATGTCTCTCACTTTAAATCAATTCAATTAAATCAGTTAATTAAAGATATAAATAATCAAGCTTAGTGAGGAAAGCTGTCAAAAGCCAAGAAAGGCTGAAAGCTCGGCCTCCTCAATCAAAGAGTTAGCCAAGTTGTGAATGCAAAGGAAATTAAATGTGCTACTCCAGTGAACACACAAATGATAAGAAAGTAAAACAGCCTTATTACTGATATGGAGAAAGTTATATTGGTATGCATAGAAGATCAAATCAGTCAAAACATTCCCTTAAGCCAAGGCTAGTCCAGGACAAGCCCTAACTCTCTTCAGTTCTATGAAGGCTGAGAGAGGTGAGGAAGCTGCAAAAGAAAATCTTGAAGCTAGCAGCAGAAAAGCTATCTACAAAGTTCAATAAAGCAAAGCACAATAAAATGAGGTATTCATATAATCTATTAAGTTCCCCTAGCGTCATGTGTCATTTAAGGCCAATGTTTCCTTGTTGGTTTTCTGCCTAGATGATCCATCTATTGATGTAAGTAGAGTGTTAAAGTCCCCTACTATTATTGTGTTATAGTCAATTTCTCCCTTAATGTCTGATATTTGCTTTATATATTTAGTTCATGAGGTTCAAGGACACAAACCATCTCTATATCATAAAAGTGAAAGGTGAAGCCACAAGTGCTGATGTAGAAGCTGCAGCAAGTTTGTTATCCAGATCTAGTGAAGATAATTAACGAAGGTGGCTATATCAAGCAACAGATTTTCAGTGTAGACAAAACAGACTTCTACTGGAAGAAGATGCCACATAGGCCTTCCATAACTAGAGAAGAAGTCAATGCCTAGCTTCAAAGCTTCAAGGACAGGCTGACTCTTGTTAGAGGCTAATGCAGCTGATGACTTTAAGTGAAGCCAATGCTCATTTACCATTCTGCATATTGTAGGACCTTAGGAATTATGCTAATTCTACTCTGCATGTGGTCTATAAATCGAACAAGAAAGCCTGGATAACAGCACATCTGTTTACAAAATGGTTTACTGAATATTTTAAGCACACTCTTGAGATCTACTTCTCATAAAAAAAAAAAAAAAGATTGCTTTCAAAATACTTGAAAGGATTTACTGATAATTGACAATGTACCTGGTCACCCAAGAGCTCTGATGGAGATGTAAAATGAGATTAATGTTGTTTTCATCACTGTGGGCTGTTCTCTGTAAATCCTGTTAGGCCAGCATGTTAGGCCACAAAACAAGTCTCAAAAAATTTAAGAAGATGGAAATCATCCCAAGCGTTTTTCCAACCACAACAGTATGAAAATAGAAATCAATTACAAGAAGAAAACTGGAAAACACACAAACACATGGAAGCTAAACAACATGCCACTAATCAATGAATGGGTCAATGAAGAATTCAAAGAGGAAATCAAAAAATACCTTGAGACAAATGTAATGGCAAGATAATGTTTCAAAATCTACAGGATGCAGTAAAAGGTGTTCTAAGAGGGGAGTTTATAGCAACACAAGCCTACCTAAGGAAAGAAGAAATATCTCAAATAAACAATCTAACCTTACTTACACCTGAAGGGAGTAGAAAAACAACAAAGCTCAAATTCAGTAAAAGGAAGGAAACAAAGATGAGGGCAGACATAAATGAAATAGAGACTACAAAAAAATAGAAAGAAAACAATAGAAAAGATCAATGAAACTAAGAGGTAGTTTTCTGTTTGTTTGTTTGTTTTTGTGAGGAAGATGAGCCCTGAACTAACATCCGATGTCAATCTCCCTCTTTTTGGCTGAGGGAGACTGGCCCTGGGCTAACATCCATGCCCATCTTCCTTCACTTTATATGGGTCACCGCCACAGCACGGCTTGCCAAGCGGTGTGTGGGTGCGCACCTGTTATCTGAACCTGCGAACCCCGGCCTCCACAGGAGAGCAATTGCACTTAACCGCTTGCGGCCCTGGGCCAGCCCCAGTAGTTTTTTGAAAACATAAACAAAATTGATAAACTTTTAGCTAGCCAGACTTATTAAAAAAAAGGTGGGGGGCTGTATAGATAAAATTGTAAATGAAAGAGAAGTTACAACTAATACTGCAGAAATACAAAAGATCATAAAAGATTACTATGAATGCCAACAAACTGTACAACCTACAAGAAATGGATTAATTCCTAGAAACACACAGTCTTCCAAGACTGAATCAGAAAGAAATAGAAACTCTGAACAGACCAATTACTAATAACAATGTTGAGTCAGTAATCAAAAACTCCCAACAAACAAAGTTCCAGGACCAGATGCCTTCACAGGTGAATTCCACCAAACACTTAAAGAACATGCTTCTCAAACCATTCCAAAAAATTGAAGAGGAAGAAATGCTGTCAAACTCATTCTACAAGGCCAGAATTACCCTGATACCAAAACCAAACAAAGACACCACAAAAAAAGAAAATTATAGGCCAATATCCCTAGTGAACATAGGTCCAAAAATTTTCAACAAAGTATTAGCAAACCAAATTCAACAATACTTTTAAAGAATTATACTTCCTGATCAAGTGGGACTTATTCTCATGGATGCAAGGACTGTTTAATAGCTGCAAATTAATCAACATGAAACACCACCTTAAGAAACTGAAGGCAGGGCCGGCCCAGTGGTGCAAGCGGTTAAGTGCCCGTGCTCCGCTGCTCGGCCTGGGGTTCGCCAGTTCAGATCCCAGGTGCGCACCCACGCACCGCCTTGGCAAGCCATGTTGTGGTGGCTTCCCATATAAAGTAGAGGAAGATGGGCATGAATGTTAACCCAGGGCCAGTCTTCCTCAGCAAAAAAAGAGGAGGATTGGCAGATGTTAGTTCAGGTCGGATCTTCCTCACAAAAAAAGAAAAAAAAAGAGACTGAAGGCTAAAAGTCATATGATCACCTCAATAGGAGCAGAAAAAGTGTTTGACAAAATTCAACATACATTTATGTTAAAAACTCTCAAAAAATGAATATAGAGGGAATGTACTCAACACAAAATGGTCATATATGACAAGCCCACAGCCAACATCATACTCAACAGTAAAAAGCTGAAACCTTTTCTTCTAGATTAGGAACAAGACAAGGATGCCCACTCACATCACTTTTATTCAATCTAGAATTGAAAATTGTTGCCAGAGCAATTAGGCAATAAAAAGAAATAAAAGGGATCCAAATTGGAAAGACAGAAGTAAAACTGTCACTCTTTGGAGATGATATGATTCTATATATAGAAAACCCTCAAGACTACTAAAAAGTAGTTAGAACTAACAAATTTAATCAGTAAAGTTGCAGGATACAAAATTAATATACAGAAATTGGTTGCTTTTCTGTATACTATCAACAAGCTATCAGAAAGAGAAATTAAGAAAATCCTGTTTACAATTTCACCAAAAAGAAAAAAAACCTTGGAATAAATTTAACTAAGGAGGTGACAGACCTGTACTTTGAAAACTATAATACGTTCATTAAAGAAATTGAAGATGACACTCATATATGGAAAGATATATCATGTTGCTAGTTTGAAAAAATTAATATTGTTAAAACACCTATACTACCCATAGCAATGTAAAGATTTAAGGCAATCTCTATAGAAAGACCAATGCATTTTTCACAGAACTAGAAAAATAACCATAAAATTTGTATAGAACTGCAAAAGACCCTGAATACCCAAAGCAATCTTCAGAGAGAACAAAGCTGGAGGTGTCATGCTCCCTGATGTCAAAGTATACTACAAAGCTATAGTAATCAAAACAGCATGGTAGTGGCACAAAAACAGACACAGATCAATGGAATAGAATTGAGATCCCAGAAATAAACACACACTTGCATGATCAATTAATCTGCAATACAAGAGGGAATAATATACAATGGGAGAAGTGACAGTCTTTTCAATAAATGGTGTTGGGAAAAACTGGACAGCTACATGCAAAAGAATGAAGCTATGCCACTTTCTTGCAGCACATACAAAAATAAACTTAAAATTTATTAAGACTTAACGAACGACCTAAAACAGTAGAACTCCAAGAAGAAAACATAGGCAGTAAACCCTTTGACGTCCATCTTAGCAACATTTTTTTGGATCTCTCTCCTCAGGCAAGAGCAACATAAGCAAAAATAAGCAAATGGGACTACAGAAAACTAAAAAGCTTTTGCACAGCAAAGGAAACCATCAACAAAATTAAAAGGTAAACTACTGAATGGGAGAAGATATTTGCAAGTAATATATCTGAAAAGGGGTTAATATTAAAATATATGAAGAACTCATACAACTCAATACCAAAAAACAAACCAATTAAAAAATGAGCATAGGGGCCGGCCCGGTGGCGCAAGCGGTTAAGTGCGTGCGCTCCGCTGCGGCGGCCCGGGGTTCGCAGGTTCGGATCCCGGGCGCGCACCGACGCATCGCTTGTTAAGCCATGCTGTGGCGGCGTCCCATATAAAGTAGAGGAAGACGGCCACGGTTGTTAGCTCAGGGCCCATCTTCCTCAAGAAAAAAGGGGAGGATTGGCATCAGATGTTAGCTCAGGGCTACTCCTCCTCACAAAAAACAAAAAACAAAACAAAAAAAATGAGCAGAGGACCTGAATAGATATTCTTCCAAAGAAGACATACAGGTGGCCAACAGACACATGAAAAGATGCTCAACATCACTAATCATCAGGGAAATGCAAATCAAACCTATAATGAGATATCACTTCACACGCATCAGAGTGCTATTATGAAAAAGTCAAGAAATAGCAAGTGTTGGAGGGGATGTGGACAAAAAGGAATCCTCACTCACTGTTGGTGGGAATGTAAATTGGTGCAGCCCCTATATAAAACGTGTGGAGGATCCTCAAAAAATTAGAAATAGAACTACCATAACAATCCAGCAGTTCCACTTCTGGGTATCTAAAAGAAAATGAAAACGCTAATGCAAAAACACGTCTGCACCCATATGTTTGCTGCAGCATTTTTTACAGCAGCCAAGATGTAGAAGCAATCCAAGTATCCATCAGTGGACAAATACATAAAGAATATGTGGTATATATACACACACACAAGAGAATATTACTCAGCCATAAAAAAAAATGATATCTTGCCATTTTCAACAACATGGATGGATCTAGAGGGTATTATGCTAAGTGAAATAGGTCAGACAGAGGAAAACAAATACCATACTATTTCGCTTATATGTAGAATCTAAAAAATAAAACACATGAATGAACAAAACAAAACAGAAACAGACTGATACATACAGAGAACAAAGTAATGGTTGCCACAGGGGAGGAGTGAGGAAGTATCAGCAAAATAGGCGAAGGGGATTAAGAGGTACAAACTTCCAGTTATAAAACAAGTTACAGGGATATAATGTGCAGCATAGAGAATTTAGTCAATAATTTTGTAATAACTTTGTATGGTGACACACGGTAACTAGACTTATCATGGTGATCATTTTGTAATGTATATAAACATTGAATCACTATGTTATACACCTGAAACTAATACAACATTGCATGTCAACTATACTTCATTAAAAAAATCATCAAAAATCAAAAAATATAAGGTAACTTCCTCATTTAATAAAAACCCACTGCTATAACTGTAAAATGAATCTTATCCCCCTAAATTCAGGAATTACATGAATGTCCACGCTCACCATTTTAGTCAACATTGTATTGCAGGATCAAGCCATGGCATCCAGATTAAAACTACCTCTATTGACAGATGAAATGATCTTGGGTAACTCTTGAGAAATCCCAAAAAAGCTATTAGGGCTAGTAAACAAATTGAGAAAGTTTGTGGGATACAAGATCAACATACAAAAGCCAATTGTACATCTATACACTAGGAATGAACAACCTCAAAAGGAAATTAAGAACACACTTCCATTTGCAATAGCAAAAAAAATGAACAAAATACTTAGAAATAAATTTAACAAAAAGAAGTGCAAGAAATGTATGCTGAAAGCTACAGAACATTGCAAGAAGAAATTTTAAAAGACCTAAATGAAGGGAAAGACATCCCATGTTTATGGATCAGAAGACTTAATATTGTTAAATGGCAATACTCCCCAAATTGATCTGCAGGTGCAACACAATCTCTGTCTAAATCCAAATGATCTTTCTCCAGAAATGGGAAAATTGATTCTAAAATTTATATAGAAGGACAAGGGGCCCAGAATAGTCAAAACCATTTTGAAAAAGAATACACTTCTCTATTTAAAATCTTACTGTGAAACTTAAGTAATAGACTCAGTGTGTTACTGGCATAGGATTATACTGATGATTGTGATAGAATTGATTATACAGAAATAAAACCTTACATTCATGGTTGGTTGATTTTAAACATGGATGCTAAGAAAATTCCATGGGCAAATAAGACTATTCAACAAATGTTGATAGGATAACTGATGTCCATATGGCAAAAGTATGAAGTTGAACCTCTCCCTCACACTATGCAAAAAATTAACTCAATGAATCATAGGCCTAAATGTAAGAGTGAAAACTACACAATTTTTAGGAGGAAACAGGAATAAATCTTCACAATCTTAATTTAGATGGTGGTTTCTAAATATGATGCCAAAAACACAAAAAACAGACAAATAAATAAATTAGACTACACCATTAAAAACTTGCATGTTTTTCAAAAGACACCACTAATAAAAGTGAAAAGACAAGTTTCAGAATAAGAGAAAACAACCCAAATGTGCATTAATTGATGAAGGATAACCAGTTGCGGTATATCCATACTTTGGTCTATTATTCAGCCATAAAAGGAAGTACTGATACATGCTGCACTACAGATGAACACTGAATACAGGTTAAGTGAACAAGCCAGGCAGAAAAAGCCAAACATTA
The DNA here is from genome assembly GCA_028646465.1 of Rhinoceros unicornis. Classification (NCBI taxonomy): domain Eukaryota; kingdom Metazoa; phylum Chordata; class Mammalia; order Perissodactyla; family Rhinocerotidae; genus Rhinoceros; species Rhinoceros unicornis. Next base: position 652,487 of record JAQQSS010000042.1, on the reverse strand, counting down.
CAGGATCCATTCATGTTAAATATCCAGATTTGGCAAATCCCTAAAGACAACTTGTAAGTTAATGGCTGCTAGAGACAGCAGTGAAGGAAGAAAAAAGAGAGTGACTGCTAATGGTTAATGGCTTCTTTTTGAGGAAATGAATGTTTTAAAAGTAGTAGTGATGGTGGCATAATTCTAAATTTGCAGAAAACCACTGAATTGCACACTTTTGAGGAGTGAATTATATGGTATGTGAATTATTTCTCAATAAAACTGTTATTTTAAAAGGCTATTTTTAGAACTTTTTATTTATTCAAGTAGCCTAACTTCAGGCATGTCAATTCACCAACTTTTTAAATTAATAGTTAGTGAAAATTTAAATGTTATACTAAGTTTAAATCAGTTATTCAAAGAAAAATGTAGTTTCCTGAACTTCTATTTAATATTTATTATGCTGCCTTATTTCCTGACTTTTTTCATTGACATTATTGTAAATTGATGCAGTATTCCTCTTTTAATTTCTTTAAAAGGGGATTAGAATATTTTGGTGGAAATGAAGATTAAAATTTTAGGTAAATAAGAAATAGCATGACAGAACAAACGGTAATTACCAAAGAACTGTGTTTCATAACAGTTTATCCTTGCAGATTCTATTGGCTCCCCACAATTGTAAACATGCAAGGCTTGAGGAAAAGGCAGAGAATGTATAGAGTTAGGTAGGAAGTTTGAGTAGTTGGTTCCTCTAGCCTTCAAGCAGCTCGTGCCCATAACAAGAAGGCTGCTCTCTTCTTTCTCTGACTTCCCATTTGAGCAGTTTTGTTTTGTTTTTTAAATCAGGTGGGCAGTATATCAGAACCAGAAGTTTAGTAATATAAGTGACTTTCCATACTATTCTGCAGTTAGCTGCTTAAATCACATTGCAGTTTGATTTTGTGTGAACCTGACTACTTGTTCCGGAAACCTTATTCGTCAGGATCATTAATGGATTTGTTCAGAGGACAAAACCTTAAGTTTATTTATCATCATCTGAGTAATATAAGCTTCCTTAATCATCATGGAACACTTGAAATCCACTAAGAACAGTGACAGGAATTAGAAAATGTTATTTCAGTATCATGCTTATTAAAGATGAACATTAACAAATTATAGTCCAAACTAATTTCTGAATACCTGGGTTAGCACATATAATAAATTAAGAGAATGAAAGAATTTAATAAAGTAACTATTTTTCTTCAGCTGCGCTCAAACTTGTGAAAATTGGGCTTGGTCCAGAAGCAGTGAGTTTGTTGAAGTTTACAAGTGAAAATGAAGTCCAGGACAATGTCAGTGTAGAATACCCACCTCCCCATGTGGGTGGAACTGTAAGTATAGTACTTGAAACTTATTTATAAAATAAGACTGCATCATGGTAAATTAGGCTGTATTCTTTCTCCAAAGAAGAAAGAAACACAATATCACAACATCCGAAGAAAGATATCTCAAAATACCCACATTGAGTACACAGTGTTACATTTTTATTTAATTTTTAAAGCTGTTAAATATATATTTTTCGAGTAGGTACATATTTACACAGTTCTAAACTGAAAGAGCATAAAATATTCAGTAAAATGTCTCCTCCCACTCCAACCTCTAGCCATCCTGTCCCTTGCCAGTTGTATTTCTTTGAACGGATATGTATTCTTCTTCATCTCTTTTAAACAGGTGGTAGACTGCACAGTCTTGTGTATCCTCCTGTATTCTTCACAACGTGTACTTAGAGATCATTCCAAATCAATATGTGAAAAGCTGTCCTACTTTTTTTTATGGTTGCATAGCCAACAGGCACATGAAAAGATGTTCAACATCATTAACGATCCGGGAAATGTAAATCAAAACTACAATGAGATATCACCTCAGAATGGCTATAATTAACAACACGGGAAACAACAAGTATTGGAGAGAAGAGAACTCTCATACACTGCTGGTAGGAGTGCAAACTAGTGCAGCCACTATAGAAAACAGTATGCAGATTCCTCAAAAAATTAAGGCTAGAACTACCGTACGATTCACCTATTCCACTGCTGGGTATTTATCCAAAGAACATGAAAACATACATGTGTAAAGATACATGCACCCCTGTGTTCATTGCAGCGTTATTCACAATAGCCATGAATGGAAGCAACCTAAACACTCATCAAGGGATGAATGGAGAAAGAAAGTGTGGTATATATACACAATGGAATATACTCAGTCATAGGAAATGGTGAAATCCAGCCATTTGCGTCAACATGGACTGACCTTGATGGTATTATGTTAAGCAAAATAAGTCAGAGGGAAAAAATCAAATACCATATGATCTCACTCATAAGTAGAAGACAAAAACAACAACAAACAAACACATAGAGACAGAGATTGGATTGGTGGTTACCAGAGGGGAAGCGGGGAGGGAGGAGGGTGAAAAGGATAATCCGGCACATGTGTGTGGTGATGGGTTATAATTAGTATTTGGGTGGTGAACATGATGTAATCTTTGCATAAATAAAAGTATAATGATGTACACCTGAAATTTATACAATGTTATAAACCAGTGTTACCGTAATAAAAAAAAAATTCTAGTATTTAGAGATAAATCTTAATTTCCTTTTGATAGATTTGTTTTCAATTGTTTGCTATTGACAGTCTCAATTTAAAAGACATTCTTAAACATATTCTATCATGATTTGTTGAAATAATTTTACTGCTTACACATAAGAAACCAGGAATAGGTTAAGCTTTTAATATTGTATTTATATTAATATTATATATTATATATCATAAACATAAAAAATGACATTTATTGTGATAATGACTTTAAAACTATGAAACATGTTTGATATGCTTTGGGTTAACTCAATCGATAATGTTTCATTTATATGATTCTTACAGTCTATTTTGTATACTTCCTGCCTGGGAAAATTGTATTCAAACAGAACCAAGAACTAGCAGGATCAAAAGTTTCATATGTCTACTTGTTTCCTTTGATTAGGAAAAACATGAATTGTTATTTTTAATTTGAAGTATGTTGCTCTCTGACCTAGGCTTTAAGTTTCACATTTAACCAAAAACATAATATGGTTCATTTGAAGTACTTACCCTTGGTTAAAAAGAGCAATGTTACTTGATATTCCCTTTTTTAATAAATTGCCCACGGAGTTATTGTGGCTTAAAATTAATAGCATTTATTAATGTGATTTTTATTTCTTTGTATGGAAAATGTTATTTTATTTACCTTTTCTCCTGGTTGTGTATTTCTTCAGGATTATAGTTAAAATTGTAGCAAGGTTACCATTTTTAAGAAATTTTAAAGCTTTTTTACCCCAAAAAATAATATCTACATTTTTTTAAAGCAAAGAATACAAAAGAGTAAAAAGTATAACAGTGCAGTGAGAGAGATGTCTACCTCCCCAGGTCAGTGTCTACTATCATTCCCTAGATGCAGTCACCACTCCCAGATTTTGTATCCTTCCAGAATATTCAGTCCAGTATATTAAAAAAATAAATAAAATAAAAAAAAGTTGCGTACCATATACATTCTTCTATACTTGGATTCTTTCACATTGTTTATTTTGTAGATAGTACCATATTGATTTATATAGGTCTATCTCATTTTTTATCCTTGTAGAATATTCTATTATATGGAATTCCATAACATTTTTTTCTAAGAATCTTGTTTTCATTTCTTTTTGAAATGAATATCTTTGTAAATACCTCTTTACACATAAGCAGCAAGGTATTGTGTAATATACTCCTAGAAGTAAAATTGTCAGGTGGATGAGTATATTTAGTTTCTCATTTTTATAGCTATTGTTAGTCTCCCTCCAAAGAGATTATACCCAATTACACACTAATGCCAATATCTGTCAGAGCACTTGTTTCCCTACATGCTTGACAGCACCACATATTCTCATTTTTGTGAATTTGCCAGTCTCAGATAAAAAGTAATTTGTTGGGCCAGCACTGAAGGCCTATTGGTTAAAATTTGGCATGTTCTGGGCCGGCCCTGTGGCTTAGTGGTTAAAGTGCGCGCGCTCTGCTGCTGGCGGCCCTGGTTCGGATCCCCGGCGCGCCCCGATGCACCGCTCCTCTGGCCATGCTGAGGCCGCGTCCCGCATGCAGCAGCTGGGGGGATGTGCAGCTATGACATACAGCTATCTGCTGGGGCTTTGGGGGGGAAAAATAAATAAATAAAATCTTTAAAAAAAAAAAAATTTGGCATGTTCTACTTCAGCGGCCCAGGTTCGCTTCCTAGGCATGGAATCCCTGTGAGTGGTCATGCTGTGGCAGCAGCTCACATTAAAACAAAAAAAAAGAAAGAAAGAAAAAAAGAGGAAGATTGGTAACAGATGTTAGATGACAGTGAATCTTCCTCAGCATAAAAAAAAAAAATTTTATTGTTTCAAAACACATTTTTCTGCTATGAGTGATATTGAGCATTATTTTTTTTATTTAACAGGCACTTTTAGTCCTTTCTCTGTGAACTCTGACAGTCCTTTTTCTGTGAATACTCTCACAGAATACTGTGAAAGTATTCTCACTTTACCACTTGTTCTATTGAGTCATTAGTTGTTTTCTTGTTAATTTGCATATATTAATGAAAACTATCTTTTGTTTCTGACATGTATTGTAAATCTTTCCTTGGATTGTGGCCTTTTTATAAAGACTTCATTTTTTTTAGATTTGTTTTTCATTTTTTACAGGCTTTTTTGTTGGTTGGTTGGTTTTTATTTGTTGCCATCCCGAATTGTTTCATTTTAGTGAGCTTAAATTTTATCAGTATGTTCATGACTTCTAGGTTTTGTTCTATGCATAGTAATGTCTTCCCTACTTCAATATTATTTTGAAACTGCTCCTATAATGTTGTTCTAGAGCCCTTATGGCTTTATATATATATATATACACACATATGCATGTATATGTACATACATGCATACATTTGTACATACATATGCACACACATGAATTTAAAGCTTCTATCCATCCAAAATTTTTTTTGCATAAAGAGTGAGCTAAAGATCTCACTTGAATCTCTTACAGATGTCCAGCCAGTCGTCACACAATTTGTTGCTATCTTTCCATTTCTGGTTTAAAAGACCTTTATTTAAAAGGAATGTCACTAATTCTGTTTTCTTGACCAGAGCATTACATTTTAAATCCATTGAGGGAATTGTTTTTCTACCCAACTCTTAGCAAGCTGAAAAAAAATTATTTTCTTTTAGGATCCTTTCAAGTATCACTATGCACCACTAGTAAATGATGACTTCCAGACACTACTGCATGAAAATGTGCCTATTACCAGTGAAAATGAAGCTTCAAGTAAAGAAGATACAGAAAGTGATGGCAAACACATCTTGGAAACAATTTCTAATGAAGAACAATTTCTAAAAAAGGTTTTAAGAATACATGAAATTGGCTCAATAGCTGTGGTCTAATTCCTATTCTTCCACTTCCTGGCTTTGTGATTAACTTGCTGCCCATCTACATCTTTGTGTGGAAAAGGAAAGAGGGAGAATGGGACTAGCTAAAATATTTTAAATTAATTAATTTAAAATTTTATCTTGCTCTAGCTCCCCTTTTTTTTTTTTTAAAGAATATTTGTATCACTCTATAGAAGTAATCAGGGCCTCGATAAATATATATTAAATATTGTAATTTGGACTGAATTTATGTAGTGTTTTCTTTTTGACCAGATAACCTATCCACCTGTCTACGTGAAATTAAATTTCTTTATCTTTTTTCCTAATAATTGCTTTACCTTTAGATGAACCCATCTGAGCCTACTTCCAAAACAGAAGACAATGAGAAAGTTGATTCAAAGATGAAAGCTTTTAAGAAAGCTTTGAATGTATTTAAATGGCCCTCAAGACATATCAGGTAATTTTATTTTATTATCTTATTTTATTATTTTATTTTTAAAATAATTTATTTATTAATAATAAAATTTATTATTTTATTATTACTATTTTATTATCTATACTTATATCGTGATTATTTTGAGGGAACTGCAGAATTCAGAAAACCTTTATGGTTGTACTGTTTTTGAAGCAGTGGAAATACAAAATCAAGTGTTATCTGAAGACTCAGTTGAATCCAACTTCAACACATCTTGATTTTTATCCCTGTTACTCAGCCTCTATAGATTCATGATTGTTTCTTTTATGATTATGTAAAGACCTCTTTCTCACTAATGATGCTTTTGGTTGGTAAACTTATTTTGCGTTATGTTAATATTTCTATTAACTTTCTATAGTGTTAATCTAGTTTATCATTTCCCATCCCTTTACTTGCAACCTTGTGGGTAACTATTTTAGTACATGTCCTATAAGAAATATAGCCAGACTTTTTAAAATCCAATCTGAAATTCTCTGTTTATTGATTGAAATGATTAGTCTGTCTACTTCAATTTTGATTTCTAATACATTTGAATTTAACTCCAACAACTCTGTGGGGGTCTGTTTGCATGCACTAATGTCCTATTTTCTATGATTTTTCCTTTCCATTTTCCCTCCTTTGTAGTTCTCTTTACTCCTCATTTTCCCAGCTTCAAGGTGGAAAGTTGGGGAATTTAGAAGTTTCACATGCTATTTTTTCACTGATCCCTGTCAATACTTAGTCCTAGCTTATAAATGTAGAAATATGGTAGGAAGAACAGGCTAAGGAGAAAGAAAAATGGAGGATGTAAGCTTCTACGCAGTTTGTACCCTGCCATTCCCTGCCTCTTCCATTAACAGTGCTTCTCCTACACATGCACACAGACTCAACCATAGATCTTATGCTCATTATTGACACAAGTTCTGAGACCCAAAAACCTTACTTCCTCTCTTTGCTGTGGCATGTTCAAGATTGAGTTCTAACCAACAACCGTTCCATTCTAATCTGTCTACAGAGCTTGTCCACAGCTAGACAAAACACTTCTGAGAGAGCTCTTCCTTAAAAATATGTGTTCTCTAGATTAACGAATATTTCTGATATGTAGACATTCCTGATATAAAAAGGGCCTATTTAGAGATGTATATCAAAATCAAGTCATCTGAAGACTCACTAAGTTACCTTTTATGTGGAGCAAAAATACAGTGATTTCCCTGTTGAAACATTTCATTCAATTGGTTAATATAACTAAATTATACAAACTTTGCTTGAGTGACTAATTTTTATTTTTGGTTTAATCATTTCAATCAATAAACATTCCTAATCTTACTTTTTTAAGTTATGCTCCTATTTGTTAACGTATAAAAATAATGCCTCATTATAATCTATTTGCAATCAGGTGAAGTTGAAACAGCAATATAGCTTCTTTGTTTAATTACAACCTATTAACCTTCCAGAGTTTAAATAAATGCAATTTAAGACTGTACTTATGAAGGACTAATACGGAATCTTTCTAATTATCCCTGTTATTTCCTATTTTGCTTTTGCTCTTGGGAAGACAATAGGATTTCTTAAAGTGCATGTATTACATAAGTAAGATTAAAATACAAAATATATAAGATAGTTTTTTATAGTCATCTTTTTTGATGACATTATTTTATATTAATGTCATCAATTTTGATGACATATCTTTATTTTATATTTATTTTATATCAATTTTATTTTCTTCAAGCTTGTGATTACACTTTTATTTATTTTGTGCATTGCAAATGTCTTTTGTTTTTGTCACCACATAGCCCAGCAGAAGAACTATAGTTTGAAACTACAGAATC
>JAQQSS010000042.1:609421-644293 GCA_028646465.1 Rhinoceros unicornis | reverse complement strand
CATCAATTTTGATGACATATCTTTATTTTATATTTATTTTATATCAATTTTATTTTCTTCAAGCTTGTGATTACACTTTTATTTATTTTGTGCATTGCAAATGTCTTTTGTTTTTGTCACCACATAGCCCAGCAGAAGAACTATAGTTTGAAACTACAGAATCGAGAGAGAAGAAAAGAGCATAGTGTTGACAAATCTAAATAAAAATGTAGTGGCATATAAGGTAAATATTTTAAACATTGTAATAAATTTGGTGTGAAAATTTGATATGGGAAGTGATTTTGGACATAGTGGAAAGATTGATCATTTTGAAATTGAACAGCATTTTATTCATGACATTATCAGACAATTTAAAGTGCTTTCTAGTTCTGACCAATTTTCTTTGGGATCTTGATGTGTAGTAGCAAGCTAATGTCCAGATTAATCCTAGGATTTAATGTTATTGTAAATAAAAACCCAAGAAAATTTATCCACCATGATATGAATAATCCATAATATCTGTGAAAAAAATTATAAAATCAAAAGTGCATTTTCCCGCCAAGTATGATATATTCTGGAGTGTAGTTTATTTGGGATATTAATCTGATACTTAGCATTAATCATGTAACTTGATTGAATCCACCACCTCCATCCCATTTTGTACATTTTATTTCTTTATGCTATTTAATTTAAATTTTCCTCTAGGATGTTCTTAATTTAATTATTTACTGTGTTTTTAATTTCTGAGCACTACTGTAAGGTGTTCTAATATTTGTTGAAATTTTTGTTATTGAATTTGTGATTAATAGGGATAAATATTTAACACAGGTTAATTTTTACTTGTAAGGAAGGCTTGGTAACATTGGATTTATAAAATAAGTACCTTTTTTAATAGATCAAGATACTTTTTCCTATCAGTAGTGAAAATATATTCTATGGACCAATAAGGTTGTTTTGTAATCTCTTTGTTCATCGATAATTAACAACTAATTTAAAAATAAAACTCATTTTTAACCAATCCCCTGCCTTAGAGAAAGCATACTTTAAAAGTTATTATATAATTACTGTGTTTGTAAACAGGTGAGAAGAACTACTCCAGAAAAATACAGAATCTAGCCAAGCAATAGCACCTGTGACCCTAGTGCATCAGTTCATATAGTTCTATGTCCGCACAGGGATGAGTTATCACATGTGATTGCTATAGCGGAATGGAGTCGGGCGGTAGAGGGCAGGCAGAGACAGGACGTGACATGAGGCAGCCAGGGTTGAGAGGCCTGGGGATGGGCAATGAGTCAGCAAGGCTAGTCTAGAGTCTAGAAATTAGGAAAACGTCAGCAAGTCAACACACTGCAGACCAGGAATGTTTTCTCTTATGTAAAACAAGAAGACAAATGAGTCTCTCAAAAGCCCTTTCTAACATTAAGATTCAATTAGAAAAAACGGTTGCCATTGAAGTTGAATTTCAAAAAGAGAAAGTTCTCATTTTTAGAACTTTTTCCTTTTTTAAGGTAGTTCCATTTCTCTTTCCTTAGTGTTGTGTTCTAGAACAATGCCTGAAGCCACATATTCAACCCTTTGTTAAGGTTCTGTTTATATGATAAGTTACTATTTTGGAAAACAGGTTTCAGTGTCTGCCCAAAACTGTTTTCTGATAATGGCTGCAGAAATAGAAGAGTCATCTGGCACAGGTTCGGCAGAATTGACCCAGTTCTGACGCAGGTTCTGGAAAGAAGTTCCCAGGAGCAAAGTGATTGAGCATAGGTATGCTTTTTCCTCACAGACTCTCCAATGTGGTGGGAAGAATCAGAAAGAGAAATGTGCTACATTGGTTAGGTAGGCATATTTAAGCATCTTTTGGCAGACATTTAAGTGCCTAGTGTAGGACAGGAATTCTGTAAGGCTCTGAGGTGCCCAGGTGAATGAGACCTGAAGTTTCTCAAGGAGGTCTCCAATAGCAGACATTTGCTTGCAGGCCAGTGCAAGAATCTGGATGTGTCAAAATTGCAAACAGAGATCTTTCTGTGCCTATGGTCCCCGTCATAAGAATGCTCACCTTGTGTACTAGAATGTATTTGTTGCAGCATTGTTTATAATAGTGGAAAATGGGAGAATCAGAACCTAAATGGTGACCAGTAAAGCAATAGTGAAATACATTCGAGTATATCCACACTAACAGGTACTCTGCAGCCATTCAAAAAAATGAGATGTCTGCCTTTTCTGACACAGAAAGACATCTGTGATATATTTACATATACACATATGAAATACATATGAAAATACACATATGAAAAAAATCTAGTCAGAAAAATATGTGTAGCATTATCCTATTTGAGAGGGAAAAATCTGTGAGTGTATAGGTATATACATATATGTGTGAGCATGTAACTGGGTCACGTACTAACAAATGCTGTGAAAAGAAAGAACAACGAGAATAGTGGTTTTGTGCTGTTTTTTGGTTTTTGGGGGGTTTTTTTGCTTTGTTTATTGGAGTTTTACAGCGGTGGCTGCCACTAGTGGCAGTAAGTGAGTTGTTTTGTTTTAGGTTTTTAACGGGAAAGACTTGAGTATTGTTTAAAAACTAGTAGCAATGATGATTTGAGGAAGAGTGAGTGAATATACAAATGTCATCAGAAGGTCCTTCCTTGACTACCCTATAAATGATAACTTCTCCACCTTGGCACTATGGACATTTTGAGCTGGGCAATACTTTTTGTTGTGGGAGGCTACCTGTGCATTGTAGTATATATAGCAGCATACTTGCTCTTTACACACTAGATGCCAGTAGCACCACCCTTACCCCAGTTGCAACACGTAAAAGATCTTTAGGCATAATAGATGTTCCCTGTGGGATAAAATTGCTTGGGGAAAGGAGTGATTACTTTTTTCCCTGTTACATACACTTATGTGTGTCTTTTTTAATTCATTTTATATTTTACCCTTAGTTTTTAAAAATTGATTTAAAATGTTAAAAAGGTGTTTCTTTTGGGTTTTTATAGGTTAAGATGTGTTCAAAGCAGTAAACCAACCACTCTTGCATTAATAGATACTGCTTTTAATGTCAGATAAAATCCCTGAAAATATATATCTACATGTAAGCCTTCTCTCTTCCTGACTAAAACAAAGTTGTTAATGCTAATCAACATTAGAAATCCATTTTTTTCCATTGTCATAAGGAAAAACTTTTGGCATAGACACACAGGAACACTCTCTTTTTGAATGGAAAACATCAAAAATAGTAAGTGATGAGTTACTTTTGGAGATCTGCTAAGTTTTTAAAAGTCTTGGCGATTTTACTTTGGACTAGGGAGAGTATAGCAAAGTAAATGGTGCTTTGGGAAATATCAAAGAGTTTGATCTCATGGAAACAGTACCAGATAGTGCATTTAAATTTGAAAAAAGAAAGGGGAGCTGGGCTCTCTGAGTTGCTGATGGTACATCAGAAAGTGATAGTTTTACTCCTTTCTGAACTACAGGGTTAGACCTTTTCAAAGCAAGAGTAAGCAGTACCACATCACCAAACAAATCTAAAGCTTTGTGGCATTTCCAGATCAGCCTTTCAAAGCAGATGAACCCCATACTGTAAATGTTTGGATTTCAACATTTCTGTTTGTCATTCACATGATTAATGTACTGTTTTATTGATACAAATCATTCATCCTTTTTTTCCCTCTTTACCTTAGTCATTTACTAGAAGCCAGTAGGAAGCTTGAAGACCAAGTTCAGTGTGATATCTGGTTCCAGCAGATGTGGCTTTCCTTAACACTACTCTCACTTGCTTTTGTCATCTCGTTCTTTTATTTGTTGTGCGGTTAAAGAAGTGGTGCTCAAAAAACATGGCTCTTTCGTTCATTAGTTGCAGAAAGTAAGACCTAGAACTTCACCATGCTACTAAAAGTGTCACACATCTGTACTTCCTAAAAGGAAATGTGTGATCCTTAGTCAGAAGGGAACAGAGACATGTCTTGAAAATAAGTTGTTATTATAGGAAATGCTAAAAAAATTGATTATGAGAAGAAAACTAGTTAGTATATGTGTAAATTAATAGTCTAAACCTAATTTATCTTCCCCTTTTGGTTTGAATATTTTAAAGCTGTTATGTGTATACATTAGCTGAACTGAAAAAGTTAAGTAAAATGCTTTATTACAGCCAAAATATGTAATCTGCTTTTTTATGACAGATTTATTATAGCTAAGCCAACTTGTTAGTTTTTCTATACTGTATATGTAGAAGAACATAAATACTGACAAAGAAAATGTACAGAATAATTTGCGTAATCATGGCTTTGTAATTTTTTGAATTACTTCCAGATGCTAGTCAATATTCTTTTTGAATGTAAAACTAATGCCAAACCAACTTTAAGCTTGGTTTTGTATCTATATTACTTAAAAGCTTGCATTTTATTAATCTTAGGTTGTTTTATGAATACTCTCATTTAGGTAGAATTTGGAAAACTAAGTTTGATTGGATTTTCTTTGAATTCTGTTAGTAATGTCCAGAAGGAAAAATCTCTTCAAGCAGTCCCACTTTCCAGTCTTTTTATCCAGTTTGATGATGCTCACTATGGCTGGACACTGACCATTTTGCTTAATTTATTATAAAGGCCTGATCCTCCATTGCACCATCCTCACCCTCATTCTAGAACAAAAGAGTGTCTCTGTGGACTATAAATTGCACCATCTTCACCCTCATTTCTAGATGAAAGGAGGTAGATAATTTTTTTAATTAGTTTTTTGGGAAGCATATTCCTAACTCCTAAAAGATACACCTTGCAAGAGTAGAAGCTAATGAGATTAGATTGTATTCTCATTAATACGACCAGTTTCAGTCCATGTTGGTTCACATGTAAATCTACTCTATGTGAAAGAAAAAGACAGTGTGCCTGTAAAATAAATTTTGAGTTTTTGTTGAACTATACTTGGGGATTTTTTATTATTCTGAGGTATAACGTTATCAAATTTCATCTTGAGAATTTGATGATTCCAAAATGGAGTTATGAAGAATGATATAACAAAGTTCCTTCAAAATTGGCTAAGAAATTAAAAACTTAAAAGGACACTGCTTTGACACTTTGTCTTAATTTGGGTTTTTTTGTTACCATTTGCTAACTAATAAATGAAAGTGACTGGAGTCCACCCTATGTACTGTCCATAGTACCTCCCTGTATGTGTGCACAGTGGTTTCCCTTCTGTGTTAGATTCATGGCTTTAATATAATCTAATCCCAAAGCAGTTGGATATGTTTTTGTTCCTAAGCAATTATATGAAATAATTATTCAAGGTTGGAAATGTATTGTCCTAAGGATGTTCCTTTAATGTTTCATATGGAAATTACATTGACTCACTAAAATATTCTTGCTTGACATTTTATCAGTCTTTTAGTGTTGAATTTAATATTTGTGTTTCTATAAAATGCATCCAGGCAGAATTATTGAAAATTAACTATAAAGTCAATCACAAGAGTCTTATTTGTATGATTATTATTTTTAGTACTCTTTAGCCTTTGTATAATTAAGAATTTTATTTTTAATCATAGCATTAGCTATTTATGACCAAATTAGCAAAGACAGACATTTAGATTTTCATTGATTTTTACTAGGGAATAGAAATTATAGATTTTTCCCTAAAAATTTTAATGAAATTTTATTAGATTGATCAGCAAGTAGCCTAAAATGTGATTGCTGGTAATCCCATTTGAGATAAGCCTCAAATTTTATAATATTATAACAGTTTTTTACATCTTGCCACTAATTTTCACAGGTTTTAATAGTACTTTATTGCACAATTGCAATATGTAGTCCTAGAACTGTTGCTACTATAATTTCTCTAGTGCCTGGTGCTTTTCATATATTTTCAGTATTTTATTACTCAATTGATATTTTCTTTGTATAAAGTGGTCAAAATAAATTTTTTTCTGTTTTAATATGTTTTAAGAAAATAATTGCATTTATGAAATAAAGATTATCAGGGAAAAACTTCTGGTCTCTAACTGATAAAACTTCTTAAAGAAAATCAATGTTCAGGCTCACTCTGACCTTTTAAAGATCACATTAATTTCTTTTTGACCTGCTTTGCATTTTTGTAAGGGCAGCTCCTCAAGCTTCCAAAGATGCAATTGTGTTATCAGGTGAACCTGTCCTTACGGTGTCCCATTTCTCCTTGACCCCGGGTCAGGATCTGGCAGCTTTTCAGGGGAGCTCTCTGTTTTCCACAGACTTAGCAACAAAGTCTCTATCATGTCTAGGGGCTCCATCATGGAACATATCACTAGAGCTGCCCCACGTGAGTCAGAATCGCTCCACATTCTCCCAATCCTAATACTCACACACCCTTCCTGCTTGACAGGAACCAACAGGAGGCAGGCTAAAAAGAAGTCTCACCTGGCTGCCAGGTGCATGGAAGACAGTTCCTATGAAGAGTCACCAGCACAAAGTATGGGTTGATTGGAGAGGGGTCATGGGGATTATTGGCGTGGTCCCTTCAAGACTGGAAGACACAACTCCCAAATGGCAGCTTCCACTACATAAAAATAGACAAATGGGACAGTTTCATCTTCTAAACTGAAAAAGAGGTGGAGATTCAAAACCGTCAGAGAAGTTCAAAATAGCACTATAGAGACAGAAGGGTAACCTACCAAGAATCACCACACCTACCCAGGACTGTGAGGGTGTGGTCTCCTTCCCAAAAAGATACAATTTTCTAGGAAACAGAAGAGCTCCTGCAGGGTACTCTCCAGCCAGGAAAGGACTAGTTACCTTATGTTGATCTTCAGCTTTGTCTCCCCTGAATTTTCACCAGCAACTCCAGAACAACGTGGGCTCCCAGAAGCATAGGGCACCCCTCCCCTCCCTGGCCCAAGAGGACAGAAAGGAAATCCTCCCACTTTGTTCCAAGTGACACAGTAGTGGTTAGGAGTGAAGGCTGTGAAGTAACACTATCTGCGTTCAAGTGCCCTCTCTGCCGCTTGCTACCTGTGTGACTTGGGAATCTTAATTGACCTCTTTTGGCCTCAGTTTCCTGGTTCCTAAGTAAGTCTGATAATCATAGTACTACTTCACAAGGCTAGTGTGAGAGTAAGAGGAAATGATGCATTTCAAGCAGCCCTGGAGAGGCTGGCCTTGTTTTGCTGATGTTGCCTCCACCTCCTGCCATTCCAGCTTCCTAGAACTTTTCACACTTGGGTTGATCTTCCTAAATATCCCACCTCATTCAAGACAAATGTCGGTTCTCCAAACATTTTCATGCCTTGTACAGCTATCCTTGCCTTATTGACACCACTTAATTTTGGTGCCCACGTCAATGGATGCACCTAGAAGGCCAGTGATGCTCTGTTGTCTTGCGTCTTGTGAAGGAGTATCTCTGCCAGTCTGAGGAAGACTTGGTCGATGTCTCCTTCCATCTTTACATGTGCACCCCTTCAAAACACAATACACACACGTTACACGCACTGCCATTTCTCTTAACTTTGTAATAATCCAATAAAGTTACATAGGATCTTGCATTTCTTCAAAAAAATTTTGTCCTTACATTGCATAAAACTACCTCACTGTAACATCCAAAGATTCTCTTCCCTTCCCTAACCCAACACATGTCCCTGCCATGCAGAGTAAAACTAATCTCTTGCACATGTTAAAAGTATTTGAGACAATTGGTTTAACTGGCAAGAATATAGTGGAACATCTCCCTGACCCATAGGGGCAAGATATGTGCGTATCTTCAAGTCTTTCTACAGGGAGAATTTGAGTCGTCCTTGAATTCTACCATTGTTCCATGCTCTTTCGTCCTGAACAGTCTGGGAATACATCATAGATCTCACTTGGTTTTTATAGATAAGGAAACTGAGGGCCTGAGAAGTAATTCTTTCCCAAGGTCATGAGGCTAATAAGTTTCAGAGCCAAGGATTGAACTAGTCTCTCAAGTCCAATGTTTGTTACAACCTCCTAGAACTGCCATGTCTGTGTAATTGGTTAAAATGATGAATGAACAGTCTGAGAGCTTACCTTCAGTAACAATATGAGAGGAAAAGAGAATGAAAATAAAGTACTTAAGGGGAAGCAAAGGTAAGAAAACCGAATAGGCACTCAAGACCCTTGGTTGGAAAAGAAAGTCTGATGCGTAGCCTACAACCTAGAGAGCCAAAGTTCTCAAACTCGGCCACCCACTGAAATCACCTGGGAACTCTAAAAAATAGTGGGTTTGTAAAATCATATATTTGGTACAATTGATCTGGATGTGGCATGAACATGGGGATATGTAAAACCTCCCCAGGGGATTCTAATGTGCAGCCAAGGTTGAGAAATACGGGTCCTAACTAAGATTCTTCCTCACGCATCCACAATCTTTCCCCCCACACTTATGTGTTTAGAACTCCTCAGGGATTCTAATGGTTGGGCTGGTCTGAGAACCACTGCCTTAAGTGGGAAAACAAACAAAAATCAAGTAATAAAACAACACAGTATTATTAATATATTTCCATAGGGAAATAACAGACTGAAAAGATATAATTCAAAATGTTATTAGAAATTCTTTTTGATAGATGAGATTACAAATCTTTTTTTAAATCTATGCTTTTCTACATAAAAATTTATACAACATATGTTCTTGGAATCTGGGAAGAAATTACACAAAAATATGTTTGTATCAAAATACTAGAATTTCACACTGGGGAAAAAATTGTACCTTCTTTTGTCTGAAGAAATGAATCTCTGAAGTTATAACTTTATCAGTATATTCCTGTTCAAAAAGTCTTCCTTATACCCCTCAAATTAAATTAACTAAACAATTAAATAATTAATTATATCCTGTAAATTGACTCCTATTGTTTTATATACAAGGTTGGCTTAGTAGTGTCTTTATTAGACTCTACCACATTATTACATTGATTGTGTCCTTCTTCTGCAGAGATTCTTTAAATAAATACCACTGGAAGACGTTCTCAGTCTCAATAACTTACTGTTAAGGGACTTGATGACATGACATAAATGTTCTCTTCCCTACAAAGACACTTACCTCTGAAGTCCAAGCATAAATCACTTCCCAGAAGAACGAGCTAATGCAAGGCTTTCACAAATGACATTTCCTTTAGGTCAGCACAACCTCCAAATTCCTTTTCTGAAAGAAAATCCAAGCTGCAAGCTGAAAGTGCTGAAAGGAAAGTCCTCTGAAGACTGACTTGAATAAGGATTCCTTACGGTTTAATGCTAAAGGATTTGACAGGATTGATTGAAATCATACCATTTACTACCTCATAGTTACAAAAAATACTCACGAGGGCTCAAAAAATATTTATTTATGTATCTATTTACCTATCTATCTATCTAGAGATCTATATGACTCCAAACAGTACGAAGTTTTAGATACTTAATGATTCTAGATAAATGAGAGATTTATTTAATTAATACCATAAAGTTTTTTTTTGTTCACTGAAATAGAAACTATCCTCTTTTGTCATGGACACTTAGATAACTTCCATTTTATACTCAAGACGCATTTAAAAGGAATTAAATATGTTTGCTCTTACTTCAGATCCCCAAAATTCTCGTAAATATTGGGCTGATTTTAGGGAGTCATAGTTCTTGCTGTTCTTTTGGTTCTTAACACTTAACCCCAAAATTATCTACATCAAGTTAGGCTATTTCAAAGGTATTTGTTAGAATTTAATTCAATTACTTAACACATCAGGGACTGTGCCCATCTGAAGTGACTCATGAATTGCTGAGATACATCCTGCTTTTAAGGAATTTACAGATTGTGGTGGAGATACATATTTTTATATAAACCATTTAAAATTAGAAACCCAAACAGGCCACAATATACAGACAAAGTGCTATGCAAACAGAGAATGAGTAGATAAAATGATATGAAAGAGAAATGCAAGCTGCGTGGATATGGCTGGCAGTTCTGGGGCTATCTTTAATGAAAGATTGGATTTTAGCAGTCAAAAAAGGGAGGAAGAAAGGACAGAAAGACATCTCTCTCAAACTGAACAAGGGAAATGATGGTTTATGGGCAAAAAAGTTCACATTTTCAGACCTAAGTAGACAGATGGAGCTGGTATCCTGAGGTCTGAAAGAATTTGGGCCAGCTTGTTGCCCTAACCTTTAGTAGTGAAGTAGGGAGGTTGAATGTTAATTTGGGGGCAATGGGGAGCTGCTGAGGGCTTCTGTGCTTGAAGAGGGTATAATCAGAATTCAGTTGCATGAGTTGTGCTCTGTCAGTGGTGTGAAGGCTGGGCTGGAGTAAGAAAAAGCAGAAGACAGGGAGACCAGGTAAGAAGCTGCTGCAGTGAATATGTGTGAGGTGATGAGGCCTTGGGT
This sequence comes from Rhinoceros unicornis, assembly GCA_028646465.1. Taxonomy (NCBI): domain Eukaryota; kingdom Metazoa; phylum Chordata; class Mammalia; order Perissodactyla; family Rhinocerotidae; genus Rhinoceros; species Rhinoceros unicornis. The sequence continues at coordinate 634,001 of JAQQSS010000042.1, read as the reverse complement.
ATGGGCATAGTAGTGGAGATACAAAGAGGGCGGAGAGGAGCAACTTTGGGCAAGAAGACCCCCTCTCTTGACTTGCAGGCTGAGCAGATCTTTGAGGGGGAAGGAAGAGAAGAAGGAGGTATGTACCATGGCCTAGATTTTGTACTGGGCACCCGGGGAATGGAGATACCGGTAACCAGAGGAGTAAGGAACAGGAAAACTTGCAGCAGGATAACAATGAAGCTGAGCTCAATTTTGGACAAGTTATAAATTTTGATCTCAGACTGCTGGCCTCTCAATTCTCCTTTCATCAGCCTTATCTGCTAGTAATTCTAACTCAGGTCTCTACTTAGCCATTATGTTACTGCTGACAAGGGAAGTATTTGCCCTTTTCCTCCTGATTCACACATTCTCTTCACTTCTCCTTCCAGCCAACTTTAATTTCTGAGTAGGCCATACTTTCTCATATTGTCCATGTCATACCCTTCCAGTTGAATTTATTTTCTCAATTTATAAGGCCTGGGAACACCCAAACACAAGATTGTATGCATAGGCTACATATGATACATGACTCTATAGATGTCTGTCCAATAGAAATATAATGTGAGCCACAAACTCAAGTCACATAGGTAATTTTAAATTTTCTAGTTGCCATATTAAAAAGAGTAAAAAGAGAATGGTAACAGTAACATTTCTTTTTTTTTTTTGTGAGGAGGACTAGTCCTAAACTAACATCCGATGCCAATCCTCCCTTTTTTTCTTGAGGAAGACTGGCCCTGGGCTAACATCCATGCCCATCTTCCTCTACTTTATACAGGACGCCACCATAGCATGGCTTAACAAGCAGTGTGTCAGTGCGAACCCGGGATCTGAACTTGCGAACCCCAAGCCACCGCAGTGGAGTGCATGCACTTAAACACTGCCTCACCGGGTGGCCCCAAGAGTAATTTTAATAATACATTTTATTTATTCAATATATCCAGAATATTATTGATACAAAAATTAATTTAAAATTATAATGAGATTCTGTACATTCCTTTTTTCTTTCCAGATATTCAGAATCCAGTGTATATATTATACATATTCAGACTACTGACCATGGTATTGAACAACATTGTTATAGATTATGATGTGTGATATGCATCTATATTGGTCAGAGCCTAACCAAGAAGCAGAAGCCACTTGAGTCTTTCAACAGAGAAATTTTAATGCAGGTAATTGGTTGTACAGTGTTAGAAGGGCAGAGAAGCCAAATGTATAATGGTAGGGCAACCCATGGATTACCAATGGCAGGCAGGAAACCACGCATATGCTGGAAGCACAGAGGAAGGAGATGACTTACAAGGGTTTATGGGCTGGGCTCACCTGGTAGAAGCTGAAGGTTCACTAGGGCTGCCAGGAAGAACCCATAACTGTGGTCTGAGACAGGATTGTTGCCAAAGAAATAGGCAGGGAGGGAAGGGAGAAATGTCCTGTCTTCTCCCTCCAGTCCTTCAGTGCCTCCTATTGGCCAAGTCTGTCCATTTCCATACAGGGCAGAGTGGAAAGAGGCCAAAAAATGGATCTGAGGGCAAACAACAGACCAGCAAAGCATTCTCCTATTGCCTTCACCTTCATGCTAGTTTTTAAACACAGATAAGGGCAAATACTAAGGAGATATTAACGAGTGTTAAGTCTCTGATCACCCACATTAAGTCAGATAGATGACTTTCAACAATTTACTTAACCTCTCTGTGCTTCAATTTCCCCATCTATTAAATGGGAATGAAAACAGTGCCTGCACCATCAGGTTCTTCTAAGTATTAAATAAACAGAATCTAGCCCAGGTAAATAGGCAGTCAAAATGCTCATTACTCTTACAAATCAGCAAGTAAAAGAATTCTAGGTGACCTAGATTGAAGCCGGTTCCCATGCAGTGACTGCAGGTGTAGGTAGCAAAGACCATCAAGGCAAGGTGCTGCTAAAAATAGGCAGCAACACCAATCCCTAACCAAATGGGCCAAATTTGGTCCAGGTGCCAGTCCCATTTCAGTGCTGGGGTACCCTCAGGAAATAGGGTCAAAGGCTGGTGGCTCTTGATGGTCAGCAAGGAGACCCAGAGAGGGCTGAGTCTTAAAGAGAGGCAAAGCCAGTAGGAAAATCTTGTCTTTTTTATTCCAAGTCAGGTCTTTTTCATTTGTTATAATAAGCTTGGCCCTAGAATTTTATTTTCTCTCTTGAAGTAAAGATATCTTTCTCATAACAATGGTATATTTCGCTCCAGTTAAAGCAGAGATTTTTGAGTAAATAATTCAACCTCTCTATGTACAAAACACACATGCTGCCATCATTATATAAGCCTCTTTTGAATTCAAGATAAATATATTTGTATGTCCTTGAAAGACTGGAACACCCTACACATAAATGATTTCACTTTTATTTGATTCTACTGTTTAAAGACTGAGAATAGTGCTCCCTGAGATGAACTTGAACCCAGACGTTATAAACTTGTCTTTGTCTTTCTCCATCATAGATAGGCTCTGATAAAGAGAGAGTATGTTGTGATATGCACTGAAATCTTAAAGAAAAGAAATCTTAAATACAAAATGTCTTATAGTAGGTTTCCTAGAGTCAGAACATAAGACAGGGATTCTCGTGTATATCGTTTATTGAGGGTGCTCTCCAGAGAAGAGAAGTAAGGGAAGCAAGATGGATTAGGGGAGAAAGCCAAGCAAGAATATGATCTTGGCTGAAGATTAACTGCAGCAGAAACACTGAAGCATGGACTACACCACAGAATTGTTTCTAAATTGAGGCAAGAGGGCTGACCATTTGTACCTACTGAGTCATTCACTGCCTCTGACTACCCCTAGTGGGGTTGAAATAACTTCCCTAGAAAGATGGCCATTCTTTGGAAAACAATGCCTAGGAGAAGAAAGCACCTTTGAGAGATAAGCAGCCAACACTCTTAGCAGCTGGGGATTGGGTGTACCTGCCGGTAAAGGAGATCTGGGTGGGACACCAACAGCATTCACTCCACATAACATAGTTAAATGTTGTACTTTTACTCAATATCATAGGTACTCAAAATTCATTTAATCCTGTTTGGATCCTTTGCTTCCCTTCACATGAAGAAAAACAAAAGCAAAACAAAATGAGAACACCATGAAGACTTCATTAAATTTTTCTCTCATGAAATAAAATGGAAAATTTCCATTAATAAACTAATGAAGTAATGTTGAAAATAGCAGGAAAACGGACTCTGACTTAAAAATTAGCATGTTATGTGAACTGTCTTTTCAGCAATGCATTTTATCCCTATTGGCTCACAGTCTCTCATTATCAACTAAGTTTTAACAGGGTTGATAACAAAACCACATTATTTGGCCTTTATCCTAAGAAGGATATTCTGTATGCTTCTGAGCCAAGTGTTTTAACTTGAAATTTTTCACAATGAAGAGAAAAGATTTGGGGTTACAACAGATTGCTGATGCAAAATAACCAATAACCATTCTACAGATAAAAGAAATAAAGTGAGTTTACTTGAGTCAGAGTGAAAATTATAACCCTGGAAGGCCTTAGAAAGTGTTCCAGAGAAGCATGGTTTTCAGTACATTCTTATACATTTTTAGTACAAAGAACATACATTAAACACACCCAGGATGCATTTTCATCAGAAATTTAAAGCGATATTCAGTTGCAAATTAGCAAGTCAACTTGACCATGATGTCAGGAAAGGGGCTAACCTGGGCATTACCAATAGGGCATTACCAATAAGGTCTACACCTTATTGGTAGGGGAAGTATGCATTCTTATCTTAATGTAGCCAGAAAAACCTGGGACCCTGTCACTGTAGCTAAATCCATGAACACAATGACCAGGGATCAAGGAAAAGAAAAACGGTTTAATTTTGCCAGCAAAATGAGGCTGTGGTGGGCTCATGCCCCAAAATCCACAGTCCTCTTGAGACATTAGGAGTTGGGGTTTTTAAAGGAAAGTCTGTGGGAAAGAATGTACTCTTCAAGACTATGGTTAGAATATTGTGGGGCACCTAGACCTCCTGGCACCAGGCCAGCTATTATCTCTATCTACAGCAGGACATTTAGGGCTCCATCAATCAATCTTCCCACGTCACCGGAAATTGGGCCCAGGGGAGTGGACAGCAACTGCCACCAATTAACAATTATAAAGTTTACAAGGTTTTAGATAGGTCAGGGAGAGCTGTGGCTTTGTAGTCCAGTGTCCTCCCCGCAGCCTGCTTTTGGCCAAGCTAAGGGAAGCTGCAGCTGTCTTCCATTTTTCTGTCTCCACGATGAATGGTGGATTCAGTGCCAGGAACAAGAGTTGGGAGCTTCAGCTTCTTAATAACTTTTAGATATCAGTTTCCTTATAACAAACCTCAAGAACTGGTAATTAGCCAGAACTTCAGTGTGCAACAATTTATTACCTCCATTTGCCTTGTGGAATTTTGGGATACGAAGGCTAAAACAACTAATATCTACACGTGGGCAGACCTTAGAGAAGCAGGCAAGGGAGAATGAGTGCTTTTTGGTTTTTAATCCCATGTATGCTGGGTTCAACATATGGGAACAGATATCAGGGCCAGCATCATTAAGAGAGTGCATCTTTAATGGTTAAGCAGGTGTACAAGGCACGTTTGATAGGGCATAAGTTAGGCTTTTTAGTTCAAGCTGAATTAGTTTTGAACCTGAAAAGTTACCCCATATACCTCAGTATGTGAGAATCTCTTGTCAAGATAAAACAAAGAAATCATAATTATAAGCTACTCGTTTTAGCTCAGTTTCCCCCCAAAACAGAATCTATGTAAGTGAAGCAGGAAATTAAAAAAGAGAAAAAAGTGACACCAAAAAAAAGCACACCAAGAGTGTGCTAAAGTTGGCCCAAGAGCCAATTGTGTGGATCCCTTTCCAACTCCACATACAGTGACGTTACATCGATTGATTGAAATTGGCCATAGTAGAAACATTCCTATGATGGAAATCAACAAATGCTATACATTTTTACCTAGAAATGGGCTCACTCTGCTCCCTGCAATCTGAGCCAATTAATCACAAGTTAGGGATCTAGAATCTCAAGTTAGGGATCAAGAAAGGAAGTTTAATTAGATTAGATTAGCCAGCAAATCAGAAGATGGGTGGCTAATGTCTCAAAAAACCCATCTTCCAGGATTACAGGATCTTGAGGCAGACATATAGGGAAACTGGGCAGTAAGGAGGGGGTTTTGTAATGTATGTGATGGACTCTGGGATGTCTTATTGTCTTTTTCTTCTGTCAGCTGTGATGGATACCTTGTAGGTGTGTTTCCTTCCTGTTCCTGGAAAGAAACTCATAGAACAAAGTTTTAATTTACCAAACTATTCGGGAGTACATATGTAAATGGAAGCCATAAATCAGAAGAGTACATGAATTTTTTAGAGTACATGCAAAGCAGCGAATGGTCACACAAGGGAGTGACTGGGGCCATTTAGCATAACAAGGTGACCTCACTTATGCTCACTTACAATTTCTGCCCCTGTCAGAAGTAATCCATAATCTTATGGTCAAGGGGGAGACAGGGCGTTATACTTTCTCTAGCTACTTCCTGCTGAATCAGGACATCGTAAAGGAACCATAGCATGGAAAAGAGTTACTTTTTTCACTCCCTTAAGGGGAGCTGTAACTGTGAGAAGAAAGGTTACAGAGAAGAAATCAAAGTTTCCTTTTAAAGACATATTTTAGCTCTCCAAGGGGTTCCACCACCCACTTTCCCTTGATTCACAGGTGGGATACTTTCCTGTGATTTTTGGGCTGCCTTGATACAGAAGTGATGTTTATAGCATTTCATGTCCGCTAGTTTTATGAATGAGTGAGTGGTTAGAAGAATCTTAAACGGGCCTGTCCATTTGGGTGACTACTGGTTTACGGGTCCCTGGTGTCTCCAGGTTTTCAGGAAACATGAGCACCAGGTTGGAAGGTGTGTGGAGGGATGTCAGATGCATATGCATACCTATGAGAAGCAAACTCAGGGATAGAAGTTAATATAGAGCTTAATGATTTAACATAATTAGCAATCATAACTTTTTTTAAATGTCCGGAGATTCAGTCTCAGGGGAAGATGCCTGAAAGTGTCTCTCATGTAGACTTTTGAAAGGATTCAATTTAAGTCCACTTGGGGGAGCTACTCTGACCCGTAGCAGGGCAAGATAGTTGTGTTTTCTGACAGATTTTGGCAATGGTCTTTTTTAAGGTATAATTCATTTTTTCCATCTTTCCAACTGATTGAAGTCTCCAAGCTGAGTGTAGTATCCATCGGATGTCTAAGCTTTCGGACACTTGTTAGGTTCTTTGGGAGACAAAAGCTGGTCTGTTATCACTCTGCAAGATATTAAGCAGACCAAACCTAGTGATGATTTCTTTTAGAAACATCTGAGTGACTTTCAGTGCTTTCCCAAGTGGGAAAAGCTTTTAACCACCTGGTGAAGGTGTCCACAAACACTAACAAAATCCTGAAATTCCCGATTGCCTGAGGTACTTGCGTAAAGTCCATATGTCAGTCTTCAGTAGGTCAAGTTTCTTTATGTCGGATGCCCAGATGTGAGGGACGAGCAGCAGTCTTGGTGTTGTTCTTTGTATGGGTTATGCAATTTTTAGTCACTTGTTGTATACTCTTTTGTAGGTGGGGCCCTATGATGTACTTCTGAACCTAGAGGGTAGTGTCTCTTCCATAATGGGTGTTTTCATATACTTGTCTCAGATAGGATATAAGAAGGCTTCAGTATTAGAATCACCCCATAGGCACTCTCTTTCCAGCATCCTGGGTGTTCAATGTCATATCGCCATTCTTTACCCCATTCCTTATCCTTTTCAGAATATATCAGCTTGCAGGCAGTAAGTTCTATCTATGATAGTAGGGATCCCATCACAGCAGGGGTGTCTGTCTTAGCAGTCCTTTTGGCTGCTTGGTCAGCCTGTCTGTTTCCTTGGGGAAAGGGGTATTATCCCTCTGGTAGCCAGGGCAATGCATGATAGCTACTTGAACAGACTCATTAATAGCACCAATCAGTTTTAGAGTTTCAGGCCATGTTTGATTTCCTTTTTCCCTGCTGTTGAGTCCCCTTTCCTCTCAGATTACCCCAGGAGCATGAACTACAGCAAAGGCATAACAGGAATCTGTGTATATATTTACTCTCTTCTCTTGAGCTAGATATAAAGCCCGAGTGAGGATGGTGTTTTCTGCCTTTTGAGCCAATGTCCCTGGGGGTACAGTTTTAGCCTCTAAAGTCTCTTGTGAATTTATGGCCATGTATCCTGCATGTCTCTTACCTTAATCCATGAAGCTGCTGCCATCTGTGAAAAGTTCCAAGTTTGGTTCTTCCAGTGGACAGGCCAACAATCAGCTTGGCTAGAATACACTGTCCCCATACCTTGTAAGCAGTGTTGTCCTAAGGCTTCCGAAGTCTTAGTAGGGAGCAAGGTGGCTGGGTTTAGGGAAGATGACACTTGCATGCATACATTTGGATTTTCCAAAAGGATGCCCTGGTATTTGCCCACCTTCCTGAAGTAAGCCAGTATCCCCCTTTTTGTTCCAATAATGTGAGTACTTGATATGGTCCATATACCATGGTAGGTTGGACCAAGGTAAATTTTTCAGCTTTTTGCAAGATGTCACTTGTAGCAGCCTTTGCACTGAGGTCCGGAGGTGGGGGGGCGGGGTGCAGACCTTGACAGTCTGATTAAATTGCTTGGAAAAATAAGCCATTGGCCAGGGTGTCATGCCCAGTTTTTGAGTTAAAACCCCCAAGCTTATTCCCTGCCTTTCATGTGCATAGGCTGAAGGGCTTGTCCAAGTGAGGAAGTTCCAAAGCTGGGGCTGAATTTATCTTTGTCTTAATGGTATCAAAGGCTATCTGACACTCCTTTGTGCATTCTGGTGGCTCCCACTCTAGCCCTTTTAGAGCCTCATAGAGGGGTTTTACTATGAGAGCATGGTTAGGAATCCAGATCTGACAGAAACTAGTAGTGCCCAAGAATTCTCATAGCTGCCACCAGGTAGTGGGAGGGCTCAGGCATGCTATAGCTTTTTTTCTGTCTAGCAGCAGTTCCCACTGGCCTTTTGATAAGGTAAATCCTAAATTTGTAACCTTTGTTTGCAGATCTGTGCTTTTTTTTCTGAGACCCACATTTAGCCAAATGATTTAAGGTTTTTATTGCGTTGGCCAGGCACTATTCATAAGTTAGGCTCACTATTAGCAACTCATTACATACTGTAATCCCTCTTGTAATTGTAAGTGGCTCAAGTCTTTAGCTAGGGCCTCCCCAAATAGCGTAGGGGAGTTTCTGAAGCCTTGGGGGAGCACTGTCCAATGATATAGTTGAGTGGTCTGAGTGTGTGGGTCATGGCATTCAAATGCAAAGAGTTGTTGTGATTCTTCTATGAGTGGTATGCAGAAGATGGCATCTTTTAAGTCCAAAACTGAAAGACAGCTGTATTCACCCAGAATGTTGGTTAGTAAAGTGTAAGTGCTGGGCACCACAGGGTGCAGGTCCTGAACCACCTCATTTATGGCACAAAGGTCATGAACAAACTGATATTCCTCTGAATTGGGTTTCTTGGCCAGTAGAATAAGAGTATTATATGGCGACTGGCCAGGTCTGATTACACCTGTTACCAGGAATTTCTGCAGCACTGGCTGAGTGCCCTTTTGAACCTCCTGTTTTAGCAGATGGGGTTTCAGGCTAGGCTTTATCTTTTGGGTTTTCAAGGGAATATGTATTGGCTGGATACTCTTTGCTTTCCCAGACGTCCCGTCTGCCTACACATCTGGTCTTACCTTCTTGAGAATCTCCAGTGGCAGCAGGTCTGGCGGTGGTGTTTAAAAATCTAGCAGGGCCATCTGGAACTGTAAGGATGATTGTTCCGGTGGCACTTGCACCTCTAGCTGGCCTGGAGCAAAAGTCACTTGAGCATTCAGTTTGCCTAGAAGGTTTCGTCCCGGGAGGAGAACAGGGCATTCAGGCATATAAAATTTTTCCAATTAAAAAGATTCGAGGGGCCACCCCGTGGCTTAGCGGTTGAGTGCGCTCCGCTGCTGGAGGTCTGGGTTGGATCTCGGGCGCGCACCGACGCGTCGCATCTCTGGCCATGCTGAGGCTGTGTCCCACATACAGCAACTAGAAAGATGTGCAGTTATGACCATACAACTATCTACTGGGGCTTTGGGGGAAAAAATAAATAAATAAAATTATTAAAAAAAAAAAAAAGATTCGAGCCAGAGAAAGGAGAGTGCATCCAAAAGAAGCCAGCTGCTTGCCCTTGTCCACTTATGCTTATGGGATATTGTCGCATGGAAATTGCCCTGCTCTGAGAAGCACCCCTTGGCTGAGTTGTGTCCCTTGTGGGTTCAAGAAGGAGAGAGTCCTTTTCTTAGACCTGGCTATCCCTCAAGCATTTTCTCTTGGGCAACCAATGGGCCTGGGAAAAAGCAGAGGAGGGGGAGGAGCCAAGGGACTCCTTGGTCCATTGGTCCCCCTTCTCTGATCTAGATATAGCAGCATAAATGCTTGAACACAGGGGATTTTACTTCCTTTTCTTCCTTATTGCAGAAAAATTCTAGCTGCAAGATGGTATCATAATTGAGTGCCCAGTTTGGTGACCACTTTTCTCCCGATCCCAGCATATACTGGCACCAGGCTACATTACAGTAAAAGATTATCCTTTTTTTTTTTTTTTTTGTCATGGGCTCATAAGCAAAACTAGCCAAATTTGCAAGCATGCACCCTAGTGGGCCTTTTGGAATGGACAGTGTGGTGCCCATGGTAATAAACCTTGTGTTTGACAATTAATGGACCTGGAGATGGGTGCAGAGCTTGACCCCAGTGTCCTGATAACTACAACACATACCCAAATCCCACTCCACCAGCGCATAGAGTTTTCACACCACTGCTAAACAAGCCAAAGAAGCAAGAAGTAATGTATAAGGCAGGGTAAAGATCTAATTTCCTAATACCAGTGTGGGAGGCCAGGTCCCTGGCAGAAAATTTTTAAGTCTTCTATTTTTCAGGCAGTCCAAGTCCAACTTACTTTAAGCCCAAACCTAACTTCCACACAATGACAGCAAAGTAAATGACAGACAAGAAAGAGAGAGATGGGGAAATGATTGTTGGGCTGTGCTCTCATGGCTTTCTCCCAAGGGTTAACACACAAACAGAAATGCCTACATTGAGGTGTTCAATTCTGGGTTGATGCCTGACAGAAAAAGTGGCACACTTAATGTGCCCACAGAGGATGTAAGAAGCACTGGAATTATGCTGTGAGATTCTGACACAGATAAAAGCTGGCACACACACTAGTGGAACGACACACACACACTCAGGAGAACAGAGCATACAGGCATGTGCACCACAGAAAAACCACAGACTAGTCTTCCAGATAATATACTAGGCAGTCTATATTTTTCTTTATCCATAAACAATGGTGCCTAAACCAGATGGACCTTGGCATGACCAAGGCCCCTGGACAGGGAAAAATGAATATCATACCCTGGAGGTACACTCTGAATGACTCACCTAACTGCACACACAAGCTCATCAGCTTATGATCCAATCCTTTTTTTCCCAGTCACTGAAGTGTTAGAGGTAGCTGGCAAGCAAGGAAGCCACAGGGAGAATTCCCTGGTGGAAAAAAGAAAAAGCCACCTGGTAGCTGCAGCGAAAATCCCAAAACAGCTTATTCCAAGTCAAGCAGCCACAGGCAGAGGCTATGGTCTCATCTGGGGTGCCAGAATTTGTTAGCAAGCAATGGGTTCACTCTGCTTGCTCCATTCTGAGCCAATTAATCACAAAAGTTAGGGACTGAGAAAGGAAGTTTAATTAGATTAGATTAGCTGGAAAATCAGAAGATGGGAGACTGTCTCAAAAAAAAAAATCTTCAAGGATTACAGAATCTTGAAGTAGTTATATAGGGAAAATGGGCAGTACAGAGGGGTCCAAGCATATTGGTTTCCAGACATGATGGGCTGCAGACATCACGTTGTTCCATTCTTCTGTCAGCTATGTTGGATACATTGTAGGTGTGTTTCTCACCTGTGGTCAGCCTGTTCCTGGAAAGAAACTCATAGAACAATGTTTTTAATTTATCAATCTATAGGGGAGCACATACATAAGCAGAGGACACAAATCAGGAAAGCATGTGAATTCTTTTAGAGTATGTGCAGTGCAGCAAGTAGTCACACAGAGGAGGGCCTGGGACCATTTAGTGCAACAAGATGGCCTCACTTATGCTCATTCACATTAAGAGAGTGCACTCTTTACTTTCATGGTTAAAGCAGATGTACAATGTATGTTTGATAGGCCATAAGTCAGGCCAAATCAGTTTTGAACTGGAATATTTATACCGTATACTTCAATATGTGAAAATCTCTGGTCAGACCCCAGACAATATATCTATCCTAAAGAATTTACTTTATTATGTTTACTTAATCCTTTATAATATTTCAAATCATCTAATATTGTGATGAATAAATTCCTTGAAATCTTTAAATTCTTTTTTATTGTTCTTCATTATTACATTTTATAATCGATTATGGCTGATTTTTATTATTCTCATCTGGCTTACCTACTGAACTCTAATATTCTAATAGGCTTTCAGATTATTGAATTGTTTTTTATTTTTCTTGTTGTTGGATGATGTTGTAAACTGGAAATCATAACCTTTTCTGATATTCATACATATTATTTACTTTTCTGTTCTACATACACTGCCTAGGAACCCTAGAATAATGGTGATTGAGTAGTGAAAGCTGTCAGACTAGTCTTCGTCCCTTTTTTTAAGCATTTTGTTTAGTTTCCTTTTTTTATTTTAAGTGACTAGTAAATTCTTCAAAATTCTTCTGGATTTTTTATATAATGCAGACATCAGACATCAGGGGCCTAAATTTGTGACATGTCAGTTCTCTGGATCTAAGCCCTAATAACAGTGGCTGTTGGCTTATTAAAAACTTGGAGATTCAGGCAGATAAACATGCAAATGCCATCAGAGTTTTCTGTCTGTTCTGTTACACATCTGTTTCTTTCTTCTCCAATTAGATTTAAATGAGCTTAGAGGCAGAGCCCATATTATTGTCTTTGCTTTATTCAAAATTTTTTTCCCTATTTCTCATCAGTGCTAGGTTAGTGGATTGCAAATCTGTGGGTTGCAATTTTTCATTTAGACAACTAGGTTGTAATTACTTTTCTCAATCTGTGTTAAAATTTGTAGACAGGATTTTTTAAAATCAGGTATGGTAAAACAGCAGGAACCGAAATGATTGTCATGAAGGAAGAAGTTTATACTCACAGATGTAAGACAGAAAGAGAGAGGCATGCCATTCCATGAAGGGTCACATAGGGAAAGGACTAGGGTTGGTCGGGAGGTAGAGGAGGAGAGGGGACAGCATGGCTCAGAGCCTTTATTAGGGTTCTAGCAGGAAGGAATGGGCAAGGCAGGGTGGGCATGCTAAGTTTAGGACTGGATAGTTTGAATAATTTCAGTGGGCTCAGGGTTGTAGGAGCTCTCCCTAATTGTTTGGTATCTGGCCCTGGGGTATTTTAGGGTAGGAGGAATGTTAACTTGATATGTAATTTTGACGTTTAGGGGTATGGGCTTTGATTGGTTGGTTCGTACATCAAAGGTGAACTCACAAGGGAGACATTTGCTATCTGTAGAGTTTACCTAGCTCTGGCAGGGGCTGTCTCTCCAAGATCAATGTCCTAAATGACAGCATGAAGTTATAGGGAATAAGAAAATATATTCAATACACAATCATATCTAAAGACACATACTTTTATTTCCCTAAAGCAAATACCTCTCACTATATAATGAAATACAATATTCAAGACGCTTTCTCACTTAATGGTTCAATCATTTACTCATATTGATTTTCAAATTCAAAAGATTCTCAAAAAAACTGTCAGCATTCCCTTCTGAGATACAGCAAAACATTCAATGCAGCTTCAAATTGCTAATATGTGTGCAGAGAAGGCAGTTGAATGTCAAAAAAGTTAAAAATAGAAATGCAATGAGCTCATTCAATAAACATTTCTAACTTTTCTGTACACAAATGAGTTCAGAAGAACTCATTTTCTGCTGGCTTCAGATGGCTTCTTTCTTTCTCTCACATTAGTACCACTAGGCAGTGCTTTCATAGGAGTGGAAAGGGCTGGAAAAACCAGATAAGTTACAGCAAGGAGAGTCTCAAGAGAGAGAATGGAAACATGATAATTTTGTGGCCTCATTTTAGCTTGTTAAGAGGCAATATAGCAAGCAAATAGCATAGTGTCACAGGAAACATTTTTTATCAGATGGTCATCCTCAAGTTCGAGGCTAACCATTTACATCTCTGTTTTATATCCCAGAAGGTACGAAGCAGGTTTAAAATAGTCCTGAATAACATTGTATGTAACATAAATTTTATGCAGGCCAAAATTGTTTAAAATAGATTTGGCTATTCTTCTCTGCTACAGATGTAAAGAAAAATATAAGAAGGTAATACGTAGTAAAACTATGTTTATGATTTACAAGAACATGATACCATGCAATAGGCTCTCTCTGCTTGCCTCAATCTGAGCCAATTAATCATAACAAGTTAGGGATATATAAAGGAAGTTTTAATTCAATTAGATTAGCTGGCAAAATTGGAAGACAGGTGACTAATGTCTCAAAAAGCTATCAGAGTACCTCAGCAAGGGTATGTGCACAGGATCAGGGCCAGAAAATCATGAAAGCATGCAGCAATTTACAATGATCACATGCTAGAAAGGTTTCAACCAGGAAAAGCTTATTTAGTGTAACAAGATGGTATCACTTATGTTCACTTACAAATATACTGGTTTTATCTTGCCTGGATATATAAAATATTTTCAAAGATACAGTTAATTATAGAAAATCATATAGCTGTGTACCAATGTCAAGATTAAACAGGTAAAGAGGTCTTACTTTTTTGACACATCTTTTTTATAAAGTGTTACAGATAACCACAATATCCCTCCCCTCTACCCTGAAGTTGATAGTATTTTCTCATATATATTTTGAAAAATTAATATCTTTTTAGAGAAGTTTTAGATTTCCAGAAAAATAAGCAGAAATTACAGAGTTCCTATATACCCCCTGACACTCTAGTTTCCCCTATAACTAATATTTTGCCTTAGTGTTGTAAATTAGTCATAATTCATGCTCAAATAGAGATACATTATTATTAACTAATGTCCCTTATTATATTAGGGTTCACTCTTTGAGTTGTGTATTCTATGGATTTTGACAAATGTATAAGGACATGTATCCATCATTATAATATCACAAAGAATTTTTTCACAGCCCTAAAAATTCCCTGTGCTCTACCTATTCACCCCTCCCTCCCTCACCTCCAATCCTGCTGATCCTTTTACTGTCTTCATAGTTTTACCTTTTCCAGAATGTCATATAGTGGGAATACTGCAGTATGTAGTTTTTTCAGAACTTTTCAACTAAGTTTTTTCACTTAGTAATATGTATTTAAGGTTCTTCCATGTGTTTTAATGACTTTATAGCTCATTTCTTCTTATCACTGAATAATATCTCATGATATTGATGTACCACTGCTTGCTTATCCATTTACCTATTGAAGAACATCTTGGTTACTTTCAAGCTTTGGTTATTATGAATAAAGTCGCTATAAACTTTCATGTGCAGGCATTTGTGTGCACATAATTTTCAACTTACCTGGGTAAATATTGAATGCACTTGATGGACCATAGGTTAAGAATGAGTTTAAGAAACTGCCAAATTGACTTCTAAAGTGGCTGTAACGTTACGCATTCCCATCAGTAATGAATGAGAGTTCTTTTTCTTCTAGATCCTCAATAAGATTCGGTGTCCTCAGTATTATGGATTTTAGCCTCTCTAGTAGGAGTGTAGTGGTATCTCATTTTAATTTGCAATTACCTAATGATGTATGGTATTTTGTGGCTTTTCTAATGGTTATTCGTTCTCACTCACTCTCTTAGGTAGAAAGCATCTATTTTCTTATCGTTAAGTATGATGTGAGCTGTAAATTTTAATATATCTTCTTTGGTGAGGTGTCTTTTGCCCATTTTAAAAATTGGATTGTTTGTTTTCTTTTTGTTGAATTTTAAGAGGTCTTTGTATATTTTGAATACCAGTTAATTATCAAATCTCTTTTGAAATGTTTCCCCTCAGTCTGTGACTTGCCATTACATTCTCTGAAGTATCTTTCACAGAGTACAAGTTTTTAATTTAAATTTAACATCAATTTTCCTTTAACCAATCATACTTTTGGTATTGTATCTAAAAAGTCATTACCAAACCTAAGGTGACCTAGATTTTGTCCTATGTTCCTTGCTAGGTTCTAGGAGTATTATAATTTTTGCAGTTTACATTTAGGTCTATGTTCCATTTTGAATTAATTTTTCTGAAGGGCCTGCTTTAGATTCATTTATTTTTTTGCATGTAGGTGTCCACTTGTTCCAGCACCATTTGTTGAAAAGACTATCCTGACTATATTGAATCTCCCTTGCTCTTTTGTCAAAGATCAGTTATGACCATATTTGTGTGAGCCTATTTCTTAGTTCCTAGTCTATTACATTCCTAGTCTATTACATTGATCTATTTTTTAACCACATTATGTTGATTACTGTAGTTTAAAGCAAGACTTGAAGTCAGATAGTGCTAGTCCTCTGACTTTGTTCTTTTCTTTCAATCTTGTTGCCTATTCTGGGTCTTGTGGCTTAACATATATATTTTAGAATCAGTTTTTCAATATCCACGAAATACCTTGATGGGAGTCTGAATGAGATTGCATTGACTACATAGATTATTTTGGGAACAACTGACATCTTGGCAACATTGGATCTTTCTATCCATGTACATGAAATATCTCTCTACTTATTTACATCTTCTTTCTTTCTTTCATCAGAGTTTTGTAGTTTTCCTCATGTATATCTTATACACATTTTGTTAGATTTACCCTAACTACTTCTTTTCTTTTTGGACAAGTTTGAGAAGAATTGGTATTAGTTCTTCTTTTAATATTTGGTAGAATTCCCCAGTGAAACCATTAGGTCCAGGCTTTTCTTTTTTAAGAGGTTTCGATTACTGATTCAATCTCCTTACTAGTTGTAAGTCTATTCAGATTTTCTATTTCTTCATGATTCGGTGTTGGTAGGTTGTGTATTTCTAGGAATTTGTCAATTTCATCTAGCTTTTCTAATTTGTTGGGATACTATTGTTTATAGTACTTTCTTATGAATTCTTCCCTTTTTTCCCAAAATTGGTAGTAATGTCCCCACTTTTGTCTGTGATTTTAGATATTTGATTCTTCCCTTTTTGTCAGCCTTCCCAAAAGTTTATAATTTGTCAAAGCTTTTCAAAGAAGCTACTTTTGGTTTCTTTGATTTTTCTTATTGTTCTTCCATTCTTTATTTTATTTATTTCCACTATAATCTTTATTATTTCATTCATTCTGCTAGCTTTATGTTTAGTTTAGTCTTTTTCTATTTGCTTCAAAGATCTTCACCCTAAAAGAAACAATTGACAAAATTGAAGGGCAAACTACAGAATGAGAGAAAATATTTGCAAACCCTATATCTGATAAGGGGTTAGTATTCAAAATAGATAAGGAATTCATAAAACTCAACAAGAAAACAAATATCCAGATTTAAAAATGTGCAAAGGACTTTAACAGAAATTTCTCAAAAGAAGACATATGAATGCCAATAGGAATATGAAATGGAGCTCAGCATTACTAATCATCAGGGAAATGCAAATCAATTCCATAATAACTGTTAGAATGTCTATTATCAAAAAGACATAAGATAACAAATGTTGGTAAAGATGTGGAAAAAAGGGAACATTTATACTTGGTTGATGTTAATATAACTAGGTACAGCCATTATTGAAAACAAGGTGGAAGTTCCTCAAAAAGAAATTATGCATAGAAGTACCATTTGATCCAGCAATCCCATTTCTGTGTATATATACAAATGAAATGAAGTCAGCATCTCAAATAGATAGATGCACTCTCATGTTCATTGCAGCATTAGTCACTATAATCAAGACATGGAAGCAACCTAAGTGTTCATTGATGAACAAATGGATAAGCAAAATGTGGTATTTATATACAATTGAATCTTTTTCAGCCACAAAAAAGATGGAAATTCTGGCATTTGCAATTTCGAGAACCTCAGGACATCATACATATGTTAAATCATCACCTTGTACATCTCAAATATGTAGAATTTTTATTTGTCAATAAAACCTCAATAAAGATGGAGAAAATGTTATAAAAGAAAAGGAAGGATATTATTATATTGAGTCTTTCACCAAGAAGATATAAAATTATAAACATATATGCACAAACATCACATCTCCAAAATATCTGAAGCAAACATTAACAGAATAGAAGAAATAGCTGTCTAATTATAGTGGGAGACTTCAACACCTCCTTTCAGTAACAGATGAAACAAACAAACTAAAGATCAATAGGATATATAGGTTGAACAACACTATAAACCAACTGGACCTAAGAGACATGTACAGAACTCTCAACCCAACAACAGAAGAATACTTGTCTTTTTCAAGTAACATGAATAATTCTCAAAATAGACCATATGTTAAGCCAGAAAATAAATCATGTGAATTTAAAAAGATTGAAATGATACAAGATATCTGTTCTGATCACAACAGTATAAAATTAGAATTCAATAAGTGAAGGAAAACTTAAAAATTCACACTTAAAGTGGACATTAAACAACACACCCAACTATTTGGTTGAAGAAGAAATCACATGGTAAATTAAAAAAATGCATTAAGACAAATGAAAACAAAACATAACACATCAAAACTCATCAGATGTAGCAAAGCAGCACAAGGAGGAAAATTAATAGCTATAAATGTTTACATTAAAAAAGAAGAAAAATCCCCGATAAGCTCCAACCTTCCACTGAAGCAACTAGAAAAAGACTAAACTAAACATAAAGCTAGCAGAATGAATGAAATAATAAAGATTATAGTGGAAATAAATAAAATAAAGAATGGAAGAACAATAAGAAAAATCAAAGAAACCAAAAGTCGCTTCAACTCACAGCTCATTTCAGGCTTCCCCCAGCCTCTCAAAGTTTGTCATTACAAACTTTGTCCTCACAATTCTCAATGGCTTTTGACACCTTGTAATTAGAATCAACCCTCCGTGAATTCTAAAAAACCCAAAATCTAGATAGATATAGGCTATCTATAATTTGAGAAATCACAGGCATTTCCCCTAAATAGACCAATAGACTAGATAAACGAACAAATACCCAAATGACTTAAATATCTGTCCAATGAAAAATGAAGAAATCTTTCTAGATAGATAAAGTATAGATTCAAGGTATTCAATAAATGCAGCAATGCAGAAAACCTGATAGAGATGAGAATTACAAATGAATAAATAAAAAGATAGTGATGAAATGGGGACAAAGCGCATTAAACTTTAGACTGCTAATATTTAAGTGAGAAGTTTGAAATGGTCTTCCAATTCTGATGGTCTCCTGAGAAAAGATCACAGAAGATATGAAGAGCCATCCAGGTGAGAGGCAATGTAGAGGTTTTACTTTATTCCACTCCATTGAGGAAGGTGCAGATTACTTGAGATTTCTTTGATTAAGGAAGTTGACACAGTGACTTGAGTTTATGATGCCTTGAAACAGCTATAACTCTTATTTATTCAGAAATAAGGAGATGTTCCAGAAACTGTGTCAATTTCATAAGTCAAACAACAGGAAATTAGGTGATTAGGTTGGATTTGCAGAAGGTAAGATAGAGGGGCAAAAAGAAAGTCAAATCACAGAGGTAGGAGAGACTTTAGATATTGCCAGAGATAAGAAAACTCTTAGTTCAGAGGTAAAATAATTTCCCTGGGAGAAAGAAAAGGAAAAGAAAAGAAATGAGAATTGAGCATTATAAGAGCCAAGAATTTTATATAAGCCATTCTAGAATATATTATATGTTATATGATTTGTATGTATTTGTGCATGTTATGTGTGTACATGTCTGTGCTATGTAAGTGAGCCAAAGATTGCCCCTGTATATTTGCCCCTACAATGTCTACTTCTTCAGAATAGGCAAGGACTATTAGCCTGAAGCCTGCCAGAACCAAACTCAAATTCTTATACAACTATTTGCTTTAGATATGGCTCAAACAAGCTTAATCTTAGGCATTTATATAGCTTGCATGATTTGCATATCTTCCCTTCACAACACATCATTAAATTTTCCTCAGTATCTATTAATTATAAATAAGTTAAACCCTGGGGCTATAAATGATCCCAAGCCACTGCTTCTTTTCAAAGCTTTCTGACGCAAAGTCTTCCCACTTGCTGCTATTGAATGATATTGCTGTGGGCTGGGCTATGTACTGCTTCATATGTCTTATCTTTTTGCTCAGGCTGAAGAGGTAGCAATTCCCCAGTGAGAGGTCTTCTCACGGTGACAGGAAAGACAGAAGGACACAAATCTGGCCCTAAGGTATACTTAAAATATTAGCTTGCATCATGCCTGCTACCATCTTAAGTAAGTCACATAGCTGATTCCAAATAAATAGAACAAAGTGTATTTTTTTACCACAGAGGGAGAAAGAAAGAATGTTTTGAACAGTAATCTATCTATGTGTTGTAGATCCTGAGATGATCCTTTTCATCTCAAAAGTTTAGTTATTCTATTCAAAAAATACTTTTAATTACATAAGTCAAATTGTTCCATTTATTTATTTGTTCATTCATTTATTCAAAAACAACTTTTGACTGGACACCTACTCAAGCCTGGTGGTTTGTGTGTGTGTGTGTATGTGATGTATCTATCTACAAATGTGCTTTTAGATGGCTAAAGAGATGTCACAGAATAAATCTACAATGATATTAAGGGATTCACCTTTTTCATCAGCTTGCTTTTTTTGCTCAAGAACAGCTTCAGCACATTCTGTACCATCCTTGAATAATGACTCAATACCCTAATGACCTTCAAGGCAGGATATAAGGGAAACAGGAGGAAAACATGGATGAGATGACAACATGTTTGTTTTCCCAACATCATACATTTGAATTATTCCAGTGTTGGTAAAGCACTACCTAAGTTCCAAACCAAGCACTATTTGTGTTCAGTTGTGCGGCCAACAACATCCAGCATGGCTCCTCTGTGTTCCACCGTAAAGAAAGGTGTCCACTCTGCCCTCTTTCAAGGGGAAGCTGCAAGAGCAGATGTGCAATCTGGGATAGTTTCCAGAGCTAAGCAGGCAATAACTCCTGCTGCCAATATACTATAAAGATGCAGACACCTGTGTCCTCACATTTTAACCATTGTTCATGTCCACGGGAGCGCAGCGGTTTGGCTCTTCTGCTTAATAACTAACTCATCCTACAGATCTCTCCTTTGCCACAAAAGACAAACATTGCAGTCTTTAAACTACATGCCATTCAGTACAAGCATGCTGAATCTGCCTTATATATGTTTATGAGGGCTAATTGTTAAAATCTCAGGATTTTCAAGAACAGTTGTTAAATATAGCCTATATTAAAATTAGATTATATAAAGTTATAATTAAATAAATTATATTAAAATCAAAGACAATATTCAAAACTAATTGCTTCCTGGTTGTTTTACTGCATTATATTGTTGTATTCTTAAGGGTATTTACATCTGTTGAATCTTTATGGTGGAAATACTGTATGCGTCTTTTCCCAACTTTACATTCAATGATGTTATGTTGGAAGCTTGAAACTGGCCATGGTGGGAGTATTTACAACCTGGGAATCAACAAATATTGCAAAACAGGGCATATTTTTTTTCTTTGGAGGATAGGTTGTTCAATATTTACCAGTTCTTCACTGATGGTTTCAATTACCTACTTTGTTTCACACCTACCTGCATTTTACAAACATTAACCCCTTTTAATCTTCATAGCAGTCCTATGGGATAGGTCCTATTGTTGGCCCCATTTCACTGAGGCACAGAGAAGTTAAGTCACTTGCCCGAGCTCACACAGCTAGTAGGTGGGCAGTCTGGTTCCAGGCTCCAGGTTCTTAATCACTGTGTGTGCAGCCTTTTCTTTTCTGAAAATATAGCACATTCTAGGGAACACTTTACCTTCACCCATAATTACACCTTGCATTGTTTTCATCATCTCCAACCTTGTTAATATGATCAGTCCTTGTCTCAGGCCAACCTTGGTATTTGGTCTAAATCTATAGAGTCCAAGGCCCAGATCTAGAGGCAGCCATTTGCGTTTCTACTTGCGCGGAAATTCCCCCACCACCTCCCTCTTCCCCTACTCACCCCAGGATGCCTGTCTTGTTTGCCAACATTGCTACTTTCAGCATTATTTTCATTTACTAGTATTATAATCCACAAAAATATTTTTAAGCTATCCAATACTTAGTTTCTTCATCCATAATTTGGGGCTCATCATCAATTGGCACCATACATGCAAAAACTTTTCTCTGTATCAAACAAACGTGAGTTTAATTTGAATGAGTTCCCTTTTGCCCATTCTCCTCTCTTTAGCTCCTGCTGCAGGGATCTACCTTGGTGTCTTCATCCTGTCTAGAATGCCTTCTCAAGTCATCAGGAAAATGATGGAGGCCTGCTTCTAGGCAGGACTTCTTGGAGAGTAATAATTCCTGCTAAGATGCAGGATTGCTGGATGGGGCTGCATGATCAAAGACAAGCCTAGCTCCCAGCAGGAATTCAATCCATTTTGGCTGCTTCATTAGGGCTCCTTGGGGGCTTAGACACTATGACAATGCAATGACTGATTTTCACTGACTTAGCTCTGTGAGTTCCTTACTGGCCGGCTCTGTTAGCCCCGCCCCTCCAGTCCCTTTTGCTGCAAGTCAGCCTCTTCCTTCCTCTTAGTGACAAAAACTGCCTGTGGGTCTTTCAAGGCTGCTATGCCCCTTTTTCTCAGCGTGGGTTTTTACCTCTGAGTCAGTGCTCCCTACCCCACTGGCCACATACACAACTACTCCCTTGTGCTCTGCTCAGTTCAAACTTGTTACTCAGAAAAACAGAGAAAACTTGTGACAGCTGAAATTAGCTATTCAGAGCAAACTCTGTCAAACAGAACAGGATTCAAGGCCCTCATTCCTCTACTGCCTTAGGCAGCAACTTTCATAAAGGCAGGGAGTAAATATTTTAGGCTTCGCAGGCCATACAGTCTCTGTTGCAGCCACCCCATTCTGCTGTTGTAGTGGGAAAGCAGCCACAGACAGTAAGTAAACAAACAAGTATGCCCTGGGTGCCAGTAAAACTGTATTTATGGACCCTAAAATTTTAATTGCATATGATTTGCACATGCCATAAATATTTTCCTTCTTTTTGTTTTCATTTTTCTTTTCAACCATTTAAAAATGTAAAACCAGGGGCCGGCCTGGTGGCGCAAGCGGTTGAGTGCGCGCGCTCCGCTGCGGCGGCCCGGGGTTCGCGGGTTCGGATCCCGGGCGCGCACCGACGCACTGCTTGTCGAGCCATGCTGTGGCGGCGTCCCATATAAAGTGGAGGAAGATGGGCATGGATGTTAGCCCAGGGCCAGTCTTCCTCAGCAAAAAAGGGGAGGATTGGCAGATGTTAGCTCAGGGCTGGTCCTCCTCACAAAAAAAAAAAAAAAAAAAAAAATGTAAAACCATTCCTAGTTTATGAGTCAAACAAAAATAGGCAGTTGTCCAGATTTGGTTCAAGGGCTATTATTTGCTACACCCAATTCTACAAGAAAACTTTTGTGAAACTAAAGTGTAAGGGTTTAACATAACCTTCTCAGAGCTCCAGGGATTGAGAATTGACACCAATGTTTGAGCCAACATGTCCAGGTGTTAAATTTATTTTTTGGATAGTATCGGTCTTCGGCAAGTACATCTCACTTGCTCTTAAAAGTGTCTGAATTGCAGAGCAGTTATTTTTACCAGATATCTTAATCAATTAATTCTCCTTGAATTTCTTACTGAACTAACTGTTTTAAGTAGGGTAATACTAATCTCCTGTTTGGGTTAGATTCTCCAGAAGCTAATTCTGGGAGTGAGTTTTGGAGGCACACAGTTTATTGAGAGAAAGCTCTCAGAAGAAAGGGTATGATGGAAGCAGGATAGGACAGTTTGGAAACTAAGTGAGGAGGTGGGCTCAACTGGAGAGGAGATTAGCTTCAGCCCAATTCCATGGGAAGCTCTGCTTTTCCTATTTTATTTGTCTAGTTCTATTTGTCAATTGCTATAGCCACTCCAACTATCTTTTCATTATTATTTCATAGCATATGTTTTACACCCATTTACTTTCAACATATTTGTGTCTTTGTATCTAAAGTGAATTTCTTGTAGAAAGCATATAGATGAATCCTTTTATCTGTTCTGTCACCTCTGCCTTTTAATCGGAATGTTTAAATTCCTACTATTTACTGATAGGAAAGAAACTATTTTACCTTTTGTTTTTTGTGTCATATATTTTCTGCTCCTCAATTCCTCCATTACTGCCCTTTTTGTGTTTTATTGATTTTTTTTTTTTTAGTCTATCATTTTGACTCTCTTCTCATTTTCTTTTTTTTTTTTTCTTTTGGTATGTTTTATAGTTATTTTATTAGTGGTTACCTTGTAGATTACAATCAATGTCTTAAATTTATAACAATTTAGTTTAAATTAAAGCCAACTGAGTTTCAGTAACATACAAAAATTCTACTTGTATACATCTCCATCCCTTATTTTTTATTTTTATATTGTAACGAATTAGGTCTCTACATATTGTATGCTTAACATAAATTTATAATTGTTTTATGCATTTGTCTTAATATATATACGTGTGTATTATCAACCAAAATATAATAATATCAATTTTCGTATTTGTGTATGTAATTCTCTTTGTTATTTGTTCTTTATTTCTTTGGATGGCTTTAAGCTACTGCATAGACTTTTTCATTTAAACAGAGGTTTCTTTATATCATGGGAGTGAAAAAAAAAAGCCCCAAAGTTTGCTCGTCTTTGGAGATTGACTCTATGACTTCTTCAATTCTTAACAAGGTCATTTATCAGTATGACTTAGCCTTCATTTCCTGCTTCCACTTAATCTAAAGATTAGCCAAAGGTGAAAGCTTAGAGTCTTCACAGATCTTTTGTGATTACCTGTCCTGCCCTGGGCATGTGTGTAGCTTTATAAGTTCCCCAGCATATGTGGGAACTCTTCAAAGCCCTTATTCCCCAAAGCATCTCATGCCACATCTTTTCCTCCAAGGCTTTTGACATGTCTGTCGTTTTCCCCAATTGGTAGTTTTTGCTCCAAATAGTAGCGGCTTATTCATTTTCCTGTCAGTGTTTTTTTTTTTTTTTGAAATGATTACCACAATAACTTTAATTAACATTCCTCATCTCATATAAATACAAAAAAAAAAAAAAAAAAAAAGAAAAAAGGTAGGTTTTTTTCTTGTGATGAGAACTTTGGGATTTACTCTCTTAACAAATTTCATATCTACCATATGGCAGTGTCAACTACAGCCATCATGTACTTATTTATTTTATAACTGGAAGTTTGTAGCTTTTGACCCCCTTCCTCCAGTTCCCCCTCTCCCCACCCCCTGCCTTTGAT
>JAQQSS010000042.1:577025-608921 GCA_028646465.1 Rhinoceros unicornis | reverse complement strand
ATAGGAAACAAAAAGAGAAGTTACAAACCAAAAATATCATACTTTCATATAGTACTTTATATTTATTTTCTTTCATTTCCCAACTTTATTAAGACATTTTTGACATATATATAAGTTTAAGGTTTAAAATATGATGATTTAATACATGTATATATTGCAAAGTAATTACTAAAATAAGGTTAACATTTCTATCCCTCACATAATTCCTCTTGCTTTTTTGGGTGATAACACTTAAGATGTACTCTTTTTACAACTTTCAACTGTATGCTACAGTACTGTTAATTATAGTCACCATGTGTTATGGCATGAGTACAGCCATTTTTGGCCGCTGCATTGACCTACAGCCACCAGCACACAAAGAAATATAAAGCTGCTTTCTGTGTGGTGCGGTCTGGCCTTTTCCCGGGAACTGGCCTTTCTCCCATGGAGAGAGTTACAAGTTGTAACATTTCAAGGCTCTTGGAGCATCATAGCACAAGATGGACTGGCCGTCTGTGCCGGGCTAGGACGATAACCAAAGAGAACAATGCATGTACACAATTACTGGGCTGGGATGTTAGCCAGAGGGCTCAGTGCATGTATGACACTGATAACCATTTGTGCATGGAAACATTAAATGCTTGCTCTGCAAACTCTGTAATTGCTTACTCTGAAAATTACTGATGGTATAAAAACTGCTGGAAACTGAGACCTGGTAAGAGTTCCACCTGTGGAAGGGACGCCTTGCCCAGGACGTGTGATCCTTGCCCAGCTGCGTCCATTGACAGGACTCTCCCGGCAGTGGGGCGTGGATGTTGTGAGTTGATTTGATGCGAAATAATTGATCTGATATGAAGTAATTGATCAGATGTGTTCTCTTCTCGGTCAACCCGGTGTTTCTCTTTCCGGTTGATTTGTGTCATTTCTCTTCAGCGGATGTGGATGTTTTCCCTTTCCAGTCGAGCTGATGTTTTTTCCCTCTTAATATTTGACCTATTTGGATCTGTTTGCAGACTATCACCTTTACTATCCTCTATATAATAAAATATACCTTCAGTCCATTTGTTTGGAGTGGAGAGTGTCTTTTTCATCTCCAATCAAATCCCTGAACTCTTGTAACACCATGCTATACATTAGATTCCCAGAATTTATTTATCTTATGGCTGGGACTTCATACTCTTTGCCCAACATTCTGCCATGGTCCCCAATCCCCAGTCGCAGGCAACCACCATTCTAGTCTCTATTTCTAAGAGTTGGACTTTTTAGATTTCTCATGTAAATGAGAACCTACAGTATTTCTCTTTCTCTGTGTGACATTTTACTTTACATAATGCACTCAAGGTCCATCCATGTTGTCACAAAGGCACGATTTCCTTCTTTTTCTGACTGAATAATATTTCATTCTTTGTCTGAGTATATGTATATATAATAGATATATTTTCTTTCTCTGTGTTTTTTGTCGATGGACAACTTATGGCTGAATGATAGTTGCGTTGCATACCACGTTTTCTTTATTCATTCATCTGTTGGTTGACACATTGTTTCCGTGTCTTGCCTATTGTAAATAATGCTGCAATGAACACGGAAGTGCAGCTAATTTTTTGAAATAGTGATTTCATTTTCTTTGAATGTATACCCAGAAGGAGAATTGCTACATCTCTTTCTATGGTGATTCTACTTTTAATTTCTCAAGCAACTTCCATACTGTTTCCCATAGTGGCTGTACCAATTTACAGTCCAACCAACAAAGTTTCCCCTCTCTCCACATCTTTCCCAAAGCTGTTGTCTCTTTTCTTTTTGATAATAGCCATCCTAATAAGTATGAGAAGATATATCATTTGCGTTTCTCTAATGATTAGTGATGTCAAGCATATTTTCATGTACCTATTGGCTATTTGTATGTCTGCTTTAGAAAAGTGTCTATTCAGGTTCTTTGCCCCTTACTTAATCATCGTGTTTGGATTTTCGCTGTTGAGTTGTGAGTTCCTTGTAAATTTTAAATATTAGCACCTTATCAGACGTATGGTTTGAAATGTTTTCTCTCATTCAGTAGTTTGCATTTTTATTTAGCTGATTGTTTTCTTTTCACTGTGAAGTAGCTTTTTAGCTTGATGTAGTCCAATTTGTTCATTTTTTGCTTTTAATGATTGTGCTTTTGGTGTCATATACAAAAAATTTCTGCCAAGACCAATGTCAAGATGTTCTTTTCCTATGTTTCTTCTAGGAATTTTATAGTTTCAATCTCACACTTAAGTCTTTAATGCATTTCAAGTTAATTTTTATGAGTAGTGTAAGATAGGGGCCCGATATTATTCTTCTGCATGTGGTTATCCAGTTTTCCTCACACCAATTATTGAAAAGATGATTCTTTCCCAATTATTTCTTGACTTCCTTGTCAAATATTAGTTGACCATATATTTATGAGTTTATCTAGACTCTTGATTGAGTTCCATTTGTCTATGTGTTTATTTTTTTGCCAGTATTATACTGTTTTTATTACCGTAGCTTTGTAATAAATTCCTACTGGTTTGTAAAAAGTTCCTGAAATCAGAAATTGTAATGACTGCAGCTTTGCTTTCTTTATCAAGATTGCTTTGGCTATTTAGAGGCTTCGTAGTTGCATACCACTTGATAGAATTTTTTTCTCTTTTTGTGCAAATTGCCATTGGAATTTTGATACGAATTGCATTAAATCTATAGATGTTTTGAGGCAGTGTAAATGGTTTGGGGTAGTATAGATGATCTTGGGTAGTTAGGTTTTTGGGTAGTATTAACACTGTTGATTCTTTTGATCCATGAGCATAGGATATCCTTTTATTTATTTGTGTGTGCTTTAATTTCTTTTATGATTGCCTTGTAATTTTCTGTGTACAGATCTTTCACCTCCTTAGTTAAACTTATTCCTAAATATTTTTTGATGTTACTGTAAATAGGATTGTTTCTTTTACTTTCTTAGATAGGTTTTGGATGTATTGAAATACAACTGATTTTTATGTGTTGATTTTGCATCCTAAAACTTTTTTTGAATTTGTTTATTAGTGGTAACAAGTTGTTAATGATGTTTTTAGGATTTTCATATATAAGATTATATCATCTGCAAACAGAGATAGTATTACTTCTTCCTTTCTGATTGAAGACATTTTATTTGTTTTCTTTGACTAATTGCTCTGGCTAAGACTACCAGTGCTAAGTTGAATAGGAATGGTCAGAGTGGCACCCTTGTCATGTTCCTGATATTCATGGGAAACCTTTCATCACTGAGGGTTGTTTGTATGCATTAGTTATATACGGTCTTTATTTGTGGAAGTATGTATCTTCATCCACTTTGTTGGGAGTTTTTATCATGAAAGGATGTTGAATTTTGTCAAATGCTTTCTCTGCATCTAGCGAGATCATATGATTTCTTTTTTTTCTGAGGAAGATTAGTCCTGAGCTAATATCTGTGCCAGTCTTCCCCTACTTTATACATGGGTCGCCAACACAGCATGGCTGACGAGTGATGTCAGCCTGGGATCTGAACCCATGAACCTGGGCCACAAAAGCAGAACATGCCAAGCTTAACCGTAGACCCCGGGGCTGGCCCCAAAGATCATATGATTTTTATCCCTCATTTTATTAACGTGATGTATCATATGTATTGACTTGCATATGTTGAACCATCCTTGCATCACAAGGATACGTCTCATTTAATCATAGTGTGTTATTCTTTCAGTGTTAAATTGGTTTGTTAATATTTATTGAGAATTTTTGCATCTATATTTATTAGGGATAATGGCCTGTAGTTTTCTTTTCTGGTTTTGTCTTTATCTGGCTTTGGTATTGGGGTAATGCTGGCCTTGTGCAATGAGTTTGCAAGTCTTCCTTCCTCTCAATTTTTTGGAAGAGTTTGGGAAGAATCAGCCTTAATTCTTCTTTAAATGTTTGGTAGAATTTACCAGTGGAAACATCTGGCCTTTTCTCATTTGGAGGTTTTTGATTACTGATTCTTTGTAATCAGTACTAATTCTCAGTAATCTGTTGATTACTGATTCTCTTTGCTAGTAGTTAATCTCTTTATATTTTTTATTTCTTTGTGATTCAGGCTTGGTAGGTCATGTCCAATTCTTCTAGGTTGTCCCATTTGTTGGCATATAATTGTTTATAGTAATCTCTATGACCTTTTGCATTTCTATTGTATCGATTGTAATTCACCTCTTTCATTTCTGATTTTACTTCAGTTTTCTCTCTTTTTTTTTTAGTCAGGCTAAGGGTTTGCCAATTTTGTTTGTATTTTCAAAGAAACCAGCACTTAATCTCATTAATCTTTTCTATTGTTTTTCTAGTCTCATTTATTTCTGCTGTGGTCTTTGATATTTTCTTCCTGCTCCTAGCTTTGGGCTTAGTTTGTTCTTTTTTTTAGTTCCTTGAGGGGTAAAATTAGGTTGTTTTCTTAAGAGCTTTCTATTTTCTTAGTATGTGCATTTATGGCTATAAGCTTTCCTCTTAAAATGACTTTTGTTGCATCCTATTAGTTTTGATATGTTGTGTTTCTATTTTCATTTGCTTTAATCTATTTTTTATTTCACTTTTCATTTCTTTTTGACAAATTGGTTATTCAGGAGTTTTGTTTATTTTCTACACATTTGTTCATTTTCCAGTTTTCCTCCTGTTTTGATATCTGGTTTCATAACACTATAGTGAGAATACATACTTGGTATGATTTCAATCTTGATACTTTTGCTAAGGTTTGTTTTGCAAATTAATATATAATCTATCCCAGAGAATGTTCAGTGTGCATTTGAGATGAATGTGTATTCTGTTGCTGTTGGGTAAAATGTCTGTTAGGTCCATTTGGTCTAATGTATGGTTCAACATTTCCTTATTCCTTTTTGTCTAGATGATATATCCATCATTAAAAGTGGACTATTGAAGTCCCTTACTATTACTGCAATGCTGTCTATTTCTCTCTTCAGATCTGTTAGTATTTGCTTAATATATTTAGGTGTGCTGATGTTGGGTGCATAAATATTTACAATAGTTGTATCTCTTGATGCATTGACTCATTTATCCTGACATAATGACTTTCATTTTTTCTTGTTACAGTTTTTGATTTAAAGTCTGTTTTGTCTAAGTTTAGCTACACGTCTCTTTATGTTTCCATTTGCATGGAATATCTTCTCCATTACTTGACTTTCAGTATTTGTGTGTCTTTGAACTTAAAGTCGGTCTTTGTAGGAAGTGTGTAGTTGGTATTTATTTTTTATTTCATTCAGCTGTTCTATGCGTTTTGACTGAGAATTTAATACATTTGCTTTTAAAAGTAATTCTCGATAGGCAAAGACTTAATGTCATCTCTATTGCTTTCTGGCTGTTTTGTGTTTCCCTTGTTTGTCTCTTCCTCTTTGGCCATTTTTCTTAGTGGCTTGATGATTTTTCTTAGTAGTGTGTTTTGATACCCTTCTCTTTATCTTTTGTTTATCTAATGTAAGTTTTTGTTTTGTGGTTACCATAGTGCTTACCTGTAATATCTTTTAGATGTGACATTCTGTTTTGCTGATAACAACTTAACATTGACTGCATACAAAAATTCTACCCTTTTACTCTATCCTCCATGCTGATGTTTTTGATGGCACAATTTACCTTTCTGTTTTGTCTCCTTAACCAATTATTGTAGCTATAGTTATTTTTAATATGTTTGCCCTTTAAACCTTTACACTAGAGTTATGATTAAACTACCACTATATTATAGTATTAGAATATCCTGAATTTGACTATATACTTACCTTTATCAGCATGTTTACACATTTATATGTTTTCTTGTTACTAATTAGTGTCCTTGTATTTCAGCTTGAAGAACTCCTTTACGCATTTCCTGTAAAGCAGTCTAATGGTGATTAACTCCCTCAGCTTTTTTTGCTTTGGGAAAGTCTCTCTCCTTTATTTCTGAAAGACAGTTCTGCTGGCAGTTTTTAGTACTTTAAGTGTTATCCCACTCTCTTGGCTTGCAAAGTTTCTTCTTCGATATCTAGTGATAACCTATTGGGGTTTCTTTATATAAGAGAATTTTTTTTTTCTCTTGCTTCTTTAAAAATTCTCTGTCTTTGATTTTAGACAGTTTTATTATACTTCATCTTGGAGAAGATCATTTTGGGTTGAAATTTTGGGCTTACCTATTAACTTCATGCATTAAATATCTAAATCTTGTACCAGATTTGGAAAGTTCTCAGATATTTTAATTTCAATCTACTTTTTGTGTTTTTTTCCCTCTCTTTTCCCTCTCGGACTCCAATAATGTGTAAATTTTTTCTCTTAATAATACCCCTAATTCTCACAGGCTTTCTTCACTCTCAGTATTTATTCTTTTTGCTCCTCTGACTGTATGATTTCAGATGATGTGTTTTCTAGTTCACTATTCTTTTTCTGGTTAGCTGAGTCTGCTGTGTAAGCTCTCTATTGAACTCTTCAGTTCCATCACTGTAGTCTTTAAATTTATGATTTCTGGTTTTTAGATGGTTTCTATATCTTTGTTAAACTTCTCATTCTGCTCATGCATTGTATTCCTAATTTTATTTAGTTATCCATCTTTGTTTTATTGTAATTCACTAATTTTTTCTTTTTTTTGGTGAGGAAAATTGTTCCTGAGCTAACATCTGTGCCAATCTTCCTCTATTTTGTATCTGAGACACTGCCACAGCATGGCTTGATGAGCAGTGTGTAGGTCCATGCCCAGGATCCGAACTCATGAACCCTAGGCCACTGAAGCAGAGTGTGTGAACTTAACCACTAGATGCCAGTGAATTCTTTGTTAGACAATCTATAGATCCCTGTTTCTTTAGAGTTAGTCATTGGAATTTTGTTAGTTTCCTTGGGTGGTGTTGTTTCTCTGATTTTTCGTGATCCTCGTGGCCTTGTGTTGCTGTCCGCACATTTGAGAATGTAGGCAACTCTCCCAGGGCATGGGAAGTCCTTATTTAATTTTCCCTATATATGCAGTTGTTTTTCTCCTCCCCCTTTAATTGGGATATTATTCACATATAACATATGTAAGTTTAAGGTGTAAAATGTGATTATTTGATACAGGTATACATTGCAAAGTGATTACCACAATAAAGTTAGTTATCACCTCCATCCCCTGACATAATTACCATTTTTTTTGGTGATAATATTTAACATCTAGTCTCTCTTTTTTTAGTTGAGGTAACATTGGTTTATAGCATTATATAAATTTGAGGTATACATCATTATAATTTGACTTTTGTATAAAGTACATTGTGTTCACCACAAAAAGTCTAGTTTCCATCTGTCATCAAGTAAGTGACACTATGTACCCATTTTGCTATCCCTTTTTCCCTGGTAACCACCAAACTGCTGTCTGTATATATGTCTCTTTTTAAATCTTCCACATGAGTGAGTTTATACAGTATTTGTCTATCTCCATCTGACTTGTTTCACCCCGGATAATACTTTCAAGGTCCATCCATGTTGTAACAAATGGCAATATTTCATCTTTTTTATGGCTGAGTAGTATTCCATTTTATATATATCACATTTTCTTTATCCATTTATCCATCAGTGGACACTTAGATTGTTGCTATTGTAAATAATGCTGCAGTGAGATAGGCATGCATACATGCATATCTCAGAGATGCAGCTTCAGTTCTGGACCACTGCAATAAAGTGAATATTGCGATAGAGTGAGTCACATGAATTTTTTTGTTTTCCAGTGTGTATAAAAGTTATGTTTACACTCTACTGTAGTCTGTTAATTGTACAATAGCATTATGGGGTCTTTTTTTAAAGGAAGATAGGCCCTGAGCTAACGTCTGTTGCCAGTCTTCCTCTTTTTTTCCCCCAAAGCCCCAGTACATAGTTGTATATCCTAATTATAGGTCTTTCTAGTTCCTCTTATGTGGGATGCCTTCTCAGCATGGCTTGATGAGTTGTTAGTAGGTCCACGCCCAGGATCCAAACTGGTGAACCCCAGGCTGCAGAAGCAGAAAGTGTGAACTTAACCACTATGCCACTGGGCCAGCCACATGTTATGTTTTTTAAAAAGGTGCATACCTTAATTTAAAATACTTTATTGCTAAAAAGTGCTAACCATAAGCAAATCAAACCAAAGCCAGTGATCAAACCAAAGCCTACAGCAAATTATAATCTTTTTGCTTGCAGAGGATCTTGACTCAATGTGGATGGCTGCTGCCTGATCAGGGTGGTGTTTGCTGAATGTTGGGGTGGCTGTGGCAATTTCTTAAAATAAGGCAGTAATAACTTTGTCTCATTGATTGACTCTTCCTTTCACAAATTATCTCTCTCCTGTGTGTGATGCAGTTTGATAATATTTTACCCACCGTAGAACTTTCAAATTTAGAATCAATCCTCTCAAACCTGCCATTGCTTCATCAACTAAGTTTATGTAGTATTCTAAATTCTTTATTGCCATTTCAACAATATCCACAGTATCTTCACCAGTATATTTCATCTCAAGAAACCACTTTCTTTGCTCATCCATAAGAAGCAACTCCTCATCCGTTAGAGTTGTATCATGAGATTGCAGCAATTCAGTTACATCTTCAGGCTCCACTTCTAATTCTAGTTCTCTTGCTATTGTGGTTTTGACTTGCGTTTTTCTAATAATTAGTGATGTTGAATATCTTTTCATGTGCCTGTTGGCCATCTGTGTATCTTCTTTGGAAGAATGCCTATGTAGATCCTTTGCCTTCTCTCTTTAAGTGAGTATAGCTAAAGGTTTGCCAATTTTCTTTATCTTTCAAAGAACAAGATCTTAGTTTCATTGATCCTTTCTATTGACATTTTAGTCTCTATTTCATTTATTTCCAGTCTTATTTTTATTATTTCCTTTCTTCTACTGACTTCGGGCTTTGCTTATTCTTCTTTTTGCAGTTTTTTTAGGTATAGTGTAAGCTTGTTATTTGAGATTTTTCTTGTTTTTTTGAGGTAGGCCTGTATTACTATATACTTCCCTCTTAGTACAGAAAAGAGAAGGCATCCCCTCTACACCCCATAGATTTGGGTATGTTGTGTTTTTATTTTCATTTGTCTCCAGGTACTTTTTGATTTCTCCTTTGATTTTTTTCATTGATTCCATTATTATTCAGTAGCATGTTGTTTAGCCTCCACCTATTTGTGACTTTTCTAGCTTTCTTCTTATAGTTGATTTCTAATTTCATATTGTTGTGGTCAGAAAAGATGCTTGATGTAATCTCAATCTTCTTAAATTTATTGAGACTTGTTTTGTTTCCCAATACGTGTCCTATTCTTGAGATTGTTCCATGTACACTTGAGAAGAATGTGTATCTTGCTGCTTTTGAATGGAATGTTCTATTTTTTGTGTGTGTGTGAGGAAGATCAGTCCTGAGCTAACATCCAGTGCCAATCCTCCTCCTTTTGTGGAGGAAGATTGGGCCTGGGCTAACATCTGTGTCCGTCTTCCTCTACTTTATATGGGACACCACCACAGCATGGTTTGACAAGCGGTGCGTTGGTGCGCGCCCAGGATCTGAACCTGTGGACCCTCAGGCTGCCGAAACAGAGCGTGCGCACTTAACTGCAGCGCCACTGGGCTGGCCTGTAGAATGTTCTAGTTTTATCTATTAAGTTCATCTGGCCCAATGTTTTATTTAAGGCCACTGTTTCCTTTTTGACTTTCTATCTCGAAGATCTACCCATTGATGTAAGTAGGGTATTACAGTCCCCTACTACAGTGTTGCTGTCTATTTCTCCTTTTATGTCTGTTAATATTTGCTTTATATATTTAGGTGCTCCTCGCTTGGGCACATAGATATTTTCAAGTGTTATATTCTCTGGTTGTATTGTTCCCTTTATTATTGTGTAGTGCCTTTCTTTGTCTCTTGTTACAGTTTCTGTTTTATAGTCTATTTTGTCTGATATAAGTACTGCTATACCAGCTTACTTTTTGTTTCCATTTTCATGGAGTATCTTTTTGCATCCCTTAGCTGTCAGTCTCTGAGTGTCTTTATATCTTAAATGTGTCTCTTGTAGGCAGCGTACACATGGGTCTTATATTTTTATCGATTCAGCCACTCTATGCTTTTTTATTGGTACGTTTATTCCATTTACATTTAAAGTAATTACTGTTAGGTATATACTTATTGCCATTTTGTTTATTTCTTTCTGGATGTTTTTATAGTTCTTCTCTGTTCTTTCTCTTCTCTTGCTCTCTTCCCTTGTGATTTGATGACTTTCTTTACTGTTAGGCTTGGGTTCCTTTCTCTTTACTTTTTGTGAATTTATTATAGGTTTTTGTTTGTGATTGCCTTGAGGTTCATTTATAACAACATATGTATATAGCAATCTATATTAAGTTGATGGTCTTTTAAGTTCAACTTTGTACTAAAAGTCCTACACCTTTATCTTGCCCCTCAGATTTTATGTTTTTACATCATATTTTATGTATTTTGATTTTGTGTATCCCTTAACGTCTTATCAGAGAGATAAATATTTTTCGTAATTCTGCCTTTTGACCTTCATAGTAGGTAGTTGATCTGCTACCATCGCCATATATCTGCTTTTACCAGTGATATTTTTTCTTTGATAATTTTCTTATTTGTATTTGTGTCCTTCTGTTTTCCAATTAAATAAGTCCCTTTAACATTTCTTGTGGGAATGGTTTAGTGGGGTGAACTCCTTTAGTTTTTCCTTGTCTCGAAAACTGTTTATCTCTCCTTCCATTCTGAATGATAACCTTGCCAGGTAGAGTATTACTGGTTGTAGGTATTGTTCCTTTCAGCACTTTGAGTATATTGTGTCACTCCCTTCTAACTTGTGAGGTTTCTGTTGAAAAGTCAGCTGATAGCCCTATGGGTTTTCCTTTTTATACAACTTATTACTTTTCTCTTGTAGGTTTTAGCGTTCTCTCTTTACCTTTAATTCTTCACATTTTAATTATAATGTGTCTTAATGTGGGCCTCTTTTGGTTATCTTGTTTGGTACTCTCTGTGCTTTCTGTATGTAGGTGTCTGTTTCCTTCCCCAGGTTAGGAAAGTTTTCAACTATTATTTCATCAAATAACTTCTCTGCCCCTTTCTCTTTCTTCTTCTCCTTCTGGGACACCTATAATGCAAATGTTAGTATGCTTGATGTTGTCCCAGAGATATCTTAAACTGTCCTCATCCTTTTTTTCTGTTCAGCTTGGCTAATTTCCTCTATTCTTTTGTCCAGATTGCTGATCCATTCTTGTGTCATCTACTCTTGCTACTGATTTCCCCTAGTGAATTTTTTATTCCCATTGTAGTATTCTTCAGCTCTGATTGGCTCTTTTTAATATTTTCTAATTCTTTGTTGAAGTTCTCACTGTTTATCTTTTCTTCTCTCAAGTTCAGTGAGCATCCTTTTGACCACTAGTTTGTACTCTTTATCAGGTAGATTGTTTATCTCTGTTTCATTTAGTTCTTTTTTTCTGAGGATTTGTCCTGTTATTTTATTTGAAACATATTCATCTCCTCATTTTTCCTACTTCTCTGCACTTATTTCTATGTATTAGGTAGATGAGCTATATATTCCAATCTTAGAGATGTGGCCCTATATGTTATGGGGCCCACCAGCATGCTCCCCTCTTGTTGCCCATGCCACATGCTCCAGGGGTGTCCCCTATGTGGGCTGTATGTGCTTTTCTGTTGCAGTGGGGCTTCTACTGCTGTCAGTGCACTGGCAGGCCAACTTTGCCCCTGGGCCAGCTGGTTGTGAGGCCTGGCCATGTTTGGCTTCCTGTGGGTGCATTATTAGAAGGGGCAAGACCCCAGCATGGCTAGCTGTGAGCCTACAACTACTGTGGGTTTGCTAGTGAGTGAGTCAGGCTCCCAGTATGGCAGATTGCCAGGCTCAGGGGTGCACAACTGCTGCGCTAGCCTGGTGGTTGACTGCATCAGGTACACCATCATGTGACCATTTCAGGTTGTTGGCGGGCAGGCAAGATCCCTTGTGTAGTTGTTTGTGTGGCCTAGTGGCACAAGTCTGTGTCAGGTTCACTGGTGGTAGGGCCAGTCCCTAGGATGGGCTATCTGTGCTGCCTGGCTGTGCTTGATTTCCTCAGGTTCTCTAGCAGGGGTGCATGCCAGAGGAAGGATTCCAATGGCATCTACCAGTGTCTGTGTTAGCACAGCTGAACTAGGTGTCAATAATGGCTGCTGTCAATGTTTCAGTCTCTAGAGGATGGGCCCAGATGCCTCCTGCCTCTCTAGGATACGCCCCAAGCTTAGTAAGTGAGTCTTTTTTTACTAACGGACTATGCACTTTTCTATCTGGTGTTTTTGTGCTGGTTTCCAGGTTGAGTCTGTGCCTGAGCCCTTTAAAAGCACAAGTTTTTTTCCCTGAAGTTCTATAGTTTTCCTATGCATATTCCCCTTTGATTTTCAAAGCCGGGTATTATGGTGTCTCATCTCTCCTGTGCTGGATCTAAAGGCTAGGTTGACTAATGTGGAACTTGAATCCTCTGCTTCTCTGGGAAAATCTTTGTATCCTTGGGATCATTCCCGACTATGAAGCCCTAAGCCTATTGTGTGTTTTTTCCCTCAGCAAGATTGCATCTCTGCTTCTTCCATCTCTCTCTGTGCTCTTCCTTGTTGTGGAGGTTCTTTTCATCCATTGTCCAGATCTCTTTCAGGGGAAATTGTTCCACAGGTAGTTGTAGGTGTGTTGTGTCAGGAAGGAGATGAGTTCAGGCTTCTCCTGTGCAACCAAATTCCAGACTCCTACTAATCTAAATATTTTAGTTCTGGAGTCTGAAAGTCAGAGATCAGGGGGCCAACATGGTTGGGTGAGGGTCCTGCTTTTACTTTCTATATTCATCTTTAATGTAATATATAATTTTGTGTTTTAAAATGTACACAAACTGTGGTTCATTTATACAATGGAATCCTATATAGTTGAAGTGAATAAAATAGATTTATCTTATCAACATAAATTAAGAATTCATATTGAAAATGGACCTTTATAGTATTTTCCCACAATTGTCTAAAATCATAGAATGCCCTTTTAAAAATAGAAATCTTCAAAAGAGTGAGATCAGCAAAACTGTCAAGTAAGATGTCCCTCGTGTGTATCTCCACCCTGCACAGCAATAATTTGTCATTTATCCACAGAAAAAGGTGCATTCATGGGACTTTTGAGATGCAAGTAGTAAATTAGGAAAACTTAGTGCATTCCAAGACCAAAGATTCATGTTTTGAGAAGACAGGCTCAAATCCACACAGCTGACTCATCCACCAAAGGATCTGGGAGGAGTCAGCATACCTGTGGCATACAGACCTTGGTCCTGGCTGTGACCCTGAAGTGGCCTGTGGCCTGGCTGCAAATTGTCCTAGTCATAGCAATAATCCTGCTGGCACAGGGAGTTCTTTGGAGACTCTCCCATCTGTGACCATGGAGACCCTGAAAGGACACTATACCCAGCTCCACCAGCAGATCTGTCTTCCCAGGGACCCAGTAGGAGACAATCCTATCTGCACTTTCAGAGATCCTGAAAGGACCCTATACTCAACTCCAGCTCTTCCAGCCACTGCCAGGAACCACTCCAACACACTCAGGGAACTGATGAGAGACACACCTCCAGAGTATGTCTCTGGAGACATTCATACTTCCAGAGCCAAGCCTCAGTTGTGACTCTTGAACCTAAAACAGCCCTGAGGCACAGATCCAGCCCCTCTAAGCCATGGTTCAGAGCTAGTCTTGTCCACCCAGGGACCCATACAGTGACCAAACAGCAGCTCTGCCAGGCCAGAGCCAAATCCACCGTGCACCCAGCAATTGGCCCACTGTCTGAGGACCCAGCTGTGAACCCTGAAGTGGACACATGTCCCAATACCTCAATATTGAACAAGTTAATGGAGATAGTCCCATCTACCCAGGGACCAGAGATAATCTACACCCACCTGAGCCACTGGTAACAAGCCCATCAATAGTGGACCTCATTGCAGACCCAGAAACAGCCTCATAACTGGCTCTATCCCAGCACGACTGTGACTCCAGAGGTAATCTCATCAGCCTGGGGAACAGACAGAGGTCTTTACCTGCTGATACCAGTCTGTAAAGACTGGAAGAGGTGTTTTCTTCTTCAGATTGACAGACATCAACTCAGGTTGTCAGGAAAATATGACACCCATAAAAGGAAATTAAAGCTCCAGTAACCAATCCCAAGGAAAAGGAAATGTATGATTTACTTGACAAAGAAATTAAAGGAATCATCTTAAAGAAACTGAATCAATGCAAGAGAACACAAATAGACAATTAAATTAAATCAGGGAAACAACATATGAACAAAAAGAGAAGTTTAATAAAGAAATATAAACCATATAATATATGGTTAGCGGACAGAAATCCTGGAGCTGCAGAATACAATGACAAAACTAAAAAATTCAATAGAGAGCTTCAACAACAGCATTAATCATGCAGAAGAAAAATTAATGAGCTCAAAGACAAATCATTTGAAATTAGCTGATTAGAGGAACAAAAAGAAAAAATAACTTGAAAAGTGAAGAAGCCTATGTGATTATGAGATAGCATCAAGCAAATAAATATTTGCATCATAGGAGTCCCAGAAGAGGATGACAAAGAGAAAGGGGCAGAAAAATCATTTAAATAAATAATAGCTGAATACTTTTTAAATCATTGGAGATATATGGACATTCATGTACAGGAAGCTCTAAAAACCCAAAGCAAGATCAATCCAAAGAGGATTACTCAGAGACACATTATAATAAAAAAT
This sequence comes from Rhinoceros unicornis, assembly GCA_028646465.1. NCBI lineage: Eukaryota > Metazoa > Chordata > Mammalia > Perissodactyla > Rhinocerotidae > Rhinoceros > Rhinoceros unicornis. Next base: position 594,220 of record JAQQSS010000042.1, on the reverse strand, counting down.
GTAAAAGTCAGAGACAAAGAATTTTAAAATCAGCAAGAGAAAAAGGACTAATCACGTACAAGGGAACCCCTCTAAGCCTATTAGTGGATGTCTCTTCAGACACTTTGTAGGCCAGGAAAGGGTAGGATGTGATCTTCAAATTACTGGAAGAAAAAATTGCCAATGAAGAATACTATACCCAGCAAAACTTGCAAAAAATGAAGGAAAGGGGTCAGCCTCCAGGTATAGGGGTTAAGGCCAGCACATCCGCTTCAGCAGCCTGGGTTTGTGGGTTCAGAGCCTGGGTGCAGACCTACAGCACTCATCAAGCCGTACTGTGGTGGTGACCTACATACAAAATTGAGCAAGACTGGTGCAGATGTTAGCTCAGAGCGTGTCTTCCTCAAACACATATGAAAAAGAAAAAATGAAGGAGCGATAAAGACAATCCTAGACAAATAAAAGCTAAGGGAGTCCATCAATAGTAGACTGGCATAACAAGAAATGAAAAGAGAGTCTTTAAGTTGAAATAAAAGGATGCTAAGTAACAACATGAAAACATATAAAAGTATAGAAATCACTAGTAAGGTAAAGATATATAGATAGATAGTTGATAGATGTAGATAGATGATTGATTGATTGATTCAGAATTCACTAATACTATAATGGTGGTGTCTAAATCACTTTTATCTCTAGTATAAAAGTGAAAATAATAATATTAAAAACAATTATAGCTACAATAATTTGTTAATGGATATGAAATATAAAAACATGTAAAATGAGACATCCATAGCATAAAATATGGGAAGAGGAGCAAGTACAGAGTTTTTGTATGTGGCTGAAGATAAGTTGTTATCTCTTAAAATAGACTGTTATATCTATGTTTTATGTAAGCTTCATGGTAACCACAAATAACTTATAGCAATTAAACAAAAGATAAAGGAATTAAAGTGAATTACTACAAAAAACAAAACACAAATGAAGACAGTAAGAGAGGAACAAAGGAAGAAAAAAATAGAAAACAATTGACGAAGTGGATATCAGTTTGTATCTGTCAATAATTACTTTCAATATAAATGGTCTAAATTCTCTCATCAAATGACTTAAAGAGGCTGAATGGATAGAGACAAGATCCAACAATATGCTGCCTACAAGAGACACACATAGTTTTAAGGACACACAGAGGCTGAAAGCAAAGAGATGGAAAAAGATATACCATGCAAATGGTAACCAGAAGAGAGCAGGAAGTATTTTTTCTACTTACCTCAGAAAAAATAGGCTTTCAGTCAGTGATAATCACAAGAGACAAAGCAGGTGACTGTAGAGTGATAATGGGTTCTATTCATCAAGAGAATATAATTATAAATACATATGCACCTATGTATATCATAGCAACAAAATATTTAAAGCAAATATTAATAGAGTTGTAGAGGGAACTAGGTAGCATTACAGTAATAATTGGGACTTTACTCTACTTTCAACATTGGAGAAATCATCCAGACATAAAATTAATGACACACAAATCTGAATATCACTATAGACCAAAAGGACCTAAAAGATATGTAAAACCGAACTGCACCCAACACCACCAGAATACACATCCTTCTAAAGCATATGTGGAACATTCTCCAGGATAGATCATACGTTGGCCTATAAGCAAGACTTAACAAATTTAAGAAGACTGAATCATATCTAGTATGTATTCCAACCAAAATGGTATGAAACTAGAAATCAGAAACAGGAGAAAAACTGAAAAATTTACAAATACATGGAAATTAACACACTTATGGTCAATGGGTGAAAGAAAAAATCATAGGGTAAATTAGTAAGTATCTTGAGAAAAATGAGAACAAATACATAACACACCAAAACTTATGGGATGCAGCAGAAAGAATTCTAAGAGGGAAGTTTATGGTGTTAAGCGCCTACACTAAGAAAAACAAAAGATCTCAAATAAATGACCTAATTTTACACCTCAAGGGATAAGAAAAAGAAGAACACGGTAAGGCCAAGTTAGCAGAAAAAATGAAATGATAAGGATTAAAGCAGAAATAAATGAAATAGAGACTAGAAAGACAACAGAAAGAAATCAAGCAACCTAGAATTGGTTTTTTGAATGCACAAACAAAATTGACAAATCTTTAGCTAGACTAACGAAGAAAAAAAGAGAGAGGAATCAAACAAAATTATAAATGAAAGAGGAGACATTATAATTGACACCACAGAAGTACAAAGGGTCATAAGAGGCTACTATGAATAATTATAAACCAACACATTGTATAACCTATAGGCAATGTATAAATGCCTAGAAATAGGTAACCTACCAAGACAGAATCATGAGGAAAGAAAATCTGAATAGACCAATAAAGACCAAAGAAATTGAAGCAGTAATTAAAAATATCCCAACAAAGAAAAGTCCAGGATCAGATGGCTTTATGGGTGAATTGTGCCAAACATTTAAAGAAGATCTAATATCAATCCTTCTCAAACTCTTCAAAAAATTGAAGAAATGGGAACGCTCCCAACATCATTTTATAAGGGCAGCATTACCCTGATACCAAAACCAGTTGGAAATATTACAAGAAAAGAAAACTACAGACCAATAGCCCCAGTGAACATAGAGGAAAAAATCCTCAATAAAATTGTAACAAATACAATTCAACACCACATTAAATGAATTTTACAGGATGATTAAGTGGGATTTATCCCTTGGATGTAAGAATTGTCAACATACACAAATTCATAAATGTGATACACCATTTCACAGAATGAAAGATAAAAATTATATGACCATCTCAATAGATGTAAAAAAAAAGCATTGAACCAAATTCAGCACTCGTTCATGACGAAAACACTCAACAATTTGTGTATAGAAGGAATGTACCTCAACGTAATAAAGGCCAAGCACAATAAACCCCCAGCCAATATCATACAGTGAAAAGCTGAAAGATTTTCTCTAACATGAGGAATAAAACAAAGATACCTCCTCTCACCATTCCTATTCAATGTAGTACTAGACGTCCTAGCTAGAGCAATTTGCAAGAAAAATAATTAAATGTTTCCAATTAATAAAAGGAAAAGTAAAATTGTCTCTGCAGATGATATGATCTTGTATATAGAAAACATCAAATAAATTGTTAGAACTAATAAATGAATTCACTAAAGTTGTAGGATACAAAATCAACATACAAAAATCAGTTGCATTCTACACACTAACAATGAACTAACTGAAAGAGAAATAAAGAAAATAATCTCATTGGCGATAGCATTAAAAAGAATAAAATATTTTGGAATAGTTTAACCAAGAAAATATCTGTTTACTGAAAACATAAGACACTAATTAAAGAAATTGAAGAAGATACAGATAAATGGAAAGATATTCCATGTTCATTAACGAGAAGAATTAATATTGTTAAAATGTTCATACTGCCCAAAGCAATCTAGAGATCGAATGTAATCTCTATCAATATTCCAACATTTGACACAGAAATAGAAAAAACCTCTAAATTTCACATGGAATCACAAAATATCCCAAGTAGCCAAACCAATCTTCGGAAAGAAGAACAAAGCTGGAGACGTCACACTTTATCATTTCAAACTACATTACAAAACTGTAGTAATGAAAACTGTATGCTACTGGCATATAAAACATTTACACAGACCAATGGAATAGAATGGAGCGTCCCAAAAATAAACCCGTGGATATATAGTCACCTGTTTTGCAAGGGAGTCAGTAAGACTCAGTGGGGAAAAGAGAGTCTTTTCAATAAATGGTGTCAATTGGGAAACCTGGATCTTCACATGCAAAAGAATAAATTGGATCTGTATCTTACACCACTCAGAAAATTTAACTTGAAGTGGTTAAGGCCTTAAATGTAAAACTTGAAACTGTAAACCTCCTAGAAGAAAACTTATGGAAAATCTCCTTGACATTGGTGTTGGCAGTAATTTTTTAGATGTGATACCAAAAGCACAAGCAACAAAAGCAAAAATGTATATCTTGCTAGATCTCTAGGTTGCATGAGAGAATGGCTCTGTCTGCTTTGTTTACTTCCAGCCTTTAGCAGAGTACCTTTCACATAAGAGGAATTCTCTAACTACTTTTTGAATAAGTGAATGAATCATTTTGTATATTTCTCTAAGGAATTTAGATTTTAATTATTATGTAAAGAAGATCCCTTGTAGTATTGTGAGCAAGGAGACTGACATAATATGTTTTACATTTTAGAAAGAACATGGCCGTGGACGCAAGCATGCCAGAGATATTAAAAAGTTTGTGAATTTATCTTAGCAAATAAATGGTGCAGGTTTAAACCATGTCAAAGTTGTCAGAGAAGGAAAGAGCATCTCAGTTCAGTTTCTATGACAAAAGCTTGGATGCAGCCAGTCATTTGGGGGGTTATGTTAGTTTCCTAGGGCTGTCATAAAAAATTATCACTAACTGGTGTCAAAAGTAAAATTATTCTTTCACAGTTCTGTAGGCCAGAAGTGCAAAATTAAGATGTTCGCAGGGCCTTACTCCCTGTGGTGGCTTCTGGCATACCTTGACTTGTGGCTACATAACTCCAATCTCTGTGTTTCTCTTTACGTGGCCTTATTTTTCTCCATGTGTATATTTTCCTCTATCTCTTATATGGATACTTGTATTTAGGGTCACCCAGATAGTCCAGGATGATCAAATCTTGAAATCCCTAACTAAATTTTACATCTTTACATTTAAAGACCCTTTTTCCAAATAAGGTCACATTGTTTAGGTATGAAACCTACCTAATCACTATTTGAGGATAAAAACATGACATACCTTTCTTGGGGCACGATTCAATCCGTGACAGAGGTGATACCACTCAAGTGAGGAAAGTATCTTATGAAACTGAGAAAGGAGAAAAGCCACTAAGGGAGTATCAGGTTACTTCTGGGGGCAACACAACACCATTGGGACCTTCTTAAGAAATATGTAGAACACACATCACAATCATCCCACTGAGTGATGTGAAGACCGTGGCATTTATTTGCTAGCTCCCATTCCAGTTTGTGTAGAGGATTTTCCCTGAGACTATTGGCTCTCTTGAGATTTTGTGTTATGCCTGGTTATGGGGGAATGAGTTACTCCACTGTCAGAGAAAGTGCTCAGACAAAGGAGTGAGATGCAAGTCTCAAGGAGGGAAACTGTCAGCCAGGCAGTAACCATCTCCCTCAGCAGCAGCACTGAGGGATATAGAGCAGAGCGTTGACTACATCTGTTCCACATTGTTCTAAAAACACTTCCTAGTTTCCATCCTCTGCAGCTGAATGGAATGGCGCATTATTCCTGAGAGGTGGGAGATATTAAAGAAGGTAAGGAAAACTTAAGAACAGGTGCCAGGTACTATATTTGCATTTTCAGCAAAATCTCCCCTGCTTCTTAATGTATATGGCATTATCAAACCAGCAATGGTGTCATCGTTCCAGAACACAACATCACCCTTGGCCTCTATGCCCTGACCACTTAAATGCTTCCCACTCTTAGAATTGATCTCATGATGAACTAGCGGAATATTCTAACATCTTTCCTAACATCCAATAGACTTGTACTTAATTAGCATAGTGTGATACACAAAATTCTAAAATGGCACCCAAAATTTCCACCCTCTGGTCTACATGTCCTATACAGTCCTCCCCTCCCCTTTAATTGTTGTCAGGACCTGTGAATGTGATGTGATATCACTTCCATGATTAGCTTACATTATATGCAAAGGTAAAGGGAATTTGCAAATGTGAATAAGGCCTCTAATCAGTTAACTATGAGTTAGTGAAAAGGGAGATTATCCTGGCTGGGCCTGAACTACTCAGGTGAGCCCTCTAAAATAAGGTCTAAATGTCAGAGAGATTCTCCTGCTATCCTTGAATAAGTCAGCTGCCATGTTGTGAGAGGGCCTATTAAGGGGGCCATGTGGCAAGTACTTGAGGACAACCTTCAGGAACTGAGATTGGTCTCAGATGATAGCCAGTGAGAAAGGATCACCTCAGTCATGCAACAGCAAGGAAGTAAATTCTTCCACCAACTAGAATGAGCTTGGATGGATTCTTTCACAGCCAAACCTCCAGGTAAAAATGTAGCCTGGACCACATTTTGATTGTTGCCTTTTGAGACCCCAAGCAGAGAACTCCAGCAAAGCTATGCCTGGATGTCTGACCCATGAAAACTATGAGATGGTAAATGAATGTTGTTTTAGCTGCTAAGTTTGTGGTAACTTATTATATGGCAAAAGAAAACTAACTTAGTGATTAAAAGAATGAGTTCTGGATTCCAACCCTCCTTGTTTTAACCATGGACCTTTAACCTATAACCAAGAATGTGTACCTGAGTTTCCTCATCTGTAAAATGGTAACAAAAATACAATTTATCTCATGCAATGTTTGTAAGTATTAAGAACAATGCTTGGTATTAAGCCTGCTCTCAAATAAGTTAGCTCTTATTATCATTATCTGATACTTTACTGGGTTATAGTTACCATTTAGGTTATAAGTTCTCCAAAGGTTCAATAAGTAGGTATGGAATTAAATAACGTGATTCCAGTTTATTTATTTTTGTAAATGAACTATGATGCCTTTCCTAAGCAGAGAGAAATAATTTTGTGAAATTAATTAGGCATCTACTATGTACTTGGGAGAAGAAGATGAATAAAACTAACTCTTTAGGGGCTGGCCTCATGGAATAGTAGTTAAGCTAGGCATGCCCCACTTCAGTGGCCTGGGTTCTCAGGTTTGGATCCCAGGTGCTGACCTACACTATCAGCCATGCTGTGGCAACAACCTGCATACAAAGAGGAGGAAAATTGGCAAGAGATATTTGTTTAGGGTGAATCTTCCTTAGCAGATAAAGAAAAACAAAACCAAAAACACTAAATCTTTATTCTTATGGAGCACATGGTAAGAATTTATTGGCCACAATTTTTAACCAGTGTAGCATAGATTTTGACTTGCTTTTAAAATATTACTGAAGTGTAACATACGTGCATAAAACTACACAAATACGTAGTGTACAGCTGAAAAAAATTTTAAACAAACTTCCATATAACTGTCACCCAGATCCAGAAAACATAACATTACCAGCATCCCTTAGCTGCACCTTGTACCTCCTTCAAGCCACTATCAAAAAGCACCCTTCTGTGACTTCTGACAACCTAGCTTAACTTTGCGTGTACTTGAACTTTATGTAAATAGAATCAGATAATATGTTTGCTCTCTTGTCTCACTTTTTTTTACTCAACATTGTTTTGACTAGATTTAACCATATTATTGCACAAGGTTGTACATCATCGTTCTCATTGTTATTTAGTATTCCATTGTGTGAATATTCCACAATTTATTTGTTCTACTCTTGATGGGCATTTGCATAGTTTCTAGATCCTGCTGGTTATAAATATTTATGCTAGGAACATTCTAGAAGAAATCTTCTGCTGAATATACATATATGTTGCTATTGGGCATGTACATAGAAGTGGAATCAGATGTTGAGTTATGAAATAATAATATGACATCAATATGAATAGCAGTAAAATGTCTTTGGTTGAGAGAGAAAAATGGGACATTGAAAGAGGGTTTGGTGGCTAGGTAAGGATTAAGGAAAATCCTGCAAACATCCTACAGCAACACTAGAAGAATCCATCAATAAATACTGAATTGGAATAGATTATAGTTTCCAGTATGGAAAGGGGTAGGGACTACCCACAAAGCTTATAGGTACAGACATATGGTTACTGATTGAAAGTACATTCTCAATTTTGAAGGACATTAACACATATTTAATGGAGACTTTCCAACAGAAAATATAAAAACAAGGTGGAAAAAACATGTTAATCATATTGGACCATATAAATTCATTAATTTTTAGTATCAGGCTTAAAATGAGCTGTGACAGAGATAATACTGTCTGTTAAACAAACCCTGTTCACTTTCTTCTTCATGGTCACATAGAAAAACTGTATTTCTTGGTGCCCCTTTCGGCTAGCTGAGGCTATGGGACTGTTTCTACCAATGGAATATAGGCATAAGAATCTCTATTTCTTCCTGGCCTGGATGTAAGACTTACTATGTCATCCTCCACTCAATCTATTCCCTCTGAGGAGAGCCAGTGAAGATAGCACATCTAATAAGTATAAAATGGAATATATTTATTTTTCAATAAATATAACTAGGAAATTGCATCAAAATTAGGATTCAAATTTAAATTTCTAAGATAATACAAAATAGTAATTTATGTTTCAAATCCTGAAAAATACTTTTCCCTGAGTCTCAGTTTCCTCATCTATAAAAACATGCCCAATCATAGCCCATTCTTTGTAAAGATAAAGATACATTAAAAAATTAGAAACTATCTAAAGTTGTCCATGTCATTTAAGATATATGTAATGGTATTTTCCTTCTTTGACTCTTTTCGACTGATTTAGTGAAAAGTTCCACTCTGATCTTTTACATAAGATGTAAAAAACTATAGACCTACAGCCTTTCATCTGTCACAGCAAAGAAAAACTATAAATTAAACAATTAACAACAAAAATAGATTGATCATATAAATGTAAAATAAAACAGGTTTTTGTTTTTCAGGAAATAGTAAAAAACGTAATTTTAAAAGTATTTGACCAATTAGGAAAAATTTCCAACATGTAAAATGTACAAAGAATTAATAGTACTAACACTATTAATTCTTACCTGATAGGTGAAAAACACCAATAAAATAACAAATTTGAAATCATGACAAAAAAATATGAATAGGAAATCCACAAAAAGAAGATATAAAATTATCCTATAAATATATTTTGAAAAGTTCACTCTCACCAAATATTTAAAAATGCAAATTACATCTATAAGAATGTACTATTTTCTACCCATTAGATTTGAAAAAATGAAAAAAGTCAGTGATCTTCAATGTTGAAAACAGTATTCGGAAACAGACACTCTCGCCCACTGCTGGTGGAAATAGAAATAAATGTAAGCTTTGTATGGGCGAAGTTTTAAAAACATATTATATGCTTTGACTTAATTTTATTTCTAGGAGTTTTTCCTCAGGAAATAATTACTGATACGCACAAAGATTTAGCTATACATTTCTCAGTGTATTCTGTATAGAGTTATTTTATAATACCCACTAATTTAAAATATTCTAAATATTTAAGAGGGATACAATAACTGAATATCCAACTGAATATTATGAAGCTAATACAATTATGTAAGAATAATTAGTGGGATAGGATGCTTTTTTCCATAAAATGTAGTCTTTGAAGAGACACTTCGAAAAGCCTGCCAGTAGAGTTTGATGTCTTTTTTTGTTTCATAAAATTTCTCTGGAATAAGTAGGTTTTTAAAAATATTAATTAAACTGAGAGTGTGCCCAGAGTTGAGCTTAATTTTATTTTTGAAAGGATACATTACTGATCCTAAATATTTGAAGATTCCTGTAGCGACTGGACATATCAATTTGTAGAGGGGAAACTGGGAGTTATACCTGTGCTAATCTTTTAATCTTCTGTGTCTAGCATGAGACTTCTCACATAATAGATGCTTAACAAATATTTGATGAGTCAATGAAAGAGAAATTTCCTGAATCGGACTTATTCCTCCTTATACCTCAAGTATAGGTCAAAGTATTGGTAAGTTTGGGGCATTTCTGTTATCCTGAGGGCTGTTTTAGCACTGGCTAATAGCATTACCTTATCCAATATCTCCCTCAAATACTCCCCAATCTAGCATCACTGCCCAGTCATAGTATGAAGCCCACAAATAATGAATTAGTATACAAAATGGTTAAATATGGCATTTTCTTTACTTACAGGAGAGAAAAGTTTCACTCTTGTGCTTTCTTCCTCTATCACATGATTTAAAATATTACAACACTTGTAGACTCCCCTCTAGCTCTAAATGAATATACTGGATTTTGGCCATATCTTCCTTTTATATTTCCTTTCTCTGTTCTCTGGACTGGAATTTTGCCAGTAACCTTTATTGAAAAATAAGCAATATGGTCCATGAAAAAGGAACAAAATTAACACCACTTTGGGGAAGAACAGATATGTGGTTAAGGAAGTCCCTCCATAATAGGAAGAGCAGGCAGCTCACCTCTCCAGCCCTGAAAAATTGGATGCAGGAAAGGAGATGAAGGCAGATACATTCACTATGGCTTTCTTATGCAAATTCAAGAATATTTATAGTAGTGCTGGTGATAGGCTGATGAGAAGTCTGAAAGCACAGGGGCTTTTCCCTTCTTCCTATTGGGAATTCTAGGAAGAGGACACATATCAAGCTGTTTCTGCATCAACATAGGGTAGCCAACTAGAAGAAAAACTAGTGTTATGGAACAGCCAGGCAGAAAGAGACGCTGCATTAGTGTCACATAAAAACCTTCGATGTCTACAGAAGCTTTATTTGTAGTAATCAAAAACTGAACACAACCCAGAGAACCTTCACTGGAGGAATTGTTAAACAAATTGAATACATCCATACCATGGAATACCACCGGGCATTTAAAATAATACTGCTAAGTACTACACACTACAACTTGGATGAATTTCCAGAGAATGATGCTGAGTAAAAAAAAAGTCAATCTCATAAAATTACATACTGATGATTCCATTTACTTATATTATTGAATGACAAAATTTTAGAAATTGCAGGCATATTAGCAGTTGCCAGCGATCAGGGATGGTGAAGGAGTTTGGTTAAAGGAAAGTTGGTATGGCGGCTGGCCCAGAGAAATAGTGGTTAAGTGTACAGGCTCCGCTTTGGCAGCCTGGGGTTTGCAGGTTCAAATCCTGGGTGTGTACTGATGTACCGCTTGTCAAGCCACGCTGTGGTGGCCTCTCATATAAAATAGAGGAAGATGGGCACAGATGTTTGCTCAGGACCAGTCTTCCTCAGGAAAAAGAGGAGGATTGGCAACAGATGTTAGCTCAGGACTAATCTTCTTCACCAAAATAAAAAAAAGAAAGAAAGAAAGAAAAAGAAAGTTAGTATGGTTAAAAAGGCAATACAAGAGATCTTTGTTCTTTTGATGTTGAAATTGTTTCCTATCTTGACTGTACTGATACATAAACCTACACACATGATTAAATTGTATGGAACTAAACACACACAGGGGAGTGACACCGTCATCTCTACAGCATAAGATGTCCTTCCTTCTTGTTTTCCCTTTTTAACAGCTAATTCATCATTCATCCATGAATAAAAGTACTTCTGTGGGAGTTGTGGAAACCAACACCATATACCAAGGGACCTAGATGGAGTCTCATCTACCTGTGGATGCAGTAATAGGCAGAAAGACCTCAGTACGGGTTGCAGAACCAGCAGAAGCTTGCAAACTGGCCATAGACCCTCTTAACCTCTGTCAGGAAAAATGAGGAGAGTGCTGACTTGGGCAGACACCCTCAGATGACAGACTTTTTAGAAGTCCAGCCTTCCTGAGAAGAGGTTCCTGTATTTTGTTGAAGCAAAAAAAAAAAAAAAAAGAGTTTGGATGCATTGGAGAGAGCAAAAGGAATTTTGCTAGCACTATCCCTCCCCCAAGGCAGCACAACTAGCCAGTCACAACCTTTCCTGAGGGGGAAATTGGGAGCAGTGAATGAGTGCCCTGTTACCCTAGCTGTGTAAGATGCTGCTTGAGAATCCTATTTCTTTCCCACAGAACCTAGCATATTGAGGCAGGACCTCCATAACTGGGGGACAGTCGAAGACTAAGAGAGAGGCAGATAAGAATATCAGAGGGAGTTAAAGGGAGGCAGTTTCTACTGACCACTTTCAGGACTCCAGGAGGAGGCTTACCCAGGAGCTGCTGAGAGAACCACAAATGAGGATGAGAAAATAGAATCAATGATCTTTGAAGTAATCCGGTCAGAGGCACAAAGGAAAAAGAATTAAAAAGAACAAATAAAGCCTACATGATTGGAGTTCCAGAAGGAGAAGAGAGAGAGAAGTGTGTAGAAAGTATATTTAAAGAAATAGTACATGATAACTTCCAAAATGTGATAAGAGACTTAGAAACTCAAGTGCAAAAAGCTAATAGAGCCTTCTATTATCTCAATACAAAATGATGTTGTCCAAGACACATTAAAAAAATCGAAGGCAAAGTGAGAATCCTGAAAACAGCAAGACAAAAAAAGATTGTAACATACAAAGGAAACCCCATTAGGCTATCAGCAGATCTCTCAGCAGAAACCCTAAAACCCAGGAGAGAAAATAATGGTATATTGAAACTGTTGAAGGCAAAAGTTATCGGCAAAGAAAACTCTATGCAGAAAAGTTATTCTTCAGATAGGAGAAATAGACTTTACTAGACCAAAAAAAAATGGTGAGGGAGTTTATCACCATTAGATATGTCTTGAAAAAATTGCTGACAGAAGTTCTTCAGGTGGAAATGAAAGACACCAATTAATAACATGAAAATATACAAAAATATGACACACAGTGGCAAAGGTAAATATACTGTCAGATTTAAAAAACTATAATTCTCAAATATGAGGTTGTTGTCCTTTAACTATAACATAAAGGTTAAAGGAAAAGAGTATTAAAAATAACTATCTGCACTATAATTTGAAAAATATGCAATATAAAAAGAGGTAAATTGTTGCATCAAAAACATAAGGGAATAACAGGGTAGAGGTTTTATATGCAAAGATAAGTTGCTATCAGCTTAAAATAGACTGCTTTTGCCATAAGAATTTTTATGTAAACCTCATGGTAACCACAAAGCAAAAATTTATAGTAGATTTATGAAAGATAAAGAAATGGGAATTATCACCATGGAAAATCATCAATTCACAATGGTAGGAAGAAAGAGAGAGAAAAATAAACAATGGAAATACAACACAGTCAGAAAACAATAAGATGGCATAAGTAAATTCTTACTTTAAAGATATATGAATTGAATTCACGAATAAAAGACACAGTGTTACTGGAGGGATTAAAAAAAAATGAAACTATACACTGCCTACAGAAGACCCACCTCAGTTTTAAGGATCCATTTAGGCTCAAAGTGAAGGGATGGAAAAAGATATCCCATGCAAGTGGAAACCAAAAGAAAGTAGGGGTAGCTAGTGTCATATCAGAGAAAATAGACTTTAGGCCAAGAGCAGCAACAAGAGTCAAAGAAGGTCAATATATGCAGTCATGTGCCACATAATAATGTTTTGATCAATGATAGACTCCATTTATGTTGGTGGTGTCATAAGATTAGTACCGTATAGCCTAGGTGTGCCGTAGGCTACACCACCTAGGTTTGTGTACGTATGCTCTATGATGTTTGCACGATGATGAAATCACCTAATGATGCATTTCTCAGAATGTGTCCCCATTGTTAAGTGATGCATGCCTATAATAATAAGGGAGTCAATTCATCAAGAAGATAAAAAATTGTGAATATATATGCTCCAACGTTGGAACACCCAGACTGATTAAGCAAATTCTAACAGATCTGAGGGAGAAATAGACAACAATGCAATAAGATTAAGGGACTTCAATACCTACTTTCAGCAAAGGATAGATCATCCAGACAGAAAATCAACAAGAAAATGTTGGACTTGAACCAACTTTACATCAAATGGATCTAACAGATATATACAGACTATCCCATCCAACAGCAGAAAATATACATACTCCTCAAGTGTATGTGAAACATTCTCAAGGATAAATCATATAATAGGTCACAAAACAAGTTTTAGCAAATTCAAGAATTGAAACCATACAAAGTATCTTTTTCAACCATGATTGAATGAAACTAAAAATCAACAAGAGAAAAGCTGGGTAGTTTAAAAGCATGTGGCAACTAAACAATATGCTCCTGGACAAATAATGGATCAAAGAAGAAATAAAAAAGGCAAACAATAGCAATGAAAACACAACAAAACAAAACCTATAGGAGGCTCCAGAAGTGGTTCTCTCAGTAAGTTTATGGTAATAAATACAGATATTGAGAAAATAGAAATATATCAAATAAACTACCTCACTTTACAACTCAACAAATTGGAAAGAGAAGGACAAAGTAAGCCCAAAAAGCAGAAAAAGGTAAATAACTGAGATCAGAGTGAAAATAAATGAAATACAGATTAGAAAAACAGTAGAAAAGATCAATGATTAAAAGCTTGTTTTTTGGAGTTGATGTCAAGATGGCAGTGTACGTGGACTCTGAACTCAACTCCTCCCATGGACACAACAAATTTACAACTATTCTTGGAACATTACCTCTGAGAGAGAACTGAAAACTGGATTAAAAGAACGCCTGCAATAAAGGACAGGGCTGACTGAGGTGGAAGAGGCAGAAATTCCTCTCTGGAGAGGAAAAAAGCCACCTTCACAAGCCACAGTGCTTCATGTCCACCTGGGAACAATCCAAAGGTATGTAGCCTTTCCCAGAGAAGTGGGCATACAGCAAGTGGGGAGTGCAGCAAGAGCTACCCTGCTATAAAAGGACACACGTACCCCACACAAGACTTACTCCTGGAATATTTGGAACTTGTGATGAGAGGGAAGCACACAGCTGGGCCTCATAAGACATCTCTTACATAAGGCCACATCTCCAAAATCAGGAGACATAGCTGACCTACCTAATATATAGATAGAAGCACAGAGAGCGAGACAAAATGAGGAGGCAAAGGAATATTTTCCAAGTAAGGGAACAGGATGAAACCCCAGATAAGGAACTAAATGAAACAGAAACAAACAATCTACCTGACAAAGAGTTCAAACAAAAAGTCATAAGGATGCTAACTGATATCAGGAGAATGGATGAACTCAGTGAGAATTTCAATAAAGAATTGGAAAATATAAAAAAGAACTAATCAGAAATGAATACAACACTGGAAATGAAAAATTCACTAGAGGGACTCAATAGAAGATACAGACTCAATAGATGATGCAGAGGAATGGATCAGTGAGCTGGATGAAAGACTAGAGGAAGTCACCCAAACTGAACAGATAAAAGAAAAAAGAATTAAAAAGAATAAGAACAGTCTAAGGGACCTCTGGGTGAACATCGAGCACACTAATATCCATATTATAGGTATCCCATAAGGAGAACAGAGAGAAAAAGAGGCAGATAATCTATTTGAATAAGTAATAGCTGAAAACTTTCCTAACCTAAAGAAGGAAACAGGAAGCACAGGGAACATCAAACAAGATAAACCCAAAGAAGCCGACACCAAGACACAATATAATTAAAATGTCAAGAATTAAATATAAAGAGAGAATCCTAAAAGCTGCAAAGGAAAGGCAACAAGTTACATTAAAAGGAAACCCCATAAGGCTATCACCTGACTTCTCAACAGAAACCTTACAGGCTAGAAGAGAGTGGCATGATATATTTAAAGCACTGAAAGGAAAAAACCTACAGCCAAGAATATTCTACCCAGAAAGGTTATCATTCAGAATAGAAAGAGAGATAAAGAGTTTCCCAGACAAGCAAAAATAAAGGAGTTTATCACTAAGAAACCAGTCTTACAAGAAATGCTAAAGAGACCTATTTAAGTGGGAAAGAGACCAAAAATAGGAATAAGAAAATTATCTAAAAAAGAAAAAAGCAAAAAAATCACTAGTAAAGGCAAAAATACAGTAAAGATAGCAGATCAACCACCTATGAAGATAATGTGAAGGTCAAAAGACAAAAGCACTAAAATTACCTATTACCCTGATAAAAAGATAACAGATACACACCCACAAAGAGGTTAGATATGATATCAAAACCAGAAAATGTGGGAGTGACGTCAGCTTCATGGCGGAGTGAGCTTTCCCGTGAACTCTTCCCCCGACAAGATACAACAAAAGGAACAGTCACAGACCAACAATGGAATCCCAGACAGTGAAAAGCTAGAGCGGAAAGAGCCACACTGCCGCACATCTGAGAGCGGAGCGTGCTGGGCCCCTGGAGGAAACGGGGAGAGGTAAGGAGAACTCCTCTCCCTCCCCATCAGATCAGCGATCCCGGTCCGCGCGGCTCCCAGAGAGGGGGGAGGGGCGGCCCTCTGCGGGGAAACTGTAGCTCTTCGGGCTCTCTCAGCCAGTGGGAAACTCCCGCGCAGAGGACTCAGAACTGCTACTGTTTACCATCAACATCTGAGCCCCCCAGAGAGCGGATAAAGAGGGACAAATAAGAAGCCTCCCATATCAGGGACCCAGAGGGCAAAAGAGAGAGCTCTCTCCCCACTCCCTGCAAACCAGACCCTGCAGCTCAACTGGCCAGACCAGAACCAGGGATCCGCGGCAGCCCTGGTCAAAGGACCCGACCTGCGGATCGCAGCAGGAAAAAACAGAAAACAAGAAACAGAACTGCGGATCGCAGCAGAAAAACCGGGGCAGAGCGCAGGGGGCTTAGACTACACAGTCCTTTACCACCAGACAGTGGCGGCAGGTGGAAATTGCAACCAGAGATTTCCAGGATGAGGAAAAACAAAGCCAACACAGGAAGCACAATGCAAAAATATATGAAATCACCAGACCAGAAACAAAAGGACAAGCACCCAGAAATCAACACCAAAGACACAGAAATCCATAATCTAAATGACAGAGACTTCAAAATTGCTCTCATAAAAACACTCAATGAAATACGAGACAACACGGACAAGCAACTCAATGAGAATAGGAGTTTCTTCACAAAAGAGATAGAAATCATAAAGAAAAATCAATCAGTGCTGATGGAGGTGAAGACACAATGGAGGAGATAAAGGAGAATCTGGAATCTTTAAAGAACAGAGCTGACAATATGGAGGAAAGAATTAGCACATTAGAGGATAGGAATACAGATATATTCCAGATGGAAGAGGAGAGAGAACTAAGACTAAAAAGAAATGAAGAAAGACTCCGAGAAATATCTGACTCTATTAGAAAATGTAACATAAGAATTATAGGTATTCCTGAGGGAGAAGAGAAGGAAAGAGGAACAGAGAGTCTATTCAAGGAAATAGTATCTGAGAATTTCCCAAATCTGGGGAAGGAGCAGGAAATACCAGCAAGCGAAGCCAACAGGACACCTATATATATTAACAGACAAAGTCCTTCACCACGACACCTTGTGGTAAGGCTAGCCAGGGTCAATGACAAAGAAACAATATTAAGGGCAGCTAGACAAAAACAAAAAATACAAAGGAACTCCCATCGTGCTCTCAGCAGATTTCTCAACAGAAACTTTACAGGCTAGGAGAGACTGGAATGATATATTCAAAATACTGAAAGACAAAACCTTTCAGCCAAGAATACTC
>JAQQSS010000042.1:552393-576525 GCA_028646465.1 Rhinoceros unicornis | reverse complement strand
ACACTAGAAAAAAAATCAAACACAATAGACGGCAATACAGGAGGAAATGAAACCCAAAAAGATATGACATATAGAAATTAAATAACAAAATAGCAAAGGTAAATCCTGTGTTAACAATAATCATTTTAAATGTAAATAGTTTAAATTCACCAGCTAAAGGACAGATATTGGCAGAATCGTTTTTTTTTTTAAATATCATCTAATTATATGTGTCTTGCAAGAGACTCTTTTTAGATATAAAGACACAACTATGGCAAAATAGAAAGAATGGAAAAGATATTCTATGCCAATAATAGCCAAAAAAGAACTAGGAATGGCTACTTTAACACAAAACAAAATTGAGTCTAAGTTATATACTGTTATAAGAGAGAAAAGAATATTGGTTAGAAAAAGAATGGTTAATTCATCAAGAAGATATAACAATTATAAACATACATGCAGCAAAAAACAGAACTCCAAGTATATGACTTAAACATTGACAGAATTAAAGAGAGAAACAGGCAGTTCTACACAACAGTCTATAGTATCCCATTTTAATAGTGGATAAAACATCTAAGGAAAAGACCACCAAGGAAATAAAGAACTTAACACTATAAACCAATTAGACATAACAGATATTTACAGAACACTCTATTCAACAACAGAGTGAAAATTGTTCTCAAATGTAAATGGAATATTCTAAAAGATAGACTGTATATTAGGCCATAAGAAATTCTTGTTAAATTTTAAAGGAACAATATTATGCAAAGTATCTCCTGCAACCCTGACGGAAAGAAAACAAACACAAATTCTGCAGAAGAAAGGAAATAATAAAGTCTACAGCAGAGTTAAATAAAATAGGGGAGTAAACTAATTCAAAATTGGTTCTTTGAAAAGATCAAACAAATTGACAAAATTTTAGCTAAACTAAGAAAAAAAAATGAGAAGAAGCAAACACTAAAGTTCATTCAGAAATGAATGTAGGGACATTACTAACGACCTTACAGAAATTAAAGGATTATAAGAAAATACTATGAAAAATTGTATTTCAACAAATTAAGTAATCTCTGTGAAATGGATAAATCTTAGAAACACAAAAACTACTAAAACTGACTCAAAAAGAAATAGAAAAATCTTAACAGACCTATAACAAGTGAAGAGATTGAGTTAGTATCAAAACTTTACTACAAAGAAAAGTCCAGGAACAGATGGCTTCACTGTGAGTTTTTCAAACATTAAAGAATTATATCAACTCTTCTCACACTTCCAACAAATTCAAGCCATAACACTTTCAACTGAATTAGGCCAGCATGACCCTTATACCAGACAAGAACACCACAAGAAAAGGGAACCACAGGCCAATATCCATTAGGAATATGGATGCAAGGGTCCCCAACAAAGCACTAGCTGAATGAATTAAGCAGCATATAAAAAGGATCTACACAATGATCAAGTGGGACTTATCTCAAGAATGAAAGTATAGTTCAATGTGAGAAATCAATCATTAAAATATACCATATTAATAGGATGAAAGAAAAAGACAGATGATCATTTCTTTAGATGCAGAAAAGGCATTTATTTAATAAAATTCAACACCTTCATGATTTAAAAAAACTCAGCATATTAAGAATAGAGGGGATGTTCTCAAAACAATAAGGGCACGTATGAAAAACCTACAGCAACAGGACACCCAGTGAAAGTATTTCCCCTATGGTCGAAACAAGATACTAGTGCCTGCTTTTGTCACTACTGTTCCACAAATTACTGGAAATTGTGAATAATACTGCAGTGAACATGGGAGTACAGAAATCTCTTACATGTACGCACTTAGTTCCTTAGACATATACCCCAAAATGAGATTGCTGCAACATATGATACTTATATTTTTTTGGAACTTCCTTACTATTTTCCATAATGGCTGTATTAATTTACATTTCCGGCAACACTGTACAAGGATTCCCTTTTCTCCACATCCTTGACAACACTTACCTCTTGTCTTTTTGCTAATAGCCATCCTAAGAGGTGTGAGGTAATATCTTATTTTGGTTATTATTTATATTTCTCTGATGATCAATAATTTTGATCGCCTTTTCATATACATGTATATGAAAAGCCACTTGTATATCTTTGGGAAAATGTCTATGCAAGTCTTTTGCCCATTTTTAAATTGTGCATTTGTGTTATTGCTATTCTTTTTGTTTTTGGTTTTTGCTATTCAATAAGAATTCCTTATATATTTTGAATATTAATCCCTTATAAGACATACAGTTTGAAAATATTTTCTCCCATTCCATACTGTCATCTTAAAAACCAAATGTGTCTGTTATTTTATCCTCAAAATGATTTTATCAGGGAATAGCCAAAAGAATTGCCATTCAGGATGTACGTGCTATGAACAACCCAGAAAAAAAAGGAGGGGAGCTGCCTTCATAGAGAAAATGGGGGATTATGGAGGGGCTGTTCTAAACAAAAGACCATTGTGTGAAAATAGTGGTTCAGGGCAGCAATGGCTTCTCATTGGTTGAGCTGTGGCATTTCTTACTGGCTGGACTGTTGCTAGGTTGGGAAAAAAAGTCTTCATTCAGGAGTAAAGTAGTTTTATTTACTGTAGAAGATGCAAGTCTCTTTTCCTGTATTGTGTACTTGATAATGTGTGATAGGGCATGAAAGTTCCCCCTACAGGCCTTCCCAACTCCAATTTAATTAAGATTTCTTTTATTAATTTCCATAGTAGGTTGCCTTCTCATTTTTTTGATGATTTCCTTTGTTGTGCAGCAGCTTTTTAGTTTGATGCAATACCATGTGCCTATTTTCGCTTTTGTTGCCTGTGCTTTTGATGTCCAAAATATTATCACCCAAACCAATGTCAAGGAGCTTTCTCTCAGTTTTTTCTAGTAGTTTCATGGTTTGGGAGATTATGTTTAAGTTTATATATGTTGTGAGAAAAGGGTCCAATTTCATTTTTCTTCATGTATATTTCCAGTTTTCCCATTTATTGAAATTATTCTTTCCTATTGTTTGTTTTTGGCAGCCTTGTTGAAAATCATTTGACTGTAGAAACATGGATTTATTTCTGGCCTCTCTATTGTGTTCCACTGGTCTGTTTGTCTGTTTTTACACCAGTGCCATCCTGTTTTGGTTACTGAGGCTATGCAATATATTTTGAATCAGGAAGTGTGATGCCTTCAGCTTTGTTCTTCTTGCTCAAGATTGCTTTGGCTATTTGGGATCTTTTATAGTTCCACATAAATTTCAGGATTGTTTTTCTATTTGTTTAAAGCATGCCATTGCAGGTTTTATCAAAATCGCATTGAATCTGTAGATTGATTTAGGTAGGCATGGACATTTCAACAATATCAATTCTTCCAATCCATGAACATGGGAAACCTTTCCATTAATGTGTT
The DNA here is from genome assembly GCA_028646465.1 of Rhinoceros unicornis. Classification (NCBI taxonomy): domain Eukaryota; kingdom Metazoa; phylum Chordata; class Mammalia; order Perissodactyla; family Rhinocerotidae; genus Rhinoceros; species Rhinoceros unicornis. The sequence continues at coordinate 573,142 of JAQQSS010000042.1, read as the reverse complement.
TTCTTTAATTTCCTTCAGTATTTTATAATTTTCAGTGCACAAGACTTTCACCTTTTTGGCTAAATTTTAATAAATAAGTTTACTTCTAAGCACTTTATTCTTTTTGTCGCTTACTGTGAGTGGATTATTTTGTTCATTTCCATTTGGGTAGCTCATTTTTGTATACAAAGCACGATTGATTTTTTCTTTGAACACTTGAAAAAAATTTATCATTTAAGGAACAAGTGGAAGGAATTTGAGGTATTTTTTTAGTGTTGATCAGTTAATATTTTGGAAGACATAGTAAGGCATGGATCCACAAGATGCCAAAGAATCTGAAAAAAGAAAGAACAGGAGGAAGGTGTGTGTGTGTGTGTATCCATGTCTGTGTCTGGGTCTGTGTATGTCGGTGTTGTGTTTATTGTCCAACATCTAACCCCAACAGAATTCCTCCAAGATAAACTTGCTGTTCATCCTTAAAACGAATAATCTTTTTCCCAGTTTTATTGAGATATACTTGATATACAGCACCATAAGTTTAAGTGTACATCATAATGATCTGACTTTTATATAATGTGAAATGATTACCACACCTTTAGTTAACATCCATTATCTCATATAGATATAAAAATGGTTTTTTTTCTTCTGATGAGAACTCTTAGAATCTACTCTCATAACAACATTAAAATGTACCATACAGTACAGTTAACTATAGTCAGCATGTTGAGTATTACATCCTCATTATTTATTTATCTTATCACTGGAAGTTTGTAGTTTTGATCACCTTCATCAAATTTTTGCATGCCCCACCCTCTGCCTCTGCCAGCAATAAATCTGATCTCTTTTTTGATGAGTTTGGTTTTTTGTTTTAAATTTCACTTGGACGTAAGATCATACAGTATTTGTGTTTCTCTGTTGACTTATCTCACTTAACATAGTGCCTTCAAGTTTCATCCATGTTATTGCCAATGGCAGGATTTCCTTCTTCCTCATGGCTGAATAATATTCCATCGTATATGTGTACCACATCTTTATTCCTTCACCCATGAATTGACACTTAGGTTGTTTACATGTCTTGGCTACCATAAATAATGCTGCTATGAATGTAGGGGTGCATCTACCTATTCCACATAGTGTTTTTCTTTCCTTCAGATATATTCCCAGAAGTGCAATTGCTGATCATATGGCTGTTCTATTTTTAATTTTTAGAGGAAACATCATACTTTTTTCCAAAGTGGCTGCAGCAATCTACAATTCCACCAACAGTGCACATAGGTTCCCTATTCTCCATAACTTCACCAACATATCTTATCTTGCCTTTTTTATAATAGCTACTCTAACAGGCATGAGGAGGTATCTCATAGTGGTTTGGACTTGCAGTTCTCTAATAATTAGTGGTTTTGAGCACTTTTTGTGTACCTGTTGGCCATTTGTAAATCTTTGCAAAAATGTCTATTCAGGTTCTTTGTTCATTTTAAACTGGATTATATGTCATTTTTTTTCGTTGTGTTTCATGAGTTCCTTATATCTTTGGATATTAATTCCTTACCCGATATATGGTTTACAATTTTGTTTTTCCATTCCAATGGCTGTCTTTTCATTTTGTTGCTGATTTCTTATACTGTGAAAAATCTTTTTAGTTTGATGTGGTCCTATTCAATTTTTATTGTGTTGCTTGTGCTTTAAGTTTTATATCCAAAAAAATCATTGCCAAGACCCGTTTCAAGGAGCTTCTTTCCTCCGTTTTCTTCTAGGAGTTTAATGGTGTAAGGGCTTACATTTAAGTCTCAACCCATTTCAAGTTAATTTTATGAGTGCTTTAAGATAGGAGTCTAGTTTTATTCTTTTACATGTCAATATCCAACTACACCAAGCCATTTATTGAAGAGACTGTTTTCTCTCCATTGAGTATTCTTGGCTCCCTTGTCAACTATTAGTTAAACATACATACATTGGTTTATTTCTGGGCTCTTCATTCTGTTTCATTGGTCTATATGACTGTTTTTATGCTGGTACCATACTGTTTTCATGACCATAGGCTTATAGCCTGAAATTAGGAAGTCTGACGCCTCTTGCTTTGTTCTTCTTTCTCAGGATTGCCTTAACTATTCAGAGTCTTTCATGGCTCCATATAAATTTTAGGATTGTTTATTTTACTTCTGTAAAAACATGTCATTTGTATTTTTATAGAGATTGTATTAAATCTATAGATGGCTTGGAGTAATATGGATTTTTGACAATATTAATTCTTCCAATCTGTGAACATAGAATAACTTTCCCTTTATTTGTGTCTTCTTCAATTTCTTTCATTAGTTTTTTGATGTAGAGAACTTTCAACTCCTTAGTTAAATGTATTCCTATTTTATTATTTTTAATACTTTTGTAAATGGAATCATTTTCATTATTTCTTTTTCAGACAATTAATTTTTAGTGTATAGAAATGCTACTAATTTTTCTATGTTACTTTAGTATCCTTCAATTTCACTGAATTCATTGATTAGATCTAATAGTTTTTTGATGAAGTCTTTAGAATTTCCTACATATAAAATTATACCATCTGCAAATTGAGAGAGTTTTACTCCTTTCCCATTCAGATGACTTTTATTTCTTTTTCTTGCCTGATTGCTCTGGCTAGGTCTTCCAGCACTATGTTAAATAAGAGTAATGAGAGTATGCAGCCTTGCTTTGTTCTTACTCTTAACGAAAACATCTTTAAGCCTTTCACCATTGAGTATAATGTTAGCTGTGGGCTTGTCTGACATACACAGCAAGGTTGAGATATGTTCCTTCTACATTTAATTTGTTGAGTTTTTATCATTAACAAATACTGAATTCTGTCAAATGCTTTTTCTGCTTCTATTGAGATGATCACATGATTTTTTTTCATTCTATTATTGTGCCATGTCACATTCATTGATTTGCTTATGTTGAACCATCCAATCATGTTAGTGTTAAATTCCACTTGATCCTCGTGAATGATTCTTTTTATGTGCTGCTGAATTTAGTTTGCTTGTATTTATTGAGAATTTTTGCTTCTATATTCATTAAGGATATTGGCCTGTGGTTTTCTTTTTTCTAGGATTGTCCTTATCTATTTTTGTATCAGGGTAATGCTGCCTTATAAAATGAGTTTGGGAGTGTTTCCTTCGCTTTGATTTTAGAAGAGTTTGAGAAGGAATGGTATTAATTCTTCTTAAAATGTTTGGTATTGTTCACCAAAGAAACCATCTAGTTCTGAGCTTTTCTTTCTTGAGAGGTTTTTTATTACTCCTTCAATCTCTTTACTAATAATTTGTCTCTTAAGATTTTCTATTCTTTCCTGATTCAGTGTTAGTACATTTGATTTTTCTAAAACTTTTCTCTTTTCTTCTAGATTGTCTAGTTTGTTGGTGTATAAGTGTTCATAGCAGCTTCTTACAATCCTTTGTATTGCTGTGGTATCCATTGTAATGTCTCTTCCTTCATTTATAATTTTGTAGATTTGGGTTCTCCCTCATTTTTCCTTGTTTAGTCTAGCTAACAGTTTGTCAATTTTGTTTATCTTTTCAAAAAGCCAACTCTTAATTTTTTTAATCTTTTCTATTGTTTTTCTGTTCTTCATTCTGTTTATTTCTGCTCTGATCTTTATTATTTCTTTTCTTCTGCTAACCTGGGCTCAGTGTTTCTTTTCTAGTTCATTTTGCGTAGAGTTGGGTTGTTTATTTTAGATCTTTATTGTTTCTCCAAGTAGGCATTTATTGCTATGAACTTTCCTCTTAGGAGTGCTTTTGCTCAGAAGTTTTCTATGTTGTGTTTCCATTTTTGTTTGTCTCAAGATATTTTTTATTTCCTTCTTAATTTCTTCTTTGATCCCTTGGTTGTTCAGAACAGTCTGAATTTCTATGTATTCATGTGTTTTCCAGTTTTCTTCCCATTATTGATTTCTAGTGTCAGACCATTGTGTTCAGAGAAGATACTTGCTATGATTTCAATCTTTTTCAATTTGTCAAGACTTGTTTTGTGGCCTAACATATGGTCTATCCTAGAAAATGTCCCATGTGTGCTTGAGATGAATACGTATTTTGCTATTGTAGGATAGGATATTCTGTATATGTTTGTTAGATCTATCTGGTTTATGGTGTTTGTCAAGTCCACTTTTTCCTTATTGATCTCTGCCTGGACAATCTGTATTGTTGACAGTGGAATATTAAAATCCCAATTATTATTGTATTGCTATTTATTTCTCCTTTTAGTTTTTGCTTTTATACATTTTGGTGATCCGATATTGGGTGCATAAATATTTACAATTGTTTTATCTTCTTGATGGATTGACTCCCTTTATTATTATATTATGACCTTCTTTGACTCTTTTTACCCTTTTAGTTTAACGTTTATTTTGTCTGTATAAGCAGAGTTATCCCTGTTTTGGGGAGTGAGCATTTTTAGAAATATCTTTTTCCTTCCCTTTACTCTCAGTCTATGTGTGTCTTTAAGGTTAAAGTGAGTCATTTAATATAGTGTATCCCTGTGTCTTGTTTTTTGTCCATTCAGCCATTCTATGCCTTTTGATTGGAGAATTTAATCCATTTATACATAAAATAATTATTGGTAGGTAAGGATTTACTATTTCTATTTTGTTAATTCTTTTATGGGTATTTTGTACATCCTTCTTATTGTTCCTTCTTACCCTGTTGTTTTTTGGGGTGTGTGCTTCAATATATTTCTAGTATCAGTATGCTTTGTCTTCTTTATCATGTTCTTTTGTGTAATTACTACACATTTTTCTCTTCAGGCTTACTAACACCCTATTTTAAATTGACAACAAATTAACATCAACAGCATTCCTAAACTTTACACTTTTACTTCTCCTCTACCTCACCTTTAGGTTATAGATGTTACATAATGAGGTTATGTATTTTTATATGGTATATCTGATAACAGATTGTTGTAGTTACAGTTATGTTTATTATATTTGTTTTTTAGCTTTTAGACTAGATTTGTAGGTGAATTATTTACCATATCACACCATTTACCATATTACAGAATCTAACTTTGGCTAAGTATTTATCCTTAGTAGTAAGTTTTACACTTACATTCATATGTTTTTATAATAGTAATTAGCATCCTTTTACTTCCACTCAAAGAAGTCCCTTTAGCATTTCTTGTAAGGTAGTTCTAGTGGTGATAAACTTGTTAAGCTTTTGTTTGTTTGGGAAAGTCTTTATCTCTCTTTCATTTTTGAAGTACAGCTTTGCCAGGTATAAATATTTTGTTGCTAGTTTTTTCTTTCAATAGTTTGTGTATATCATCTCATTTTCTCCTGGCCTGAAATGTTTCTTTTGACAAATCCATTGGTAGTCTTATGAGGGTTCCCTTGTTTGTAACCTGTCTCTTTTCTCTTGTTGCTTTCAAATTTATTTTTTTGTTTTTGACTTTTGACAGTTTGATTATAACACATCTCAGTGTAACCCTATTCAAATTTAAACTGTTTGCAGTCTTTCAGGCCTCATGGATATCTATTTCTTTCCTCAGTTTGGAAAGTTTTTAGCCATTATTGTTTTAAATTCACTTTCTGTCCCTTTCTCTTTCTCTTCTCCTTCTGGAATACTCATAATGTGAAAATTGTTTCTTTTGATTGTGTACTGTAACTCCCACAGGCCTTATTCACCCTTTTTCATCCTTTTTCCTTTTGGTTTTCTGACTAGATAATTTCATATATCCTGCCTTTAAATTCACTGATTCTCTGACTGGTTAAGTCTGCTTTTGAACCTCTTTAAGGGATTCTCCTATTTAGTCATTTTATTCTTCAGCTGTAGGATTTCTGGGGACTTTTTATGGTTTCTATTTCTTTGTTGAACTTCTAATTTTGTTATGCCTTGTTTCCTTAATTTCATTTACTTTTCTGTCTCTGTGTTCTTGTAGTTCACTAAACTTCTTCAAGAGGATTACACTGAATTCTTTATCTGATAATTCATAGATCTCCATTTCTTTAGAGTCAGTTATTGGATCTTTTCAGTTTCCTTTGATGGTGTCATGTTTACCTTATTTTTCATAATCCTTGATTTCTTACATCAGTATCTACACATCTGAATAAGTGCTCTCCTCGTCCAGACTTTACAGGTATGCTTAGGCAGAGATGGTTCTTCACCAGTCAGCTCAGTTTGTGTTTGTGGGTGCATCAGTTGGTAACATCCTTTGGCAACTAGAGCTTGTTATCAAGGTTTATTTTGGGTTGTGGCCACTGCCTGAGCTCTGAGGTCAGGGAGGGAGTTGCTGCTGGCTGAGAACAGTTGGATTGGGCTGCTAGCTTGATTCCCCACACAAGCAAGACTGTAGGAGTGGCTCCACAGCTGCCTGAGTTCTCTGATCAGGCTTCTTGATCATTGGAACTGGGTTCTATGCTCAGAGGTAGAAAGAGCTATGATTTAACTTCGCTACCATGGCAGGGAAGCAGAATGGACCCCTAGGCCTTCACAGCTTATTATTAGCGTAACTGAATAAGGCAAGACAGTGCACCAAATTCCCTGGTCAGATAGGACCACCAGATTGTCTCTGCTGACAGGGCAGCCACAATGTGTGCTCTTTGTCCAAGTGCTACTGTAAGCAGATCTGTTAGACGAGGCACACAGCTTCCTGTCTGCTTTGCTTAGGTTCCCTGTAGGGTGGGCTGAAGGCTGTACAGCAATGACCAGGACTACAATTTATTTTCCCTTCCTGGGTGGAATAGGAGAACCAGCTTGGAGGTTAGCAAGGCTATTTCTTTGTACCCTTGACTCAAGGAAACCCACACCCCAAGTTTCCTAGTTGAGCAGTACCACTGGCTTCTCTGCAGATAATCAACTCCGCCTGTTCTTCTTTCCATTCAAGCATTGCTGGGCTATACAGCTCCACGTGTTCCAAACAGGGTTTCTGTTTGGGTGGGCCCAGAAGCTACACTCAGCAGTGGGTGGCACTATGACTCAGCTAAGTGCCACAGCTCAGACAGTCAGACCAGTCTCAAGTGTCAGAAAAACTCTTTGAGGGGCCAAATCAGGTAACCCATGCCCCTTTGTGTTCCTTGATCAGAGTGCACCTGTCTTGGCTCTGTAGATGAGCAAACCCACTGGCTCTGTAGATGAGCAAACCCACTGGACTACTTGGGAGCTGCAGGGAGGAACTCAGACCACCAAGATCTGGGCACTGGTTGTTCCAAGTCCTTCCCCCCTTCTCCATCAGAATCAGAATCCCAATGGTCAGGCCCTACATATTCTCCCACATTTTCTGTGAGGTGAGACTTGAGTGAGGGCTCCCAGGAAAGGATCCACAATGCTGGGGGACATGGATGTCAACCTTACGCTCTTTTTTCCAACTAGAGAAACCATAGGATGAGGGGAGACCTCTCAATGTAGGTTCATGCCCATCTAGGCGAAGGGCAATATGGTCAGCATGTAGCTACTCCTCTTACCGTTCTAATATTATTTCTCTTGGTGCAAGGGGAAGATTCAGCATCACCTACATGACCTAAGATTTTCTCAGTGGTGTCTTGTCCTTGAATAGTTTTTAGTTCTTTTTGTGAAGGAGAGCAAAACTGGGGAGAACTTCTGTCACCATTTTGGTGATGTCACTCTCATTGTTGTAAACTGATTTTGTGTCCTGCAACTTTGCTTTACCATTTAATTCTAACACTTTTTTGTTGTGCTTTTAGCAAAATCTACATATTTGAATCACATCATCTGGAAACAGAGATAAACTTACTTCTTCCTTTCCAAATTGGATACTTTTATTTCTGTTTCTTGTCTGTTTGCTCTGGCTAGGACTTCCAATGCTATGTTTAAAGAAGTGGCGAAAGTGGCCATCCTTGTCTTGTACCAGATCATAGAGGGAAAGCTTTCAATTTTTCCTCGTTGACTGTAGTGCTAGCTATGAGCTTCTCATATATGGCCTTTATTTTGTTCGGGTAAGATCCTTCTATATCTTTTTTGTTAAGAGTTTTTATAATGAATGAGAGTTGAATATTGAAGTTGCTTTTTTTCATCTATTGACATAATATTTTTTCTTTTATTTTGTTAATTTCTTGCATTATCTTGATTGGTTGGTGTACATTAAACTATCATTGCATCCTGTTAAATCTCATTTGGTCATTGTGTATGAGTATTTTAATGTGCTGTTGAATTTGGTTTGCTAGTGTTTTATTAAGAATTTTTGCATCTATATTCATCAAGGATATTGGCTCATGGCTTTCTTTTCTTGTGGTGTCTGTCTGGCTGCTGCGGTGGCCCGGGGTTCGCCAATTTGGATCCCCGGCGTGCACCGACACACCGCTTGGCAAGTCGTGCTGTGGCAGTGTCCCATATAAAGTGAAGGAAGATGGGCACGGATGTTAGCCCAGGGCCAGTCTTCCTCAGCAAAAAAAATGAAGAGGATTGGCAGATGTTAGCCCAGCGCTGATCTTCCTCACAAAAAACAAAGAACTTAATATAGTCCTATACCGTCTTAGTAGATGTAAAGCAGAAAGTCATACTCTTGCACATCTCTGTGCAGACAAGAACTAATTCAGAGTGCTGTGCTGGTTTAAAGATACTGACAAATTTAAGACTTCAACTAGGGCTGGTGAGGGGACTCTAAACCATCATATAGCAGAAAAGACATTGTATAGGGGAAAAAATCACTCTTTACAGAATGAAAGATATTTACCCCAGAGAAGAAAAGAATCAAATAGTGTTTCAAATTAACTGCTTTCATTTATTTAAAGACTATTAGTTAGAAGGAGCAATTTGGCTCCAGAAGGCAAACCAAGTGGAGAGCGAACCAGAGTATGCTTAATAGAAGGATTACGTCAATTAGAGGGATCACAGAAAGAACTACTGTCTTGGGAGAGGTAAATCATCCATGCTGAAGCAGTTTGAGCTGAACTGTTAGCCACTTTTTAAGGAAGTTTAAGAGGTGAATCAGGAATAAAAAGGGAGAAAGATTAGACTAAAAAGAACGGTTTCTCCACCTCAGCTCTATGGGTATTTTGAATCAGCACTACGGGCGTTTTGATGTGGGCTGTCCTGTGCGTTGTCAGATATTTAGTAGCACACTATCCTATAAATGCCAATAGCACCTCACCTCCCCTCTCCGAGTTGTGACCACCCAAAACATCTCCAAAGATTGTCAAATGTGCCTGGGTGCAAATTAACCTCTTGTGGAGAACCAAGTATATTTTTGACACAGACTAAGTGTATTTTTCAGGCTACTTGTTCATGGGGAAGGTGACTTCTGTATAAGGTGTCCATACATACCCCAGGGCCCAAATAACCCCAAATTTAACTCTGTGTCCTAACATAATTACTAGTAGGGTCTTCTTTCACTTTCAAAGGATTCCAGTTTGGATAATGAATTATGTGGTCACCCTACGTAGGCCACAGTGCTCTTTCTAGTGTCAGCACTACTATATTTGCAGATAAAGAAAGCAGCCAAGTGATAGTAACACTTAATATTTCCCAAATATTTCAACTCTTGGGATCTGTGCTAGTGCTAGAATGGTCACATACATATTTGGTCTTGACTGCTGAGAACACAGATGACCCTCTATGCTGAAGGGCCTGCAACTGACGCTTGCCTGTGAGAGTTTGAATTTCTTATAGTGGCTGTTTTGGTAAGCTTGGCCTGTTATTCATAAACGGCAGACCATCTGCCCCAGTGTCATCCTGTAATGATCAAAAATAAAACAAGTCCGAATGGTGTTACAAGCAGAAGAAACAAAAGATATAGTCCAAAGAATACCTCATGAAACAATACTTCCTGAATGGTTTAGTTTCCTTAAGAGTTTAGTTTAATTTGCTGAAGGTCAATGCTTAGGTTAAGGATGACCAGGCCACTCTCTTTTTCTGGCCTATTGCCTAGTTTCCTGAGGATCCTGTCCCCAAAACCAAAAGTGAATTCATAGATGGTTCACACTGTGAGGCCCTCAAATTTATGATCTTAATTCTGTGATACAGGTAAATTAGCCAAGGACTTGAGGGTGGATGCTCTAAAAGGAGAGTTCAGTAGAACTCAGAGCTGATTTACATGACAATGGGAACCATGAGATATGAGAACAGTTCACAGTACGCTCCTGGGTGCCATAACTTAATCTAGAAATTCAGAGACTAAATTGTGACTCCCCCCAAAAAGTTGCCCAGAATATGACTAGTTGGCAGCCATGTTGATTTTCTACCAGCAAAATAAACCAACAGTTGGGTGATGATACCAAGACTCACCCCTCACTGACGCCCCCCAATTTTCAACATCATTAGGCAAATGGACTTCCCCAAATTTTTCTAGTACAGCCTTCTTCCAGTAAACAAACTCATTTCCATTTATCAAAAACTAAAGTGAGTGTTCTGAAGGAAAACAAGGACCTTAGTCTAACAGCTAACAAAATCTGAATGGTATGAACAACCACATTGCCTTGGAAGTGGAGACTTCCCCAGTTGAAATTAGATGAGACCACAGTTGTAGCTTTTACCTCTATTATAGCCTTATGAGACTCTGAAGCAAAAGATCCAGCTAAGCTATGACTGGACTCCTGACCTCTAAAACTGAGATAATAAATATGTATTGTTTTAAGCCAAAAAATTTGTGATAATTTTTTAAAAATAGCAAAAAGTAATGGTACAGATCCCAAAACCAAGATTGTACCTTCTAAGTCAAGGAGTTTTACTTATCATGTGGGTACAAGAGAGCCATTGAGGGATTCCAAACTTAGAACTACCATATGATCTAACTATTCCACTTCTGAGTGTTTATCCAAATAACATGGAAACACTAATTCAAAAAGTTGTATGCACCTCTGTTTTTATTGCAGCATTATTTACAATAGCAAAGACTTGGAAACAACCAAAGTGCCCATCCACAGATAAATGGATGAAGAAGATGTGGAATATATACATACAATACAATACTACTCAGCCACACAAAAAAAGATGAAATCTTACCAATTGTGACAACATGGATGGACCTGATTGGTATTATGCTAAGAAAAATAAGTCAGAAGGAGAAAGACAAATACTGTATGATTTCACTCACGTGTGCAAGATAAAAAGAAACATGGATTTACAGAGAACAGATTTCTGCTTACTAGAGCGGAAGGAAGTTGGGGAGAGCTAAAGGGACAAAGGGGGATTTTCTACCGTGATAAATGGAAACTAGATTATTAGTGATAAACACAATGCAGTCCATACAGAAGTCAAAACGTGATGACAAGTGAAATTTATATAATGTTATAAATCAGTGTTACCTCAACTTTTTAAAAAGTAGCTTAGAAAAGTCTTAATATACTAAGACTCCTAAAGACTTCATAAATCAAAACAAACAAACATATAATAGTCATATGCCCAATATTCAATAAAGACACTATGGCATACAAAGAAACAGGAAAACATGGACAATTGAAAAGAACAAAATAAATAGACAGATACAAAGACGGAGTAAGCCCAGACATTAGACTTCCTGACAAAGATTTTAAAGCAACTAAAATATGTCCAAGAATGGCCAAAGAAAAAAATGGACCAAAAAACAGCAAATCAGAAAAAATAAAGTATGAATAATATTACAACATCAACAAAAACACAGAAATCATAAAAAGGAACTAAACAGAAATTCTGGAGGTGAAAAATATAATACCTGAAATGAAGATTTTTCTAGAAGGCTTCAGTAGCAGATTTGAGCAGGTAAAATAAAGAATCAGCAAGCTTCACCACAGGCCATGTGAAATCATTTTGACTGAGGAGCAAAATGAAAAAAAAAGAAAGAACAAAAAGTTAAACATAGCCTAACAGATTTATTGGATCGCATCAAGGGAATCAAAATATACATTTTGTACCAAAACGAGAATTGAGAGAGAAAGAAGCAGAAAGATTATTTTATGAAATAATGGCCAAAAACTTCCCCACAATGATAAATCCAAGAATCTACCAATCCTCGAAGCTCAATTAACAGCAAGTAGGATAAAATCAGAGACCCACCCACACCAAGACACATTAATCATACTTTTAAAGCCAAAAATAAAAAGAATATTGAAACAACAAGACAGAAGCTATTCATCATTTACATAGATCTTCAATAAGATTTTCAGCTGACTTCACATTGGAAACTTGAGGGCCAGAAAACAGTACGATGATATATGTAAAGTGCTGAAAGAAAAAAATCTGTGAACTGATAACTCTATATCCAGCAAAAATGTCCTTCAAAAATCAGGGAGGAGTGATGTCAGTGTCACGGCAGAGTGAGCTGTTCACCTCTAAGATACAATGAAAAAGACATTCATTAACCAACAGAGGACATTCACACTATACAACAGACATCTGAGAAACCTACACAGCAGTACATTTGGAAGGCAGGGGTGCTGAACCCCCAGGAGACAGTGGAGAGAAGTAAGCTGATCTCCTCCCCCTACCCAGTGGCAGTGATCTAGGGCACGGTACCTCACATGGTGGCCAGCACATAACTCTGACATGAGAAGGGGGAAAAGGCAGCCCTTCATGGGAATGTTTTCACTCTCAGTGTTACCTCCCAGACCACAGGAATGCTCCAAACCAAGGCAGCTAAGCCACCCTGAAGGCATCCCCACCAAGCCAAGCAGACGAGGTGGGCAGCCAGCGAGTGCAGAGCAAGAGTCCAGGCGGGAGTGAAAGTGACCTCGCCTTCCCCATCCTGCCTAGTGCATCATCTCAGCCAGTCGGCCAGGGCAGGAGATCCTCACCAGAGCACCTGCACTGGAGTTGGTGAAGCAGCAGCACCCAGACACAGACAGCCCAATTGGTACAACTTGCAACAGAGAGGCATAAATGCCAAGGGTTGCAGCAGGCTCAGAAAACACAGGTCCTGCCACCCCCCCCCCAGTGGTGGCAGGTGGACTCTGTGACCAGATACTACCACTATGTGATGGCAAAGGTACACCCCATCAGACAGCATGAAGGAATTTATTAACTCTCCAGACCAGAAGGAAAATGACAAGCACCCAGAAACCAATACTGAAGTCACAGAAATTTACAATCTAAATGACAGAGAACTCAAAATAGCTATCACAAAGAAACTCAACAAGTTACAAGAAAACTAAGAAAGACAGTTCACTGAAGTCAGGAATAAAATTGATGAACAGAGATAATTCTTCACAAAAGAGATTGACACTATTTTAAAACATCAGAAATGTTGCAGATGAAGAACACAATGAATGAGATTTTTAAAAATCTGGAATCCTTAAAAAACAGAGCTGACATTGTGAGGGCAGAATTAGTAATTTAGAGGACAGAAATACAGAAATGCTTCAGGTGGAAGAGGAGAACTAAAACTAAAAAGAAATGAAGAAATTCTCCAAGAAATATCTAAATGAATTAGGAAAAGCAACATAAAGATTATAGGTATTCCAGAGGAAGAAGATAGGGAGAAAGGAATAGACAGCTTGTCCAAAGAAATAATAGCTGAGAACTTCCCAAACTTTGGGAAAGAGATAGAATTACATGTAAATGAAGCTAATAGAATTCCTCATTACATTAATGTAAAAAGACCTTTTCCAAGGCATACATTAGTAATACCAGCAAAAGTCAATGACAAAGAAAAAACATTAAGGGCACCAAAGCAGAAGAAAATAACCTACATAGGAACCCCTATCAGGCTTTCAAGGGATGTCTCATCAGAAACCTTACAGGGTAGGAAAGGATAGAATGATATATTCAAAATACTGAAAGACAAAAATTTTCAGCCAAGAATACTCTATCTGGCAAAACTATCCTTCAGATATGATGGAGAAATAAAACCTTTCCCAGGTAAACAAAAGCTGAGGGAATTCATTGCCACAAGTTCCCCCATACAATAAAGGACCAAGAAGGCTATCACATCTGAAAAAAAAAGAAATGGTTTACAAAGACTTGAGCAAGAAGATAAAAAGACAGACAAAATTTGAAAATTGTAGCTCTCTATCAGAACACGTTAGCAAACACTTAATTTTAACATTAAAGATACAAGCAAGAAACACATCAAAAATAACTACAATCACTTCATTTTAATCACAAACTCACAACGCAAAATGAAATAAGTTGTGACCACAATACCTCAGAAGGGAAAGAGGAATGGGGTTGAACTTGCTTAGGCCAAGGAGATAAGAGGTTATCAGAAAATAGACTATCTTATCTATGAGATCTTTTATACAAACTTCATGGTAACCACTAAAATAAAAAATTAGAACAGAGACAACAATGATAAATAAGAGAAAACCATCATAGAGAATCACCCAACTGAATTGACAGACAGAAATACACAGGACTAGAAACAAGGGAAGTACAGAGTAACCCAAATGCATGAGATAAAATGTCAGAATTAAGCTCTCATATATCAATAAATCACTCTAAATGTAAGTGGACTGAATTCTCCAATCAAAAAGCACACAGTGGCTGGACCCAAAACAAGACCAAACAATATGCTGACACAGGAAACACATGTCAGCTCCAAAGATAAACACAGGCTCAGAGTGAAAGGATGGAAGATGATACTTCAAGCCAGTGGCAAACAAAAGAAAGCAAGTGTTGCCATACTTATATCAGACAAAGTAGACTTCAAGATAAAAAAGGCAAGGAGAGACAAAGAGGGGCATTATATAATGATGAAAGGGACACTCCACCAAGACAATGTAGCATTTATGAATATATATTCATCTAACACAGGAGCACGAAAGTACATAAAGATACTATTAACAGACCTAAAAGGAGAAATTAACAGCAATACAATAATAGTAGGGGACTTTACTACGCCACTTACATCAATGGATAGATCATCCAGACAGAAAGTCAACAAGGAAATTGTGGACGTAAATGAAAAACTAGACCAGATGGACTTAATAAACATGTATAGAACACCCCACCTAAAAAGAGCAGAATACACATTCTTCTCAAGTGCACATGCAACATTCTCAAAGATAGAACATTTGTTGAGAAACAAGGCAAGCCTCACTAAACTTAAGAAGACTGAAATCATATCAAGCATCTTTTCCAACTCTAATGCTATAAAACTAGAAATCAACTATAAGAAAAAAACTGGGAAAGTCACAAATACATGAGGCTAAACAACAAGCTACTGAATAACCAATGGATCAATGAAGAAATTACAGGAGAAAACAGAAAAATATCCAGAGACAAATGAAAATGAAAATGGATCATTCCAACTCATATAGGATGCAGCAAAAGGAGTCCTAAGATGGAAATTCATAGCAATACATGCCCATCCCAACAAACAAGAAAAATCTCAAATAAATAATCTTAAACTACACATAATAGAACTAGCAAAAGAAGAACACACAAAGCCTAAAGTCAGCAGAAGGAGATAAATAATAAAAATTAGAGCAGAAATAAATGAAACAGAAACAAACAAACAAACAAAAAACAGTAGGAAGGATCATTGAAACTAAGAGCTGATTCTCTTAGAAAACAAACAAAATTGACAAACCCTTAGCCAGACTGAACAAGAAAAAGAGATAAGTCTCAAATAAATAAAATTAGAAATGAGAGAGGAGAAATCACACAGATACTGCAGAAATACAAAGGACTATAAGAGAATACTGCAAAAAACTATATGCTCCCAAATTGGATAACCTAGAAAATAGATAAATTTTTAGACTCATATAACCTCCCCAAATTGAGTATAGACAAAATAGAGAATCTGAATAGACCAATCACAAGTAGAGATTGAAACAGTAATCAAAAATCCCCCCAATAAACAAAAATCCAGGACCAGATGGCTTCTCTGGAGAATTCTACCAAACATTCAAAGAAGATTTAATACCAACCCTTGTCAAACTTTTCCAAAAAATTGAAGATGGTGGACTGCTTCTATGAGGCCAACATCACCCTGATAACGAAAGCAGACAAGGACAATACAAAGACGGAAAATTACAGGCCAATATCACTGATGAACATAGATGTAAAAATCCGCAATAAAATGTTGGCAAACTGAATACAGGAATACATTAAAAGGATCATAGATCTTGATCAAGTGGGATTTATACCAGGGATGCTGGAATGGTTCAACATCTGCAAATCAATCACTGTGATACACCACATTAACAGAATGAGGAATAAAAATCACATGATCATCTCAAAACATGCAGAGAAAGAATTTGACAAGATCCAACATCCATTTATGATGAAAACTCTCAATGAAATGGGTATAGAAGGAAAGTACCTCAAACAATAAAGGTCATATATGACAAACCTACAGCCAACATCAAACTTAATGGTGAAAAATTAAAAGCCATTCCTCTGAGAACAGGAACAAGACAAGGGTGCCCACTCTCACCACTCCTATTCAACATAGTACTGGAGGTTTTGGCCAGAGCAATTAGGCAAGGAAAAGAAATGAAAGGAATCCAAACTGGAAAGAAAGAAATGAAACTCTTGCTGTTTGCAGATGATATGATTCTATATATAGATAACCCTAAAGAATCCATCAGATAACTATTAGAAATAATTAACAACTACAGAAAAGTTACAGGAAACAAAATCAACTTACAAAAATCAGTTGCATTTCTATAATAATAATCTAATAATGAACTAGCAGAAAGAGAAGTCAAGAAAACAATCCCCTTTACAATCAAAACAAAAAGAATAAAATATCTAGGAATAAACTTAACCAAAGGGTGAAAGACCTATACACTGAAACTTAAGAAGTTTTTGAAAGAAATTGAAGAAGACATAAAGAAACAGAAAGATATTCCTTGTTAATAGGTTGTAAGAATAAACATAATTAAAATGTCCATATTACCTAAAGTATTCTACAGATTCAATGCAATCCCAATCAGAATCCCAATGCCATTCTTCACAGAAATAGAACAAAGAATCCTAAAAGGTATATGGAACAACAAAACATTGTGAGAGCTACTGCAATCCTGACAAAAAAGGACAGAACTGGAGGCATCACAATCCCTGGCTTCAAAATATACCACAAAGCTATAATCAAAACAGCACGGTACTGGTACAAAAACAGACACACAGATCAATGGAGCAGACCTGAAAGCCCAGAAATAAAACCACACATCTATGCATACCTAATCTTTGACAAAGGAACCAAGAACATAAAATAGAGAAAGCAAACTCTCTTCAATAAACGGTGTTGAGAAAACTGGACAGCCACATGCAAAAAAATACATACACAAAAATTAACTCCAAATTGATTAAGACTTTAATGTAAAACGTGAAACCATAAAACTCCTAGAAGAAAATATAGGCAGTATACTCTTTGACATCAGTCTTACAAGAATCTTTTTGAATACCATCTCCACTCAGACAAGGGAAAAAAAGAAAAAAAAACAAATGGTACTATATCAAACTAAAAATCTTTTTCAATGCAAAGGAAACCATGAACAAAACAAAACACAGCCCACAAACTGGGAGAAAATATTTGCTAATCCTATATCTGACAAGGTGTTAATTTCCAAAATATATAAAGAACTCATACAACTCAAGAACAAAAAACAAACACAACCGAATCAAAAAATGGACAGAGGACATGAACAGACTTTTTCCATAGATATACAAATGGCCAACAGGCACATGAAAAGATGTTCAACATTACTAATCATTAGGGCAATGCCAATCAAAAGTACGATGAAATATCACCTTACATCTGTCAGAAAGGTGTAGGGTATAATTGGTATATGGTATCTTGGTATTATTACCAAGACAAAAAAATAACAAATGTTGGAGAGGGTGTGGAGAAAAGAGAACCCTCATATACCGTTGGTAGGAATGCAAACTGGTGCAGCCACTATAGAAAACAGCATGGAGATTTCTCAAAAAATTCAAAATAGAACTACCAGATGATCTAGGTCTTCCACTTCTGGGTATTTATCCAAAGAACATGAAATCAACAATTCAAAAAGGCTTATGCACCCCTATGTTCATTGCAGCATTATTCACAATAACCAAGACATGGAAGCAACCCAAGTGCCCATCAATTGATGAATTGTAAAGAAGATGTGGTGTATATATGCAATGGAATACTACTCAGCCATAAAAAAGGCAAAATTGTCCCATTTGCAACAACATGGATGGACTTTGAAGGTATTTATTATGTTAAGCAAAATAAGCCAGGCAGAAAAAGACAAAAAGAACAATTTCACTCATATGTGGAAGATAAACAAAACATGAACAAAGAGAACACATTAGTGGTTACCAGAGAGGAAGGGGTTGGGAGGTGGGCATAAGGGGTAAAGGGGCACATGTATATGGTGACTGACAAATAATAATGTGCAAGTGAAATTTCACAATGTTATAAACTATTATGACCTCAATAAAATAATAAAAATAAATAAAACAAATCAGGGGGGAATTAAAACATTCCCAGAAAAATGAGAGCCCTGGATGTTCATTACCACTAGACCTGCCCCACAATAAATGGTAAAAGGAGTCCTTCAGGTAAATGAAAAGACACTACACAGTAACTTGAAGCTATGAGAAGACATAAACATCCCCAGTAAAGACAAATACACAAGCAAATATAAAAGCCAGTATTATTGTATTTTTGACTTGTAACTTTGCCTTTTATTCTGTATAGGATGTAAAAGATAAATGTATAAAAAATAATTATAAGTCTCTGTCCTGTACAGACAATATGTAAAGATGTAGTTTTGAAATCAATGGCAAAAAGTGAAGAAAGACAGTGGTGACAGAGCAGTAAAGAAGTAGACTTTGTGTATGAGATTGAAGGTAAGTTGCTATCAATTCAAACTATATTTTTACTGCTTTAAGATGTTATATGTAAAACCTATTGTAACCACAAAGAAAATATCTATAGAATATACTAAAAGAAAATGAGAAGAGAATAAAAACATGGTACTACAAAAAATCAACTAAACGAAAATAGATGTTGCTCCAAAGAAGATATGCAAATGGCCAATAGGCACATAAAATGATGCTTGATGTCACTAATCATTAGGGATACAAATCAAAACCACAAAGAGATACCACTTCACAACCATAAAGGTGGCGATTAGCAGGGAAGAAAAAAAATTTAACAATTGTTGCTGAGAAGGTAAAGAAATTAGAACCGTTCTTCATTCCTGATGGGAATGTAAAATGAAGCAACTCCTCCAAACATTTTGATAGGATCTCAAAAAATTAAACATAAAATAATATATGATCCAGCATTTCACTTCTAGACAGGTATCCAAAAGAATTGAAAGCAGGGACTTGGACACTTGTACACCAATGTTCATAGCAGGATAATTCACAAAGCTAAAGGGTGGAACTAACTCAAATGCCGATTGACAAATGAATGGATAAACAAATTTAGTATATACATACAATGGAATAATCTTCAGCTGAAGATTATTCAGTAAAAAGGAAGAATATTCTGACACAAGCTACAACGTGGTTGAATGTCAAAGACTGTATGGTAAGTGAAATGAGTAAGTGAAAAAAGGTCATATATTATATGATTCTGCTAATATGATATCCTAGAGTAATGAAATTCATAGAGACAGAAAGTAGAATGTTAGCTGCCAAGTGCTAGAAGTAAAGAGAACTGCGGCTGGATAATAAAGAGATACTGTTTAATGGGTAAGAACTTCCAGTTTGGAAAGGTGAAAAAGTTCTGGAGATGGATGGTAATGATGATTGCACAACAAGTGTACACTGAGCTGTACACTTAAAATGGTCAAAATGGTATATTTTGTGTTACATATATTTAACCACAATAAAAAATAAAGGAATCACTTCGAGGGGATAAAATTTGAGTGTAAATAAATATTTCAAAAGAAATAAAATCTTTCCACAGCTTTAAAGAGAGAAAAAAAATAGATTTTTATTATTCCTTTATTTACATTCTCAGCATTAGGCAAGGCCAAGAATACAAATAAGGGAATGAAAAAAATCAGTTACAGTAATAATGACACCAACTGAGATGTCATTATAAACAAGGATTATACATTTGGTTATTCTGTTTCTCAATAGCCATCTTAGTAAGAATTGAATGGTTTGTTTTAATAGCAACTTCAGAATACAGCACAAAAGATCTTATAAGCTTAAAATAGATTTATATGTATACACACAAATATATACATTTAATATATTCACTATCTCTTATTTTATCCAATATCCTGTAGGTTTATTAAATGACAAACTTTAGAGAAACATTTTTTAGGCTTTTAACTTGTAGTTTCTCTCTTTCTAATTGGATTAGCGGAAATAATCTCAAAAATGAAGATCAAGAGTTAAAATGGAACCAAAAAAGAAGAAATTTATACATTGATGGGTAGACTGATGGTGGCAATATGAGGTAAAATTTCCATGAGTACGAGTGTGAAAAGCCAAAATGCTATTAATTAGCATGTGTTAATTATAGAAGAAAACAAGTCTTACAAAGAGAAAAGGCTCAATTCAAATTAACTTCATTTGCATAACAGTGTAAGTATTAAAAGAAAACCATTTGTATTCTTTTTCAATATAAGCCCTTAAATGTCCAAACTGAGAACTCTTTACGGTAGACTGTGAACTCAGAAATAAGAAGCTTTCTGGTGCAGCCACTATGGAAAACAGTATGGAGATTCCTCAAAAAATCCAGGATAGAACTACCATATGATCCAGCTATTCCACTGCTGGGTATTTATCCAAAGAACTTGAAAACACCAGTGCGTAAAGATACAGGCACCCCTGTGTTCATTGCAGCATTATTCACAATAGCCAAGACTTGGAAGCAACCTAAGTGCCCATCAAGGGACGAATGGATAAAGAAGATGTGGTATATATACACAACGGAATACTACTCAGCCCTAAGAAATGATGAAATCCAGCCATTTGTG
>JAQQSS010000042.1:500229-551893 GCA_028646465.1 Rhinoceros unicornis | reverse complement strand
TGAGAGTAATGAGTAAATAGTGTGTCCTAAACGAGTGGTTCCCAAACATGGCTGATAATCAGGACCAAATGAAAATATGTGATCCCAGGCCCTACCCATCTGATCAGATGGGTGGACATGAGACCTGAGAACTTTCAGTTCTTTCCACGTGATTCTGAGAATCACGTAGGCTTAGTACTACTCCTTTAAACTGCCTTCACAAATATCACTTCACTTAGCTAACTTTCAAGTAGGAGCTGTAAGGCTGGCCTTGAATATACTCAGATTGTATGGATGTGTCCAGGCCCAGTGGGGATTTTGCCTAGACAGTGACTTTGGTTCTGTTCCAAAACTCACAACTGGCCCCTGGGAACTAGGGCAAAGTTAAAATCCCGTGAGCAGAATTTTGACTTCACTAAAGGTGCTTGTTTGATACTATATGTTCTTCATAGTTGTAAAATTTCAGTTTGTAGGTAACACTGCCAGCCAAGGTAAATCCTTACACTCCTGTAGGTAGCCATACTTGGGAATATAGATTACAAATTGAATAATCTAGGAGGTCATTTGAAAAGTATAAAATTTCACATTAGTGAACACTGAACATTTCTGAGCTCGGCACAATGTGTGCTGGACATTCTGTATATATTATCTCAGTAGGTGCACAGATGTGTATTATAGACATGGAAGTGAGCACTTGTAATATTAAACATTTATTCATTTCACGGCTATTGTTTTTTCTAGCATTTGCCCTATGCTGCTTCATCTTTTTTCTTCTTAACGTCTGTGGATTTTTTTTCCTAAACATTTTTTCTTACTAGGTTTTTATTTCATTGTTAATTGTGATAAAGTATAGATATAAAATTTACCATCTTACTCATTTTTAAGTGTTTGGTAGTAAGTATATGTGCATTGTTGGACAACAAATCTCTACATATTTTTCGTCTTATAAAACTGAAACTCTGTACTCATGAAACAACTCCCCATTTCCCTCTACCCCCAGCCACTGGCAACCACCACTGACCAGTTTTCAACTAGAAAAACTTAAGCATGAATTTTGGATTAAATGGAACCTTGAACTAAAAAAAAATTTTTTTTTTCATTTTATTTGAGGACAAGGAAGAAAATAATAGTAATAGTTTTAAAAACTCATATCAGGGGGCTGGCGCCATGGCATAGTGGTTAAGTTCAGCACACTCCGCTTCAGTGGCCCAAGTTCCACTTGGCTCAGATTCCAGGCATGGACTGACACCATTGATCAGCTGTGCTGTGGTGTGACCCACATATAAAGTGGAGGAGGACTGGCATGGATGTTAGCTCAAGGCTAATCTTCCTCAGCAAAAAAAACACCAAAAACTCACATCAAGGATTTTTTCATAATTATTCAAGTACAGTTAAGTCAGCTCAGCCCTGACTCAATTTAAACTGTGAGAAGAATCTTGTTCTTCATAATGATTAATCTCTTTCCTTAAATAAAAATTAGATTTTATTATGCCATATAATAAACATGCACTAGACTTTAGGTTAACTCAGATCTCTTAGATCTGTCCTCTCAAGCCATATGACTTGGGCAATTGTGCTTCTCTGAGGCTCAGCTTTCTTCTTTGCAAAGTAAGGAAAATACTAGCCCCGACTGTCCTAATGGATTGCAAGGATCAGAAGAAAAAACAAATGGCTGTGAAAACTATAAAATACTAAACATACACAAGATTGAAATATTCTATTAACTTGAAAGGCTTAGATTATTCTATTCTCTAAGCATTGGTTTAGTTGAAGATTGTACAGACTCAGGATAGCATTGAACAATTCCACCTTCCTCCTGAGTCCAGCAAAGGGTATCTGTGTGCCTGTCACCACAATTTGCCATGCCAGTGGACCTTTTTCTCTGTGGTTCCACATGTATAAGGCTTCCTGAACTTTGTAAAAAGGCAGTTTAATGGCATATGATGTTGGAAATAATTCCCAACTTTACATTTTAATGAGAGCTAGTATATTGGTCAGTCTTAGAAGAGTCTTGTTAAGTGTTGGAATTTGAGATCTGAGTGGAATTTATTATCTTACAATTAAGTCAGAACAGCTAAACTACTTGAGTGTTTATTGAGAGTTTAAAGGAAGCTCTTTATGTGTAATTTCTAACTGTTAGAATCCTGAATTTAAATTTTTTTTTCATATGCAGGAGTTCATGTAAATATAATTTCCCAGCATCAAGTCTCACTCTTCTGATTAAACACATGTTTACAACATTTGGGATGGAGCAGCACAGAACGGATGACTGTTGACAAGGACACAAGCCTGGAGTACAGTGAAGACGAAAACTACCAGCAGTTCCTGCACTTCTATGACAACATGCTCCGGGAGT
Organism: Rhinoceros unicornis; assembly: GCA_028646465.1. Taxonomy (NCBI): domain Eukaryota; kingdom Metazoa; phylum Chordata; class Mammalia; order Perissodactyla; family Rhinocerotidae; genus Rhinoceros; species Rhinoceros unicornis. The sequence goes on along the minus strand of JAQQSS010000042.1, from coordinate 549,558 downwards.
TCAAGAACATGGGGAAAGTGATCCAGTTCAAGGTGGGCATGCTCAGTGCGTGTGAAGGAGGAGACTGATTCGCTTCCCCCTGAAGTACCTGATGGGACGAGAGAGCTAGGGCACAGTCTATCTGCCTGCGTGGGAACTTGTAATGGTACAGTGCCTGCCTGGTGTCAGGCACGTAGGCACTTGGTAAATGTTACTTCCTTCACTCTTTCTTTCTACCCTTCTTTGTTGCTGATATGGTAGAAGTACTACATGAAATCATGTACGTCTACTAGCATGATATTTCCTGCATGCTAGGGTCTAAAATGGAAAGGATCATTCATTTATTCAGTACCTTTATGGTCCTACCCTAGCAGCCTATGAATTTCCTTTCTAATAACATCTTCTGCAAGAAGCCATCCCAGTGTTCACTTAGAGGCTGCATATGTTGGAGAATGCACTCCCTTTGTTTGAAGTCTCTCTCAGCTAGAGCTTCAGTGTAACACAGCTTACCATGTTTGTTATTGCATTGTGTTGACAGTGCCTGCTTGCAACTTTCCAAGGTGCATAGTCTTTCTTCTGCAGCTACCAAAGAACATAAATGTTGATTTTTTTACATTGTTTTTATTCATCGGATACTTTCATACCGAACATAATGTCCCAAAAATCATGATTCGTGATACTGAGTGAACGAAAGGTATGCAAATTATACATGATTATTTTTAAATGTTCTAAAAGGCCAGGTAAAGCCAGGTGTAAAGGCCACATAAAGCCACGTCTAATAGCTGTTTGCTCTTAGGAACTATTAGTGAAATCCTAACATACTGAAGCCTCCTACCTTGTTTATGATTTGATCAGATTCTACCCTGAATGATTTTGTTATGTTAAGGCAGAGAATGTCACCTCATTTGAAAAAAAAGAATACAGTTAAGGATTTTTTCTAATAGTTAGAAACAACAGTTAAAAGCTGAAGTAGAGAACACGGCAACTGCTAACCAGCAACACTCTTGCTGCACTTCAAGGCTAAATTCAGTTACTAAATTCAAAGCTACACTTCTGTTTACTGACGTCAAGATTTAAAAATTTTTTTTTTATTATTATTATTTTTATGTGTGTGCGTGAGGAGGACCAGCCCTGAGCTAACATCTGCCAATCCTCCTCTTTTTTTGCTGAGGAAGACTGGCCCTGGGCTAACATCCATGCCCATCTTCCTCTACTTTATGTGGGACACCACCACAGCATGGCTTGACAAGCAGTGAGTCAGTGTGCTCCCGGGGTCCAAACCAGCGAACCCCGGGCTGCCACAGCAGAGCTCGGGCACTTAACCGCTTGCACCACTGGGCCAGCACCTAAAAATTCTTTTTCAGTTTCTCTTTTCCCCTTATCTTTTGTTTCTGTTGTGAATACCTTCCTGTCTGCACTAATTCTCAGTACCACTAATAAAAACTAGAGTGGAAGTGCCTGCCACACACAAAACAATACAATGTACGAAGTACCAGCCAAGGAATCAGCTGCTTTGAGTAGCCCTGTGCTCCACAACTTGTCACTTTACCTTTTGTCTTTCTCTGTCTGACTCATTTCACTTACCGTAATGGATGGCCCTCAAGGTCCATGCATGTTGTTACAAATGGCAGGATTTCTTTTTTTTTTATTGCTGAATAGTATTCTATGTATATATAAACCATTCATTATCCATTCATCTGTTGATGAGTACTTAGATTGTTTCCATGTCTTGGATGTTGTAAATAATCCTGCTGTGAACATAGTGGTGCAGGTATCGTTGCAAAACTTGATTTCGTTTCCCTGAATAAATACCCAAGTGTGGGATTGCTAGGCGACATGGAAGTTCTATTTTTAATTTTTCAGGCAGACTGCATACTGTTTTCCATAGCAGATGTACCAGTTTACATTACCACCAACAGTGTACAATCATTCCTTTTCCTCCACATCCAAGCCAAAATTTACCTCTCTTTTTGAGGATAGCTGTCCTAACAAGCATGAGGTGATATCTCATTGTGGTTTTGATTTGCATTTTCCTGGTAATTAGGGATGTTGAGCCCCTTTTAATGTACCTGTTGGCCATTTGAATGTCTTCTTTGGGAAAATGTCTATTCAGCTCTTTTGAGAATTTTTCACTTGGATTATTTGGTTTTTTTTACTGTTTAGTTGTACAAATTGTTTATATATTTTGGGTATTAACTCCTTATCAATATATAATTTACAAATATTTTCTTAATTACATAGGTTGTCTTTTCATTTTGTTAATTGTTTCTTTTGCTGTAAAAAACGAAAGAAGCTTTTTGAGTTCAAGGGAGTGCCCTTGTTTATTTTTTATTCTGTTGCTTATGCTTTAGATTACATATCCAAAAATTATTTCAAAGACCCATGTCAAGGAGCTCTTTTCCTATCAGTTCTCTTCCAGGAGTTTTGTGGTTTCAGGTCCTACATTTAAGTTTTTAATCCATTTGGAGTTAATTTTTGTGAGTTGGGGTAAGGTAGGGGTCTAGTTTCATTCTTTTACATATGAATATCCAATTTTCCTAGCATCATTTATTGAACAGACTGTTTTTATCCACTGAGTATTCTTGACTCCCTTAACAATTATTAATTGACCATACGTGCCTGGGTTTATTTCTCGACTCTCCAGTTCTATTCCATTTGTCTTTGTGTCTGTTTTTATACCAGTATCATACTGTTTTGATTACTGTATCTGTGGAGAAAATAGTTAGAAATCAGGAATGTGATGTCTCCCACTTTGTTCTGTTTTCTCAGGATTGCTTTGGCTGTTCAGGGTCCTTTTGTTACTTCATACAAATTCTAGGATTGTTTTTTCTATTTCTGTAAAAAATGTCATTGGAGTCTTGATAGGGATTGCATTGACCCTGTAGCTAACTTTGGGTGGCATGGACATTTGAATAGTATTCTTCCAATCTAAGAACACAAGATATCTTTTTATTTATTTATATCTTCTTCAATCTTCATCAATGTCATGTAGTTTTCAGTGTAGAGATGTTTCATCTCTTTGGTTAAATATATTCCTAAGTTTTTTATTGTTTTGCACGCTATCGTAAATGGTATCATTTTCTTTATTTCCTTTTCAGATAATTCATTGTTAATGTATAGAAATGCTACTAATTTTTGAATGTTAATTTTATATCCTGCAGCTTTACTGAATTTATTGATTAGATCTAACAGTTTTTTGATGGAGTCTTTACCATTTTCTATATTTAAAATTGTGTCCTCTGAAAATAGAGACAGTTTTACTGCTTCCTTTCCAATTCTGATACCTTTTATTTCTTTTTCTTGCCTGATTGCTCTGGCTAGGTGTTCAAGCACTATGTGGAATAGGAGTGGTGACAGTGAGCACCTACGTCTTTTTCCTGATTCTCAAGGAAAAACTTTCAGCTTTTCACTGTTGAGAATCTTGTTAGCTGTGGGCTTGTCATATATGGCCTTTATTACATAGAGATATGTTCCTCATGTACCTAATTTCTTGAGTTTTTATCATGAAGTGATGTTGAATTTTGTCAAATGCTGTTTCTGCATCTATTGAGATAATAATATGGTTTTGATCTCTCAGCCTGTTAATTTGATTCATCACATTTATTGAATCACTTATGTTGAACCATCCTTGCATCCAAGGGATAAATACCACTAGATCATGGTGAATAAGTTTTTTAATGTTTTGCTGAATTTAGTTTGCTAGTATTTTATTGAGAATTTTTGCATTTATATTCAAGGATATTGGCCTGTAGTTTTCTTTCATGTAATGTCCTAAAGTGGCTATGGTATCACGATAATGGTGGACTGGTAAAATGAGTTTGGAAGTGTTCCTTCCTTTTCTGTTTTCTAATTGTTTGAGAAAGACTGGTGTTAAATCTTTTTTAAGGGTTTGGTAAATTTACCATTGAAGCCATCAGTCCTTAGCTTTACTTCGTTGGGTGATTTTTGATTACTGATTCAGTCTCCTTAGTACTCATTGGTCTTTCAGATTTTCTTTTTCTTCCTGCTTCAGTCTTGGTAGGATGTTTGTTTCTAAGAATTTATCTATTTCTAGGTTGTCCAGGTGTATGGCTGTTCATAGTAACCTCTTATGATCCTTTGTATTTCTGTGGTATCAGTTATAATGTCTTCTCTTTCATTTCTAATTTTGTTGATTTAGGTCCTCTCTCTTTTTTTCTCAGTCAATCTAAATGCTTGTCACTTTTGTGTATCTTTTCAGAGAACCAACTCTTATTTTTGATAATCATTTCTATTGTTTTCCTGTTCTCCAATTCATTTATTTTTGCTCTAATCTTTATTTCCTTTCTTCTGCTAACTTTGAGTTTAGTTTATTTTTCTTTTTCTAGTTCTTTGAGATGTAAAGTTAGGTAGTAAATTTGAAATCTTTTAATTTTCTTGATTTTTTGCATTTATAGCTATAAACTTCCATTTTAGAACTGCATTTGCTGTGTCTCCTAAGTTTTGGGATGTTGTTTTTCCATTTTTGTTTGTCTCAAGATACTTTCTTGTTTCCCTTTTAAATTATTCATTGATCCATTGATTTTTCAGGAGAGTGTTGTTTACCTTGCATGGTTCCGTGAGTTTCCCAGTCTTCCTGTGTTACTCATTTCTAGTTTTATACCATTGTGGTCAGTGAAGATACTTGGTATGATTTCAGTTTTCTTCAGCCTGCTAAGGTTTGTTTTGTGGCCTAACACATGATCTATCCTAGAAAATGTTTCATGTGTTCTTGAGAAGAATGTGTATTCTGCTACTGACAGATAGAATGGTGTTTCTCTTTTAGTTCTTTTAGTATTTGGGCGCACCTATGTTGGGTGCATAAATATTCAGTTACAAATTTTTCATGAGTTGACCCCTTTCTTAATTATCATGACCTATTGTCTCTGTTTACTATTTTTAGTTTAAAGCTGCTTTTATTGGTTACCATTTACTTGACTTAAATTTCTCCATCCCTTCACTCTATGTGTGTCTTTAAAGCTAAAGTGAGTTTCTGGCATGCTGCTTATCTTTGGATCTTGTTTTCGTTGCTATTTTGGGGCGTTTTTTAATTCAATTTATTTAAACTAAAAAAAAATCTTTTCTCTGTATCTGTAAGCCTGCTTTACTTTAAAAAAAATTTTTTTTTTTAGATTCCACATATGAAAGATATCATATGGTAGTTGCCTTCTCTGTCTGACATTTCACTTAGCATAATGACCTCGAGGTCCATCCATATTGCTGCAAATGGCAAGATCTCATTCTTTATAATGGCTGAATAATGTTCCTTTGTGTGTGTGGGTGTGGGTGTGCATATGTATCTGTGTGTGTATACCAAAATTGCTTCATCTGTTTATCCATTGATGGACAATTAAGTTGTTTCCAAATCTTGGCTATTGTAAATAATGCCGCAGTGAACATAGGGTGCATGTATCTTTTTGAATTAGTGTTTTGTTTTCCTTGGATAAATATTCAGAAGTCAAATTGCCGGATCATAGTTATATTTTTAATTTTGGGAGGAACTTCCATACTATTTTCTATAGTGGCTGAACCAATTTACTTTTCTACCAATAGTGCCCAAGGGTTCCCTTTTTCCACTTCCTTGCCAACACTTATTTCTTTTCTTTTTGGTAATAGCAATTGTAACAAGTGTGAGGTGATATCTGATTGTGGTTTGGATTTGCATTTCTCTGATGATTAATGATGTTGAATATCTTTTCAAGTACCTGTTAGCCATCTGTGTATCTCTGCAGAAATAAATATCAATACAGATCTTCTGTCCATTTTTTTAATCAGATGGTTTATTTTTATACTATTTAGTTGTAAGAGTTCTTTATATATTCAGATATTAACGCTTTATCAGATATGATTTGCAGATATTTTCTCTTATTCAGTAGGTTGGTTTTTCATTTTGTTATTGGTTTCCTTTGCTGTGCAGAAGCTTTTTAGTTTGATTTAGTCCTGCTTGTTTATTTTTGCTTTTGTTGCTTTTGCTTTTGGTGTCAGGTTCAAAAATCATTGCAAAGACTTAGGTTAATGTTTACATTTTCTTGTAGGAATGTTATGGGTTGAGATTTTCTGTTCAAGTCTTTGATCCATTTTGAGTTGGTGTGTCTAGTGTAAGATAGTATTTCACGTTCATTCTTTTGCATGTGGCTGTCCAGCTTTCCCAATATCATTTATTGAGGAGACTGTCCTTTCCTTTTGCATATTCTTGGCTCCTTTGTCATAAATTAATTGACCATGTGTGCTTCAGTTTATTGCCGGACCCTATTCTGTTCCATTGACCTATGTGTCTATTTTTATGCCAGTACCACAATTTTAATTACTAACATTTTTCTTATACTATAAAGAGTGGGAAGCCAAAGATTTGTTTTTCCTTCTCAAGATTGTTTTGGCTATTTGGGATCTTTTATGGTTCCATACAAATTTTAGAACTTTTTTCTATTTCTGTTAAAAATGCCATTTTGGAAATTTGATAGGGATTACATTTAATCTGTATAATGCTTTGGGTAGAATGGGCATTTTAGCAATATTAATTCTTCCAGTTCATGAGCACAGAATATCTTTCCATTTATTTGTGTCTTTTTCAGTTTTTTCCATTAATGTCATAGTTTTCAAAATAGAGGTGTTTTCACCTCCTTCCACCCCCTTTTTTTATTATTGAGGTATAAATGATATACGACATCATATTAGTTTCACATGTACAACATAATGTTGGAACATTTGTATATGTTGCTGGTGATCACCACAATAAATCTAGTTATCTATCACCATACATAGTTACAAAATTTTTTTCTTGTTATGAGAACCTTTAAGATTTACTTTTATCAACTTTCAAATATGCAGTACTTTATTATTAACTATAGTCACCATGCTGTACATTATATCCCTATGACTTATTTATTTTATTGCTGGAAGTTTGTACTTTTTGACCCATTTCACTCATTTCACTCACCTCCCACCTGCTTTCTCTGGCAACCTATAATTTGTTCTCTGTATATATGTGAGCTTGGTTTGGGGATTTTTTTTTTTTTTAGATTCCACATATAAATGAGATCATGCAGTATTGTCTTCTGTCTGACTTGTTTTACTTAGCATAATGCCCTCAATGTCTATCCATGTTGTTGCAAATGGCAACATTCCTTCTTTTTTATGGCTGAATAATTCATCGTGTGTGTGTGTGTGTGTGTGTGTGTGTGTGTGTGTGTGTGTATCTATCTCACATTTTCTTTATTCATTCATCCATCAGTGGACACTCAGGTTGTTTCTATGTCTTGGCCATTATAAATAATGCTGCAGTGAACATAGGGGTGCATATATCTTTTCCAGTTAAGAGTTTTTGTTTTCTTCAAATAAATACCCACAAGTGAAATTGCTGCATCATATGGTAGTTTTATTTTTAATTTTTGGGGGAACATCCATCTTGTTTTCCATAGTGGCTGCACCAATTTACTTTTCCACCAACAGTGCACAAGTGTTCCCTTTTTCCGACATCATTGCCAACAGTTATTTCTTGTCTTTTTGATAAAAGCCATTCTAGCAGGTATGAGGTGGCATCTCACTGTGGTTTTGATTTGCATTTCTCTGATAATTAATGACGTTGAGCATCTTTACATATACTGGTTGGCTGTCTATACGTCTTGTTTGGAAAAATTTCTGTTCATATCCCCTGTCTATTTCAGATTGGATTGTTTTGTTTTTTGCTATTAAATTCTATGAGTTGGATCTTGTTTTTTAATCCATTAGCCATTCTATGTCTTTTGTGGAGAATTTACATTTAATGTGATTACTGAGATGTAAGGACTTAACATTACCATTTTGTTAATTATGTTCTGACTCTTGTAGATCCATTGTTCCTTGCTTCTTATCCTACTGTATTCTTTTGTGATTTGATGACTTTCATTATCTTTATGCTTTGACCTCCTTATCATGTTCTTTTGCATAATTACTATAGGTTTTTTCTTTGTGGTATACCTTACATATTATACCTTAAAATTATAACATCCTATTTTAATCTCATGACAGCTTACCTTCAATAGCATTCCTAAACTTCACACTTTCACTTCTTCTTTTCTCGTTTTAGGCTATAGATGTTACAGATTACATATTTTTATATTGGGTATCCAACAGCAAATTATTATAATCATAGTTATTTTTAATATGATTAAAGTTTTAAAGTAGAGTTGTAAGGAAATTACACACCACCATTACCATATTAGAGATAGTAATGACTCTGCCTATAAATTTACCATTGCCAGTGAGTTTTACACTACCTTTATGTGTTCTTATGATGTTAATTAGTGTTCTTTTACTTCCATTTGAAGAACTCCCTTTAGTATATCTTATAAGACAGCTCTGAGGTTGATGAATTTTCTCAGCCTTTGTTCAGGAACTCTTTCTCTCTCTTTCACTTCTGAAGGGCAGCATTTCCAGTTATAGTATTCTTGATTGACAGGTTTTTCTCTTTCAATATTATGAATATATCATCCTGTTCTCTCCTGGCCTGAAAAGTTTCTGTTGAGAAATCTACCTGTAGTTTTATGGGGTTCCCTTACATGTAACTTGTCACTTTTCTCTTGCTGCTTTCAGAATTCTTGTTTTTGTCTTTGACTTTTGATGGTGTAAATAAATGTATCTCAGTGTACCCTTTTTGGGGTCTTTTGTGCCTCATAGATCTGGATGTCTGTTTTTCTCCCCAGTTTTAGAAAGTTTTCACCAATTATTGCTTCAAGTATACTTTCTGTCCCTTTCTCTTTCTCTTCTCCTTCTGGGATTCCTTTAACACAGATATTGTTTCTTTTGATGGTGTCCAGTAAGTCTCATAGGCTTCCTTCACTCTTTTCCATTCTTTTGCTCCTCTGATTACATAAATTCAAATGCCCTGTCTTTTAGATCATTATTCTTTCTTTTGTAGGTCAAGTCTGCTATTGAAGCTCTCTATTGAATTATTCAGTGCAGTCATTGCATCCTTCAGCTCTAGGATTTTTGTTTATTTTTTCTGATGGTTTCTTTCCTTTGTTGAACTTCTTGTTTTGTTCATGCATTGTTTTAGTAATTTTCTTTAGTTTGTCTCCCTGTGTGTTCACTAACCTTTAAGATGTTCTGAATTCTTTGTTTGACACTTTATAGATCTCCATTTCTTGAGGGTCAGTTATTCACACTCTATTAGTTTTTATTGATGGTGTCATGTTACCTTGATATTTTGTGATCCTTGATTCCTTACATTGTATCTGCATATCTGAGGAAGAAGTCTCTTCACTAGTGGTGTCTTCTCCAAGCTCAGCTTGGAGTGATGGTAGTGTCAGCTGGTACAGTCCTTGGGCAGGTAGGGCTTGCTATCAGGGTCTATTTTTTGGACAAGTCCACTGCCTGAGCTCTGTTTTGGCTGGCGGGGGTCGGGGGTTAGGCAAGTTTCTGGCTGAGCATAGTTGGGTAGGATTGCAGGCTGGGTTCCCTGCACAGGAAGGGTGTAGGATGGGCTTCGTGGTTGCCTCGTTTCTCTTGTCATTCTTTCTAGATGGGCGAGACTATACTCAGCAGTAGGCAGGGCTAGGTATTAGATTCCCTGCCCTGTCATGGTAACAAAATGGGTCCTAAGGCCTGTCCAGCTTGTGTTTCGGGGCCTGAATCAGGCAAGACTGTGCACTGAATTTCCTGGCCACACAGGGTCATTGGTCTTGCTCTGTAAATGGGAAAGTCGTGGTCTATGGTCTCTGTTCAAGTGCCACTGTAAGCTAAGTTGGGCTGTCGGATGGACTGAGCGTCTTCCCATGTGCTCTGGTAAGGTTTCCCAGTCAGGCAGGCTGAAGGCTACATTAAGTAATGGTCAAGGCTATGAATTAGTTTCCCTGACCAGGCTGGGGCCTTGTACAGAACCCACGGCCAGCAAGAGTCTTACTTGGGGATGAAATTTGGCAGAACTATGACCAAATGCCCTGGCCTACTTCTGCTGCCCTAGTTCTCCTGATGGGCAGAGCCACCATCTGGGCTCTCTACTCTGAGCTCTCTAATGTTAATTACATAGCTTGAACTAATCAGACTGGGAGTTATAAATGGAAATCTAGCTAGTAAATTTTTAGTAGGAAAAATTTTTCAACACATTCATTATTAAATATTAATAATGGGGGTTTGGGAGCAGTGGGGCTAAATCATCTCTAAGGTCCCTTGCACATGTGTAAGGATGGTGGTATAAACTATAGTTAATATCATTAAATTCTGATCTTGCCCTTTTTTTGGATGCTTTAATAAAAATATTTTCAATCAAATTTGTAATATTACAAAATAATTTTGATAATGAAAGCTAATCTTTACTGTACATGTTTAAAGATTTTTCCACCATTATATAAATATAAACCAGTTTTATTATTTTTTAAGGCAAATTATCAAATGTATGAGTAGATCATATTAAAATAAGATTATTTCACACCTATCAGACATAAATTATAAATGTTATTAATCTCAAGAATGGGTGAAGGTTGTGTAAATTAGTAAAACCACTTCAGAGAGCAGTTTGTCAATATGTAGTAAAGTTCAAGACACCTTAACCTGCACATTGGCATGCAACTTCTTGTTATGCAAACTAGAAAAATCCTCATGCCACCCATAGAGACATGTTCAACAACACTGAGTGCAGCATTGTTTATTGATGAAAAATTGAAAGCACCTTGTTTAGCCATCATTAAAGGAATGGATAAATAAGTTTGATAATTTGATGCATCCAACATAGAACAGTTGAGTTGTTAATTTTTAGTTGATAATCCTTAAAAGTATGTGAAATAAATAGTTTATACAAAAATTTAGAACTTAGCAGTACTATACATTGTTCATTAGTACATATACACTGTTTATTAGTACATATACACATTTGCTTATGTATATATTTGTAAATATATGTATATTCACATACACTTATGTAGACATAAGTTTATGTAAGTATGTATATAATATGTGTTTATATTTTATGGTATACATTTATATATGTCTGCCTTACATATATTTTTGTCTATATACAGACAAAATGTGTATATATGTGTGTATGTTTGTGTCTGGAATTCAAAGGATATATCTCAGGATAGTGCTCAACTGTGTGATGGAGAAGGGAGAAGAATAGTATGGAAGGGCTTCAACATTTACAACAAATTAAAACTTTAATATTTTAGTTATTTTTAAAAATCTTATTCAGAAATGGGAAAGCTAAATGTTAGTGGCATGTGTTAGGACTGATTTATATTCTCTGTAGTTTTATGCATATGGGAAACATTTCATATTTATTGAAAAATGAATTTGATCAACGGAGACCCAGTAATTTGTGCCTGCAGTGCTGCTGTGTACTGAAGTATGCCTTCAACAGAAGTGAGAGTAGGGTAGTATCTCTGTTTTGTAATCTTTTATTGATAACCACTTTTGGTAAAGGTAGTTTGGACAAAGTGCATTTGATACCTCAGTGATTTCTTCTCTTTAGTTTTCTTATCACAGAATACTTCATCTGAGGGGCAATGTATGTTCAATATCAATTGTAAGTATTCTGAACATAAATTCTTCATGTTTTGTCAACTGTCGTGTTTAGTTTATGTCGATTTCTGAGATTATTCCACTGAATACATATCTTTTATATGCATGATATTTTTTAAAATGTAAATATCAAGAGCTGATACAGAAAATGTATTGCATTCTTTGTTTACATGGCTTTGAATCTTTTTCAATAAATCATATTATTACCTAAGGTAATTCAGTAATTAAGATACACAGCTGAAAAAAAGGATATCTAGAATAAAGAATCTAGAAGTATAAATGTGCTGAAATTGAAGCCAAACTAAATCATAGGTGGATTTGACCAGTTAAGAAAACACTTAATGTATCATTGCTTTGTCTTGATATTTGCATAGACCATTCCATAGCTAATAGGTTAAATTAACGACTGTAGTAAGAACAACAGCAATCTTAGTTGAAAAAGAATAGGTTCTAACAGTGGAAATGCTTTCCAGTTTTAATCATCAACTCTTTTGGATTAAAAAGCCAGTTTCAATCCATCAAAACCTCACGGTGTAAGTAAAAAGGGTTCCTGAATATATGTTGAGCTTTAGGAGCCTGCCTGCTCTAATTGGGATTCCCTTGGTAGTACAAAAACAATGATGTGGTGGTCCTACTGTAAATTAATAAAAGGGTTAATTAACAGTAGGATTAATCTACATATTAGGAAGTTACTGTAAAGTGCATTCCTTAATTTGTGGTTTAAAGGGAAGAATAATACCAAGCAGCCCTTTCTTTGTTTAACGGACGATGGCATGCAGGACAGGACGGCAGCTTTGGTGCGAATTCTGCCCAGTGACCCGATGGAAAATGGCGATTTGTCGTCAAATACAACATGATGATTTTTTTTCCTTGATTATTCCACTATTACATAAAAGGACATTCTTAGAAGAAAAAACAATCTTTTAAATGGGTTTTTAGTAAAACTCTAATTACCAGGCATAGCTTTTAGCTTTCCACACATGAGCACAGTATGACCTCACATTTTAGATCTGTAATGGGCCGTATTGATCACTGTACGCATGAAGTACCTGAGGTCACAATGTATTGGTGACAGACTGGGAGGCAGTCTGGTTGTCTAATTGTTAGTTCTGAGCTCTGTGTACTAAACTTCAAGAAACTACATTTTAGGGGCCGGCCCCGTGGCTTAGCGGTTAAGTGCGCGCACTCCACTGCTGGCGGCCCGGGTTCGGATCCCGGGCGCGCACCGACGCACCGCTTCTCCGGCCATGCTGAGGCCGCGTCCCACATACAGCAACTAGAAGGATGTGCAGCTATGACATACAACTATCTACTGGGGCTTTGGGGGAATAAATAAATAAATAAAATTGAAAAAAAGAAGAAACTACATTTTACTTACCGCAGCTTCAGAGGGGTTGTCATTGGGTCCCCTCACTTGTTCTGTTTTCTTCTCCTTTTTTTTTTTTTAATTTTTTACTTATTTATTTTTTCCCCCAAAGCCCCAGTAGATAGTTGTCTGTCATAGATGCACATCCTTCTACTTGCTGTACATGGGACGCGGCCTTAGCATGGCTGGAGAAGCGGTGCGTCGGTGAGCGCCGGGGTTGAACCCCGGCCGCCAGCAGGGGAACACGCGCACTTAACCGCTAAGGCACAGGGCTGGCCCTGTTCTGTTTTTTTCTTTCCATCTTTATCCTTAATGACTTTTCTGTCATCCTCTATCATGTCATCATGTAATATTTCCCACCTTACATGAAATACACGCTTTTGTGCAGTAGAGATTGATTATAGCTATAGGATCTGTTAAGGGCATATTTGTGGACAATAGTTGCCAACTCACGAAATGAGTTAATCCTTTGCTGAGAGTATCCAGCAGTTCTGATGGCCTTGTTATTTTGCAATTTTTATCGGATGGGCTTCATCAAATTATTAAGTACCGCAGATGAAAAAAATGAAGCTATAAATGCCTTAGGAAACACTTGTGTTTCCCTTTATTTTCACTTGTTTGCTTTAGACTCATATACTTAAAATCTTTTACTAAAAATAAATATAACAAAATCTGAATCACACTAGGGGTTTGGCAACCTTCTGTTAGTAGATGCTGCCATTTTAAAATAATATTAAAGTAGAAAGGGAGATTTTAGAAGAAAAACGAAAAAAAAATTCCAACTTAAGTTTAAAGACTTGTGAGATGAAAAAGATAAAATTGTTTTCTCCAAAAAAGTGGTTACGTTTATCAGTTCCTAGGAATCCCCTTTGATTTCACTGAGGTTCTTCTCAGTGTGACTTTGATTTCTCCAAAGCAGGAGGCTATTTTACTTTTTTTCTTAATAACAGCTATGTGGAAATACAATTCACTTAAAGCAATTTATCCTTTTAACTTGCACAATTCACTGCTTTTTATAATTCAGACTTATGTTCACCTCTAACTTTAGAACATTTCCTCACCCCCAGAAAAAACTGACACCCATTAGTGTCACTTTCCATTCTCTAACCCCCATCTCTTGACAACCATTAATCTACTTTTTATGTCTATGGATTTGCCTATTTTGGATATGTTATATAAATGTAATCATACATACAATATTGGCCTTTTGTGTCTGGCTTCTTTCACTTAGCACGTTTTCAAGATTTAGCCATGTTATAGCATGTACTAGAACTTCATTCTTTTTTATGGCTAAATTATATCCCATTGTATGGATACTACTACATTTTGTTTATCCATTCATTAGTTGATGGACACTTAGGTTGTTTCTACCTTTTGGCTATTATGCATAATGCTACTATGTAAGTTCATGTACAAGTTTTTATGTCAATATATGCTTCAGTTCTCTTGCGTATATGCCTAGAAGCAGAATTGCAAGATCATGTGGAAGTTCTACTTTTTACTATTTTGAAAAACTGCCAAACTGTTTTCCAAAGCAGCTGCACTATTTTATAATTCCACCAGCAATGTATAACAATACCAGCTTCCCTATATCCCCATAAAACTGTTTATTATCTTTTTATTTTACCCATCCTACTAGGTATGACTTTTGATTTGCATTTTCCTAACGGCTGGTGAGGTTGAACATCCTAATGGCTGGTGAGGTTGAACAGCTTGCTGATGATTTTACATCTTTAGAGAAATGTTAATTCAAGTCCTTTGCCCATTGTTTTGTTTTGTTTTTTGTGGTGGTTTTTTTTTTTTTTTTTTTGGTGAGGAATACTGGCTCTGAGCTAACATTTGCTGCCAATCCTCCTCTTTTTGCTTGAGGAAGATTTGCCTTGAGCTAACATCTCTTAGCTTGTTTTGCTTGAGGAAGATGGCCTTGAGCCCATCATCCTCTATGTTGTATCTGGGACACGGCACAGCATTGCTTGAGCAATGTGTAGGTCCATGCCCGGGATCTGAACCCACGGACCCTAGGCCACCGATGCAGAGCTTGCAAATTTAACCACTATGCAACTGGGCCAGCCCCCTTTACCTGTTTTTTAATTGGGTTGTCTTTTTAGTATTGAGTTATAAATGTCCTTTAGATATTCTAGATACAAGTCCTTTATCACAGAAAAATGCTCTGCAAATATTCTCTCCCATTTGTAGGTTTTTTTATTTTTTTGATAGTGTGTCCTTTGAGAACAGAAGTTTTTAATTTTGATGAAATCCAAGTCATCTTTTTTGTTGCTTATCATTTTGGTGTTATATCCAGGAAACCACTGCTTAACCCAATGTCAGGAATATTTACTTGTATGTTTTCTTTAAAGAATGTTATAGTTTCATCACTTAACATTTAGGCCTAGGATCCATTTTTGAGTTAATTTTTGCACATAGTGTCTGGGAGGAGGTATTTCTCTTTTAACTGTTTTACTATTTGAGGAATTTACTGCTTTTTTAAAAAGTGTTAAAGCCTCAAAGTGATTATTCAAGTAGATTTCAGTTTGACAAGAATTTTTTGTGTTAAAAGAACTTGGTAAATTTAAAACCTTAAGCCAATGTTTATCATCTTCCTTTTATAGTATAAAGAAAATACACGTTTCTCGACCTATAATGGGGAATCTACTCCCTTTGATCAGTGTTTTGTCTTGCCACCACTGAGCCCTCAAATCATGCTGCCA
Organism: Rhinoceros unicornis; assembly: GCA_028646465.1. Taxonomy (NCBI): domain Eukaryota; kingdom Metazoa; phylum Chordata; class Mammalia; order Perissodactyla; family Rhinocerotidae; genus Rhinoceros; species Rhinoceros unicornis. Next base: position 534,015 of record JAQQSS010000042.1, on the reverse strand, counting down.
CAGCTACTCCAAGGGTTGGTTCTTCAGTGTTAATAATTGGTGATCTGGGGCCGGCCTGGGGGCACAGCAGTTAAGTGTGCGCGCTCCAGTTGGCAGCCCTGGGTTTGCAGGTTTGGATGCTGGGCGTGCACCAAAGCACAGTTTGTCAAGCCATGCTGTGGCAGTGTCCCATATAAAGTATAGAAAAATGGGCACAGATGTTAGCCTAGGGCCAATCTTCCTCAGCAAAAAAGAAGAGGATTGGCAATGGATGTTAGCTTAGGGCTGATCTTCCTCATAAAAACAATAGTAATAATAATAATTAGTAATCTACATTGTCAATCAGTGGGTTAGTGAAACCCTATAAGGAAATTACGTGGTCTCCATTTGTTCAGTTGTATTTTGAACCAGAATCCAGTGGGGAAATGGGATGTCCTTGTTTATTAAAACTTCTCATTTTTTACTTTTTGGAATGCCAGTTGTTGCAGTATTTGAATATTTTTGAAATCGGAGAACCAAAACTATGAAACTGATGTACGCATGCCCTGTTTAAATAATTCACAATAGAAAATAGTTCTAACACATCTAAACTCAGAAATATACCTTCTAAAAAGGATAAAGTGCCTGCAATAAATGCTATTCCTTACTGCCATTGCAGGTTTATTTGAAATACAACAATGTCCAAGGGGAAAACACTGCAGCTTTCTGCATATGTTCAGAAATCCCAACAATGAATTTTTGGAAGCCAGTAGAGACATCTACCTATATCCAGGTTGGACTTGCTCCTCCTTTGGTAAGAAGTTGCAGAGGAGAGGATGAGCCACCAGGACAAATTCTATAGTAGGCCAAGGAGGAGAAGTTCTAGTCCAGCCCATTCCCACACAAGAAATGAGTAAGCTGAGAGGAAAAAGAGTAGTCACGGGGGGAGGAAATCTCACAAACACGTGCTTTCTGAGAGGAGAAACTTGAAGCCAGGAAGACAAAAGTTCAGGTAGTAGAGACGGAACTGTTCAGAGTCCCAAATCCAAATAAACCTGTTTTGCTCTTAAATGAATGTGTGTCTTATTTACTATGGCTGATGTTCCTCACCAAAAAAATAAAACAAGAACAATAACTTACTTAACTCAGACTTTTAACTCTCTATAAACAATGGATTATTTGGTACTTTTCCTTTTTTTTTTTTTTGCAAGGAAGATCAGCCCTGAGCTAACATCTGCCGATCCTCTTTTTGCTGATCTTCCTCTTTATATGGGACAGCGCCACAGCATGGCTTGACAAGCAGTGCCTCGGTGTGCGCCCAGGATCCCCGGGGCTGCCGCGTCAGAGTGCTTGCACTTAACCGCTATGCCACCAGGCCGGCCTCTACTTTTCCTTTTATAATAAAATATAATGTGTGTTTCATTAAAAGCATATACTCTTAGATAAGTGGGAAATTATTAAATATAATGAATATACTTAAGCTATATTATAAAACCATTAACTAGTAAAACTATTTAGGTTTAAACCAATTAACTATATAAATAATACCAATACCTTTAAAGGGTTACTACTGTGCAAAAAATTTGTAGAAGATATTTTTCTGACAGTTTCAGATCTTAGAGATTGATACTATTATGTAGCACAAATATGAATCAATAAGTGAAGCAGATTTGGTTCCAGACCACTGCAATAAAGCAAATATGGCAATAAAGCGTGTCACACATTTTTTGGTTTCCCAGTGCATACAGAAGTTATGTTTACAATACTGTACTAAGTACACAACAGCATTACGTCTAAAGAAACAGTGTACATACCTTAATTTAAAAATACTTTATTGCTAAAAAATGCTAATCATCACCTGAGCCTTCACTGAGCATAATCATTTTGCTGGTGGAAGGTTCTTGCCTCAAGGTTGATGGCTGCTGAATGATCAGGGTGTGGGTGTTGAAGAGTAGGGTGGCTGTGGCCATTTCTTAAAACAACAGTGAAGTTTCCTGCATCTAATGAATCCTCCTTTCATGAACAATTTCTCTCTAGCATGCAGTGCTGTTTGATAGCACTTTACACAGTAATGCTATAAAACTTCTTTCAAAATTGGAGTCAGCCTCTCAAACCCTATTGTTGCTTTACCAACTAAGTTTAGGTAGTATTTTAAGTCCTTTATTATCATTTCAACAGGCTTCACAGTTTCTTCACAAGGAGTATTCCATCTCAAGAAACTACTTTCTTTGATCATCCATAAGAAGCAACTCCTCATCAGTAGATTTAAAATAATTCTTAAGGGCCCTAGGATTTTGGGGAGTGGCAAATGAGCACTGGCTTCAACTTAAATGTCACCAGTTGCATTAGCCCATAACAAGACAGTCTGTCTTTTGAAACTTTTGAAGTCAGAAGTCAGGCATTGACTTCTCCTCTTTGGCTATGCAACTCCTAGATGGCATCTTCTTCCAGTAGAAGGCTCTTTTGTCTACACTAAAAATCTGTTGTTTAGTGTAGCCATCTTCATTAATTATCTTAGCTACATCTTCTGGATAACTTGCTGCAGCTTCTACATCAGCACTTGCTGCTTCACCTTGCACTTTCATGTTACAGAGACAGCTTCTCCCTTTAACTTCATGAACCAACCTCTGCTAGCTTCATTTTTTTCTACAGCTTCCTCTCCTCTCTCAGCCTTCACAGAACTGAAGAGAGTTAGGACCTTGCTCTGGATTAGGCTTTGGCTTAACGGAATGTGGCTGGTTTGATCTATGCAGATCACTGAAACTTTCTCCACATCAACAATAAGGCTGTTTTGCTTTCTTATCATTCATGTGTTCACTGGAGTAGCACACTTAGTTTCCTTCAAGAACTTTTTCTTTGCATCTACAATTTGACTAACCGTTTGGCGCAAGAGGCTTAGCTTTTGGCCTGTCTCACTTTTCAACACGCCTCCCCCTCACTAAGCTTAATCATTTCTTGATTTTGATTTTGACAGACATGTGACTACTTCTTTCACTTAAATACTCAGAGGCCACTCTATGGTTATTAAGTGGCCCAATTTCAATATTGTTGTGTTTCAGGGAATAGGGAGGTGTGAGGAGAGGGAGAGATACAGGGTAACAGCTCTCAGTGGAGCAGTCAGAACGCACACAACCTTTACCAATTAACTTCACCATTTTATATGGGTGTGGTTCATGATGCCTCCAAAACAATTACAATACTAACATCAAAAATCCCTGATCATAGATTACCATAAAAATAATTTAAAAGTTTGAAATATTGCAAGAATTACCAAAATGTGACAGAGACATGAAGTGAGCAAATGCTGTTGGAAAATGGCACCAATAAACTTGCTCAGCATAAGGCTGCCTATGTAAAAAACACATTATCTGTGAAACACAATAAAGTTAAAGACAATAAAATGAAGTATGCCTGTACACTTATGTGACAAAATTTTGTGATGCACTGTAACACATAAGCTCATATAGAATGTTATATAATCATACTAAACATGTATTAATTTTCTGAAATATATCAATATTTGAAATCCAAACCACATTGTTGATTATGGCACTGTTTATGCTAACCTAGCATTCCAGATCTATTTTCTTTAGTAAGACATTTTAACAATTGCAGGTTTTAATCTTGTAAGATGAAATCACAGATAATTCATTAATGATAAAATTAATAATGTTTCATATAGGTATTTAAGATGAAATATTACTGAAATATTCATAGGTCTAATTTTTTTTTGAAGAAACTATATCAGTTGTGGGCAGGAACAAACTATATCAAGATCACATAAAGAATGAAAATAAAACAGAACAGAGTTAGAGTTGTGGACAGGAAAACAACAATTATAAAGATACTGGTTTTTTATCAAGCTGAGGATATAAGATGACCACTTACGTAATACAAAAGGATCTCAAGATATTCATAACTTGCGACAAAAGAAATGGATATACTCTGACATATAATACATTAATTGAATAGAATAAGATTTCTACAACACTTAGAGCCCAGTGAAACAAAAACTTATTTTGGGTTTTTTTTTTTTTATGGTTGAATAGTAACTTCAAAAGAATGTCCAAGAGTTCAGATTCAGTTTTTATAAGTTCTCCTTGTATATAATGTATACAATGACTTTACAAAGATCTCACTGTATATAATGATAATCATTATTCAAAATGACATGCTACAAAATCCTGAAGCACTGTATTCATTAATAATACTTGGAAAAGATTTTCAGTGTAAATCATCTGGTGAATACTGAGTTAACTCAAAATTCAATTACAATCCTCCAACCTGCCAGTTCATCAGGATCTTCTGATATGAAGTTAAGGAATTTAATCCCCTCATTAAAATTATTACATCCTAAGGTGAATGAAAATCATTACATCCTAATGTGATCATAAAGTCTTATGGATCAGAGGAAAATTTTTCCAAAGAAAAAGTGGGATAGTTTCTCATCTGGCATTCTAAAGAGTAATGGAGATTTTTAACTATTAACTTCAGCTATAGTAAAAGTTCAAAGAATACGACTTTGAGTCTAAAAATACTACTCTTTAAAAAAAAAATCATGGGGCTGACCCAGTGGCACAAGTGGTTAAGTGCAAGCACTCCACCACGGCGGCCCCGGGTTCACAGGTTTGGATCCAGGTGCACACCGACACACTGCTTGTCAAGCCATGCTGTGGTGGCATCCCATATAAAGTAGAGGAAGAGGGGCATGGATGTTAGCTCAGTGCCAATCTTCCTCAGCAAAAAGAGGAGTGTTAGCATCGGATGTTAGCTCAGGGCTGATCTTCCTCACCAAAAAAACACTCCTCAGATGGATTTTTAAAAATTCCCCAAATAGATTTCCCCAAATAGATATCTACAAACTTATCTAAAAAGATGTTTCTCATATCCATAAAGAAAAAAGAATAACCTGAGTTAAGTTTTTAACTGACTTCTACAGAGTTCATTGATGGATCCGTAGAGAATCCAAGAAACCCCAATATTAGAAACAAAATTATGTACATTTTTTTCCTATGGAGACAGTCCTTGGCCCTTCAGGCTCTAAAAAGGGATTATACCTCTCCCTCAAAATCTATAACCCCTAAAAGCTAAAAATTGCTAATTTAAGGATTCAGTGAATGTTAAGTATTTTCAAAGTATCCTCATTTTAATATTTATTTAACCATGATCCTTGAAAGTTTAAGGTACAAAGTTATATAAAATATTCTAAAAAATATATTAAAGAATGCTAAACTTATTAACCATTAAATACAAAAGTATTAGGGGAAAGTCAGTTAAATAATAACCCTCAGTTTACTCCTAAACATTTGATAAAGAGATATTTACTCTTTTTCACACTTAGAATAAAATTATAATGGAATGAAATAGTAAGTTAAAATAATAAAAGTTAAACTCACAAACACAATTCATTCTCTTACAAAAGATCTTACTTTCACAGGAGAATTCTATTTTCAGCATCAATGTCATTAGAGATGACATTTTATGAATACCAATACTTTTTTGCCAATGAAATTCTGGATCTATTTCAATATTCTCTACATAAAAATTGCATTATAAGCTCCAGTGATGGCTCATGAAGCAAAATTCCAAATAACAATTCAATGAAATAACTGGGTCTATCTCTTGTGATGTAATTAGACTTTTCAGGTAACACTAAAATATAAATGGCAAAGTTGACAAAATTATAACTACAAACTGACTTCATATGTCCTACATTTATTTTATTTTATCATTATTGTGGTAAGAACACTTCTATGAAAAAATCTAACAAAATTTTTAGTGCACTGTATAGTATTGTAGACTGTAGGTACAACGTTGTAAGCAGATCTGTACAACTTGCCTAACTAAAACTATGCCAGTCAATTAGGAATTCCCTTTTTCCCCTTTCCCCTAGACCCTATAAACACCATTCCACTCTTTGATTCTTTGAATTTGAGTTTTTCAGATTCCATATATAAGTGAGATCATACAGTATTTGTCCTTCTGTGACTGGCTTATTTCACTAATATCCTCAAGTTTCAGCCATGTTTTTGCACATTGAGAGTTTCTTTCTTTTTTAAGGCTAAATAATATACCTTTGTATTGCATACACCATGTTTTCTTTATCCATTCATCTGCTGATGGAAATTTAAGTTGTTTTCACATCTTGGCTATCATGAATTAGTGTTTCAATGAACATGGGAGTGCTGATACCTCTTTGAGATTCTGATTTCAATTCTTTTAGATAAACACACAGAAGTGGGAATGCTGGATCATATGGTAATTCTATTTTTAATTTTTTGAAGAACCTCCATACTGTTTTCCACAGCTGCAGGATTTTGCAGTCCCACTGAGTATGTAAGGGTTCTAATTTCTCCATATCCTCGCCAACAATTATTATTTTCTGCTTTTTAATAGTGGCCATCTTAATGGGTATAAGGTAATATATCTCATTGTGGTTTTGATTTAAGTTTCCCTGATGATTAGTGATGTTGAGCATGTGTTCGTATGCTTGTTGGCCATCTGTATGTCTTCTTTGAAGAAATGTCTATTCAAGTACTTTGCCCATTTTTTAATCAGTTATCTTTTTTGTTGAGTTGTGAAGGGTTCTTGACGTGTTCTAGGTATTAACTCATTATGTAAAGTCTCAAAATCCCTTTTGAGAGGGAGCCTTACTATGAAGGAGCCTTACTATGAAGAACAATAAACAAACCTATATGAACAGTTGTGAAATGTGTCCAGGCATCTCTATGACTAACTAGTTTAACAGACCTTTTTACTTTAGGCAAGGCTGACGATAAGCCACACTATTTCTTACAGCCAATGATCTATTCTACTGTACTTAAACAAGAAATTAACATTAATCAATTATGAAGACACATTTGTAGTAGGGAGAAAGCCCTCTTCACTGGAAAAACCTTAAAGAAAAAAGAGATCTGAAAATGCACCAAAACAAATGTATTCTTTCACCAACTTTAAGTTGCTGTAACATATTTTAAATAATTAACCAATTTAGATAGCTTGAGTGTGACAGGGCTTGGCTCTAAATAAATACCTCAATGATGTTTTAATATTTAAAACTGATTTTTAGCTAGATGCTATTAAAAGCACATAATTAACCAACCCATTTTGGTTCTCTCATATAACAAGAAAACATTATAACAGGTTAAAAATAAATATGTTATTCTGGGTCCTCATGACACCAGTATATCTTGTGAGTTATAAAAATAAGAATTAAGGAGTGATATCAGCAAAATGGCAGAGTAGGCAGCACCAAGCTCTCAATCCCCTAAAGAAACATCAAGAATCAAGAAAAACTGTTCAACAAACTCCAAGTAGGATAAAACCAAAGAGGTCCATACCAAGACACATTATATTCAGAGTGTTGAAATATAAAGACAAAGAAAGAATCTTGAAAGTAGTAAGAAAATGTGACTCTTTCCATACAGGAAGCCTCTACAAGATTATCAGTGGATTTTTTAGCAGACATTACAGGCCAGAGGCAGTATGATGATATATTTAAGGGGCTGAAAGAAAAACTTGTACATCGTGAATTCTATATCCAGCAACAACTGGCTTTCTAAATGAGGGAGAAATTAAAAAAGAAAGACAAAAGCAGGGGAGTTCATTGGGATTCATACTCAATCTATAGGAAGTGCTAAAGGAGTCTCTCAAGTTGAAACAAAAAAACACTAGACAGTAACTTGAAGTAACATTACGTTCTCCAGTAAAGGCAAATACAGAGACAAACATTTGTAATTTTACTAGACGGTAACTTGAAGTAATATTAAGTTCTCCAGTAAAGGCAAATATAGAGACAAACATTTGTAATTTTGCATAATTACAATTTAGGTTTGCTACTCAACTTTAAATGTTTCAATGGATTTTAAATGTTTATAATAAACTCCACTTTTAATATATTTAAAGGATGTAAAACACAAAAGCATTAAAAATAACTATGAATCTATGTTAATGGCATACAATATATAATGATATAATTTGTGACATCAATAATACATAAGCTGAAGGGGAGTAGACCTGTAAAGAAGCACTTTTTCTATGCAATTGAATTAAGCTGTTACCAGTTTAAAACAGATTGTTGTATTTTTCTAAAGAAGATATAGATACAGCCAACAGGCACATGAAAAGACGTTCAACATCACTAATTATTAGGGAAATGCAAATCAAAACTACAATGAGATATCACCTTTTACCTGTCACAATGGCTGTAACTACCAAGAAAAGAAATACTAAATGTTGGAGAGGAGGTGGACAAAAGGGAACCCTCAGACACTGCTGATGGGAATACAAACTGGTACAGCCACTATGGAAAACAGTATAGAGATTTCTCAAATTAAAAATAGAAATACTATATGATCCAGCTATCTCACTACTGGCTATTTATCCAAAGAACTAGAAATCAACTATACAATCCTATCAACAATAGTACTTATGAACTCCTATGTTCATTGCAGCATTATTTACAGTAGCCAAGATGTGGAAGCAACCCAAGTGCCCATCAACTGATACATGTACAAAGAAGATGTGGTGTATATATATACAATGGAATACAACTCAGCCATAAAAAAGGCAAAACTGTCCCATGTGCAACAACATGGATGGACCTTGAGGGTATGATATTAAGTAAAATAAGCCCGATAGAGAAACACAAACACCACATGATTTCATGTGGTGAAAAATAAACACATGGACAGATTACCAGAGGGGTTACTAGAGGGGAAGGGGTTCGGGGAGTGGGCAAAAGAGTAAAGGGGCACATATATATGGTGACGGATAAAAATTAGACTAGTGGTATTGAGCATGATGCAGTCTATACAAAAACTGATATAATGTACACTGGAAATTACTCAATGCTATAACCATTATGACCTCAATAAAATAACTGAAGAAAAAAAAACGATTGTTCTATAACTTCAGGATATATTATGTAATCCCCATGGTAATCACAATGACAGTAGTACAGAATACATGCAAAAGGAAATGAGAAGAGAATCAAAATGTAACACCATAAAAAATCAACCACGCACAAAAAAAGTCAGAAAGGAAGGAAATGAGGAACAACAAAAAGATAAGCAAGGGGCCAGCCCGGTGGTGTTGTAGTTAAGTTAGTGTGCACTGCTTTGGCCACCTAGTGTTCACAGGTTCAGATCCCAGGCATGGACCTACACACTGCTCATCAAGCCATGCAGGTGTGGCATTCCATACAAAATACATACAAAATAGAGGAAGATTGGCCACAGATGTTAGCTCAGGGCCAATCTTCCTCACCAAAAAAAAAAAAGATAAGCCAGACAAAATCAAATATTAAAATGTTACCGGGCCCACCAACCCCATATGCCAGTAACTGCAGCCCTGCTCAGAACAAGCCTGACATATTCTCTTTAGCTTACAAGACACTACTACGAGAGGAAGGAGGAGATGGCTGAGTCATGTAGTCGAAACCAGTTAACACCGGTGGAAGGCAACATGGCAGTCTGACTTGACCTGACACAGACCCCGCAGCTTATTATACGTATATTGTAATGCAATACTGCATTACATAACACAGCCGCCAGCATCATGACGTTTTACAAATGCCATGGCAATGGAAGGATATGACCAAATAAGGAAAGAAAAGAGGTGGCACCTTTGATCCTCATCAAAGCTTGCCTGTTTCTCTGAAAACTATGAAATTTCATCTCCTTCATTACCTGGACCTTTTGTAACAGCTGCTTATGCACCCCATGAGCTGATAAGTTGATTTGTGAACCTAGTTCCCACTTCTCCATTCTTTGTCCATTGAATAAAAGCTTGCGCCATTGACCGCTCAGCTTCGGTTTCATTACAAATCCGAGACTCTGAACAGAAAAGAACCCTCCAGGGAGGGGACAGATTGTGAGTACGAGGCCCATCCATGGGTCTCTCCTTGGAGTTCCTCCAAATGTGGGTTGGAGTCCTACCAGAGTGAGGTCAATTTGGTAACAAAAATGGCAATAGCAAATCCTTCCTAAAAATAATTACTTTGAAAATGTAAAGGGGGGCCAGCCCTGTGGCTTAGCCGTTAAGTGTGCGCGCTCCGCTACTGGCGGCCCGGGTTCAGAGCCCAGGCGCGCACCGTTGCACCGCTTCTCTGGCCATGCTGAGGCCGTGTCCCACATGCAGCAACTAGAAGGATGTGCAACTATGACATACAACTATCTACGGGGGTTTGGGGGAAAAAAAAAAGGAGGAGGATTGGCAATAGATGTTAGCTCAGAGCCAGTCTTCCTCAGCAAAAAAAGAGGAGGATTAGCGTGGATGTTAGCTCAGGGCTGATCTTCCACACACAAAAAAAAATAAATGTGAAGGGATTAAATTCTCCAATCAAAAGAAATTGGCATAATGGATTAAAAAAACAGGATCTGACTATATGTTGTCTACAAGAGACTCATTTTAGTTCTGAGAATCCACACACATTGAAAGTGAAAGAACTGAAAAAGCTATTCCATGCGAATAGTAACCAAAAGATAGTGACTATATTAATATCAGAAATATACACTTTTAAGTCAAAAACTCTCACAAGAGTCAAAGGATTCTTGTGTGTGTGTTTGTGTGTGTGTACACACACATATATATGGCTATAATTACCAAGCCATAATATATTACCATACATAATGTAATTACCATTATATATTAATAATGATGTACAGATAAAAGATACAACAATTATAAATATGTATGCACCCAACATCAGAGCTCCTAAATATTTCTAGCAAATGCTGCTAAATTAACAGGAGAAATAGAGAGGTCTATAATAATAGTAGGAGACTTCAACATCCTATACTCAACAATGGATAAAACAATCAGACTGAAGGTCAATAAGGAAATTTAGGGCTTGAATACTACAGGACAATTGGACCTAACAGACATTGGAAGACCACTCCATCCAACAACAGCTGAATATTCATTCTCCTCAAGTGTACTATTCTCCGGAATACACCATATCTTAGACCACCAAACAAATTTAAAAGACTGAAACTATACAGTGTGTCTTTTCATACCACAATGAATCAAACTAGAAATCAATAGCAAAAGGAAATCAGAAAAACTAAACAAATATATGGAAATTAAATGACATACTGTTAAACACCCAATGGGTCAAAGAGGAAATCAAAAGAGAAATTAGCGTCATGAGATAAAAACAATAAAAACACAACATTACAAAAACTTAAGGGATGAAGTGAAAGCAATGCTAAGATTCAAGTTTATAGCTGTAAATAATTCCATTATAAAAGATCTCAAAACCAAAATCCTAAATTTACTCCTTAAAGAATAAGGAAAAGAAGAAACTTAAGCTCATAGCTAGGAGAATGGAGAAAATAGTAGATTTAGAGCAAATATATACAAAATGGAGAATATAAGAATAGAGAAAATCAACTAAACTAAGAGTCAGTTCTTTGAAAAGATCAATAAAATTGAAAATTTTTACCCATAGTAAGAGAAAAAAGGAGAAAAGACTCACACAACTAAAATCAGAAATAAAAAAGGATATTGCAGGGGCTGGCCCCATGGCGCAGTGGTTAAGTGTGCGCGCTCCGCTGCTGGCGGCCAGGGTTCGGATCCCGGGCGCGCACCGATGCACCGCTTGTCAGGCCATGCTGTGGCAGCGTCCCACATAAAGTGGAGGAAGATGGCCACAGATGTTAGCCCAGAGTCAGTCTTCCTCAGCAAAAAGAGGAGGATTGGCATGAATGTTAGCTCAGGGCTGATCTTCCTCACAAAAAAAAAAAAAAAAAGGATATTACAACTGATTTTACAGAAACTTTCCTAAAAAGGACTGTAAGAGAATGCTATAAACAACTATGTGCCAACAAATAATCAGATGACATGGATATACTCCTAGAACCACACAACCTCCAAATACTGAATCATAAAGAAATAAGAAATCTGGATGTATAACTAGTAAGGAGATTGAATCATTAACAAAATTTCCCAACAAAGAAAAGCCCAGTATCTTATGTCTTTACAAGTGAGAAGAATTAACACTAATCCTGTTCAAATTGTTCAACAAAATTGAAGAGGAGAGAAAACTTCCAAAATCATTCTATTAGGCCAGTATTACCTTGATGCAAAAGCCAAACAAAGGCACCGTTAAGAAAATTACAGACCAATATCCCTGATGAATATTGATTTTAAAATCCTTGACAATATACAAGCAAACATAATTCAAAAGCAAATTAAAAATATTTATATACCACAAACAAGTGCAGCTTATTCCTAGAATGCCAGGTTCACTGAACATATAAACATCAATCAATGTAATAATACATTAAAAGAAATTAGGAGGAAAAACACACATGATCCTCTCAATTGATGCAGCAAAAGCATTTGACAAATTCAACACCCTTTCATAATAAAAACACTCAACATTTCAGGAATAGAAGGAAAGCACGTCAATATAATAAGGCTACATATGAAAAGTCCACAACCATATTCAATGGTGAAAAGGCTAAAAGCTTTTCCTCTTAAAGCAAGAATGAGACAAGGATGCCCCCACCCTCCACTTTTATTCAACATAGTCCTGGAACTCCCATTCACAGCAATAAGCCTAGAGAAATAAATAACAGGCATCCAAATGAGAAAGAACCTAAAATTATTAGAAAGACAGAACATAAAAATCTCTGTTTGCAGACAACATTAATTACATGCAGAAAAGACCTAAACGTTCCACACAAAAAAAGTAGGATTAATAAACAAAGTCAGCAAAATTGTAGGATATAAAACCAACATGCAAAAATCAGTTGTATTTCCACACACAAATAATGAATATCTGAAAAGGAAATTAAGAAAACAATCCCATTAACTATAACACCAGAAAGAAAAAAAAGTACTTAGGAAGAGATTTAACTGGAGAGGTAAAAGACTTGTACAATGAAAACTACAAAATATTGCTGAAAGAAAGATGATACAAATGGAAACACATCCAGTGTTCATGGACTGGAAATCTTATTAATATCCTTAAACTGTCCATACTACCCAAAGCAGGCCACAGATTCAGTGCAATCTCAGTGATCTTTCTGCAGAAACAGAAAAATCTATCCTAAAGATCATAAGAATTCTCAAGGGATTGTGAATTGCCAAAACAATCTTCAAAAAGAACCCTACTCGTGGAGTCAGCCCAATAGCACAGTGGTTCAACTTTGCATGCTCCGCTTCCGCAGCCCAGGGTTCGCACGTTCAGATCCCAGGCTCAGACACATGGCTCATCAAGCCAAGCTGTGGCAGCGTCCCACATATAAAGTAGAGGAAGATGGGCACTGATGTTAGGTCAGGGCTAATCTTCCTCACCAAAAAAAAAAAAAAAAGAACATAACTGGAGGTCTCACATTTCCTGATTTCAAACTTACTATAAAGCTAGAGTAGTCAAAACCATATGGTATGGCCATAAAAAGACATATAGATGAATGGAATAGAATTGAGAATGCAGGAAAAAACCCCAAACATCAATGAACAATTTCTTTGTTATTAGAAATATCTTTACTACAAGTCCTCTTAAACACTTCTACATACATCACAGAATGGCTATTACTTCTAATCACTAAAATGATACTGGGTGAACGCAGCTTGCAAGTAGCTTTGTTAGAAACATCTTCTTACAAGTCTCTTTTTTTTCCACTTTTATTGAGATATAATCGACATGCAGCACTATATGAGTTTCTGGTGTAGAGCATAAAGGTTTGACATATATATTGTGAAATGATTTCCACAAGTTTAGTTAACACCCATTATCTCATATTACATACAATAAAAAGAAATTGAAAAAAATTCTTCTTCTAATAGAGTAACTCTCTTAATCTTCATGTATTTCATCTAACAGTGGTAACGACAGTCATCATGATATGCATTACATCTTTAGTACTTATTTATCTTATAACTGAAATTTTGTACCTTTTGATCACCTTCCTCCAATTCTCCCACCCCCTACCTCTGGTAACCACAAATTTGATCTCTTTTTCTGGGAGTTTGGTCATTTTTTTCCCCCTTAGATTCCACATTTGGGTGAAATCATACAGTATTTGTCTTTCTCTGTCTGACTTATTTCACTTAGCATAATGCCCTCAAGGTCCACCTATGTCGTAGTAAATGTTTTTTATGGCTGAATAATATTCCATTGTACATATACACCACAACTTCTTTATCCATTCATCCATCCATGGGCATTTAGGGTTGCTTCCATGTCTTGATTAGTGTGAATAATGCTGCTATGAACATAGGGGTCAGATATCTTTTCTAGTTAGTGTTTAAATTTCCTTTGGATATATTCCCAGAAAGAGAATTGCTGGGTCATACAGTAGTTCTATTTTTAATTTTCTGAAAACCCCCCATACTGTTTTCCATAGTGGCTACACCAATTTATAATCCCACAAACAATGCACAAGGGTTTCCTTTTCTCCACATCCTTGCCAGCATTTGTTATCGCTTGTCTTTTTTGATAATGGTATCTCATTGTGGCTTTGATTTGCATTTCCCTAATGACTAGTAATGTTGAGCATCTTAACATGTACCTGCTTGGCCAACTGATTTTTGACAAGGGTGCCAAGTACACTAAATGAGTACAGAATAGTCTCTTCAACAGATGTTGTTGGGCTCACTGAATTTCCACACGAAAAGAAGGAGAAGCAGACCCATTCTAACTTTCACGATACACAAAACTTAATTCAAAATGGACCAATGATATAAATATAAGAGCCTAAATCATTAAATTGTTAGAAGAAAACATAGACATAAATTTGATGGCCTTGGATTTGGCGATTCATTCATACATATGACACAAAAACCATGAGTAACAAAATAAAAAAGATTAATTGCAGTTCATCAAAATTAAGACTTCTTCTGGGGCCGGCCCGGTGGCGCAAGCGGTTAAGTGCGCGCGCTCCGCTGCGGCGGCCCAGGGATCGCAGGTTCGGATCCCGGGCGGGCACCGATGCATCGCTTGTTAAGCCATGCTGTGGCGGCGTCCCATATAAAGTAGAGGAGGATGGCCATGGTTGTTAGCTCAGGGCCCATCTTCCTCAAGAAAAAAAAGGGGAGGATTGGCATCAGATGTTAGCTCAGGGGTAGTCCTCCTCACAAAAAAAAAAAAAAATTAAGACTTCTGTGCCACAAAGATATTATGAAAAAAGTGAAAAGCTAACATGCAGAATAGGCAGAAATATTCACAAATTGTACACCTAACAGGCATTTAATATTCATAATATATAAAAAAATTCCTACAATTCAACCACAAAAAAAAAACCAATTCAAAATGGCAAAGAACTTTCATAGACATTTCTCCAAAGATGATATAAAAATGGCCAATAAGTACATGAAAAGACGGCCAATGTCATTAGTCATTAGGAAGTACAAATCAAAACCACAAGATAGTACTACTTCACACATTCCAGAAGGGGTATAATTTACAAAAAAAAAAAAAGGTAACAACAAAAAAAGCAAGTGTTGGCAAGGATGAAGACAAACTGGAACCCTCATGTTTTGACAGCTGAAATGTACAAATGGAGTAACCACTGTGAAAAATAATTTAGCTGTTCCTTGAAAAGTTAAAGAATTACCAAATGACCCAGCAGTTCTACTACTCACTAGAATTAAAAGCAGGGACTTGCCAGACACTTCTATACTCATGATCATAGCAGCATTATTCACAATAGCCAAAAGGTGGAAGTGACCCAAGGGTCCATCAATGAATGAATGGATTAACAAAATATGGTATATATAAATGCAATGGAATATTTTTCAGCTATAAAAAGAAAAAAAAAATCTGATTCATGGTACAATATGAATAAAGCTTCAGAGCATTATGCTAGGTGAAATACACGAGACACAAAAGGACAACATGAAGTAGAACAGGCAAACTCATAAGGAAAGCACACTAGACGCTAGTGAAGGGTGGGAGGGAGATTAGTATATTAACGGTTGAGTGTTTCAATATGGCATGATGAAAAAGTATGGAAATGGACAATGATGATGGTTGCACAACACTGTGAATGTACTTAATGAAACTGAATTATGCACTTCAAAATGGAGGAAACAGTAAATTACATTTTATATATATTTAAACACAATAAAAAACATAATAGAAATTTTTTAAAATACATGAATAGAGTGTACCTAATTTATTAAACCCTAACAACTCTTAGAACTTTATGGAAACATATAAAGATAATACACCCATTTCCCCAAGGAAAAAAAAAACTTCTAATCTGCTTTGCTACATTTATACTTATAGACATAAATGAACAGATGAACCAATTTGGAATGAAATGCCATAACCCCACAGTCATAGTCTTGATTATCCACAATAAAAAAGGTTTTCTTAAGTAACTTAAAACAATGGTTAGACTTCTTGAAATATTTAGTGTTACCTTTGATGAATTTTTTTCCCTTCTTAAAGTAGTTGCTTACTAAAAATTTAGACTCTAGTGTTTTGGGTGCTAAAAATAGGCAAAGAATAGAGCCTTACTGATAGCCTATCTTGAAAGTGAACATCTATCCACAAACAACTGAGTTAATGTGACTGAACATATATTATAATAAATAAATAACATGCATAAACACTACATGCCAAATATGCTTCTGAGTAGTTTCTGAAACTATAAGAATGATGACTAAGACTTCTCTAACAAGACCAAAACATGTTACTCCTAGTAAAGAAAACTAATAGTAAGCTTACTTCCTGCAGTAGATCTGCCTGCTCAATTGCTCTTTTGTGTGTGCGTGTGTGTGTGTGAGGAAGACTGGCCTTGAGCTAACATCTGTTGCCAATCCTCCTCTTTTTGCTGAAGAAGATTAGCCCTGGGCTAACATCCATGCCCATCTTCCTCTACTTTACATGGGACACTGCCACAGCATGGCTTGACAAGCCATGTCAAGTAGTAGAGAAAATGTTCTGTTAGTAGAGAAAATCAATTCATTAACATTCTTCAACAAATTCTCAAACTGATAATTTGGGGGTATGTGTATTTTCTAAAAAGGTTAAAATGGCTTTAATCCAAAGCCTCTTCCACAAAATAAGAATCAAAAAAAGCATTCAATGTTCTCTCTTCAAGGGATCTCTTCAAGAACATTTCCTTTAGCGATGAGGAAACAAAGGCAAATGCTAGTGATAGAAATGGAATAAAACTGAAGTCTCCAGATTTTCGATCTGTTTTTTTCAACTATATTATGTTATCCTAGCTTTCTTTCCCAAGCAGGGGGAATCTGTATGAGAGATATTCAGGATGCAGAACAGGGATAAGACAAAAGACATAATGTACAAGTTAACAAAGGTACAAAGATCAGTTGTTGATATGAACAGCAAAAGTGCTAGATCCAAATTTCTCAGATGCCCAGTGGTGATTCTCTTGCTTAAAAGGTCTTTTCTTTCAGCTTTGCGGGAGCAATCACTTGTTTTTTAATCAACAGAAAGTATTTCAGTAAGTAGTAGAATAAATGAGGTCTTCAATAGAAAACAGGGAGAACTGGTTTTAATAGAAAACTGATTACAAATGATATAAAACTTTTGTATGTGAACTTTACCTCAATAAAGCTGTTTCATTACATATTTTATCTATTATATCTATATAACTACCTTCTAATTTTTTTTTTTTTGTGAGGAAGATCGGCCCTGAGCTAACATGTTCCAATCCTCCTCTTTTTGCTGAGGAAGACTGGCCCCCGGCTAACATCTGTGCCCATCTTCCTCCACTTTATATGGGATGCTGCCACAGCATGGCCTGACAAGCGGTGCGTCGTGTGCGCCCAGATCCGAACTGGGGAACCCCCGGCCGCCACAGCAGAGCCTGCGCACTTAACCGCTTGTGCCACCGGGCCGGCCCCTACACATTATATCTTTTAAAAGAAAAAGTGGTAGCCTAACTTGGGACAGGTTGAGCGATATGTGCAGGAACACAAACTATTGCTTTTCTCTTCTTCCATTAAACAGCCCATTTCCTTCAACTACTGGAACCTTGATTATGAGACTTATTCTCTTGCTGATATTTTCACATTTTCCTCTTTCAAAAGGGATGCCTTCCCCTATGTATTAATAAGCTTAAGCTTCTCTCCTTTTTTAAATCCTATCTCTCAATCCTACCTCCATAGGTGATTACTACCTTTTCTTTCCTTCATGACAAAGTTCCCAAAAACAGTCTACACTTGCTGTTTAAATTTCTTCATTTCTTCACACTGCATCCTATTACATAAAGAGTTCTATTTCTACTACTCCACTGAAAGGGTTTTGACAAATTTATGAAATACCCACTGTAAAATCTAATGGATTCTTTCTTCACTTTAATTGAAGTATATCCTGCATTTGGAACTAGTAATCTTATTCTTAAATAATTACTAACTGTGCAGCAGAGCATTAGCCTTGCCCAAAAAGAGGTCTGGTTATTGTTCTGGGCTCTGTGAGATTTACCTCTAACATCTAAGACCTTGGATTGCCCTGCCCTGCCTGATCAGAGTACCTTTACCTGAAGTTTACCTGGAGACCTTGGGCCGGACCACATAGTCTACACTAAGACTGATTTATGGTGCAGGCTCTGGGCTACCAGTTATCAGCTAAACTCAGTCAAACAGGTGGTCAACCACATCTAAGTGATCAAGCTCCAGTAAAAACTCTGGTCACCAAGACTTGGGTGAGCTTCCCTGGTTGGAATGCTACATGTGTATTTTTAGACATTATTGCTAGCAGAATGCCATGATTCCACTGAGAGAAGACAATCAGAAAGTTCAGGGGCCAGCCGGTTGGCCTAGTGGTTAAGTTTGTGCACTCCACTTCGGCAGCCCAAGTTTGTGGGTTCTGATCCCGGGTACAGACCTATGCCACTCACCAACCATGATGTGGCAGTGACCCACATAAAACGGAGGAAGACTGATACAGATGTTAGTTCACGGTGAATCCTCCTCAAGCAAAAAGAAGAAGATTGGCAACAGATGTTAGCTCAGAGCTAATCTTCCTCAGGAAAAAAAAAAAAGAAAGTTCATGCTTGGAACTTTTCTGGACTCTATCCTATGTACCTCTTTCCTTGTTGTATGTTAATCTACCTCCCTTCCCTGTAATATATATACGTGAGTATAATTGTTTTCAATAAGTTCTGTGAATTATGACTGAATTAATTTCTAGTGAATTACAAACCTGAGGGTGGTCTTTGGGACTCCTTAATTTGTATTTGTTGTCAGATACAACGGTGATCTTAGGGACTGCTGCACTTCATATTGATTAAGTACTCTTTTTAGTTTGTGTTCTACTCTGAAGAATCTTTCTCTGTCTCCTTTGCCTGTAGCTTAAATGCTGGTAATTAACACTTAATATCAAAAATTTTCCCAGACTTTCAGGACATTCACTCCTCAGAAAACTAAGCACTTGCAAATGGAAGTCACATAGGCATCCCAAACTCACCCTCCAAAAATAAATCAAGTTCTCTAGTTTACCATTTATCCAGTCAGCTGAACCAGAAATCACCCTACTCCTCTCCTCCTCACTTCTAGAAGTAATGAAGTCTTATAAAATTTACTTCTATAATAGCTTTCCTTTCCACGTGCTGAGTGCATTGCCACCGTGTTAGTCATTATAATACACTCTCTTAAATGATCTCCGTGGGACCCAAACTCAGATCTACACCATTTCCATTCTCCTATTATTACAAAGATCTTTTAAGAAATGTAAATCTGATCTCTTTTATCTCTTTTTAAATCTTTTGCCTCTGTGATTAAGATTTGAGTTCTAGCACTATGTCATTCCTTAACTAGTATATGACTTCACATCAGTCATTTTGACTCTCAAATTCTTTTCTTAAATTTGAGGTTTGATCAACAGCAGCAGTTTGCAAACTGAGAAACTGTCCCTGTGCAGAAGAGAAGCCAAATGGGCAAACATACCAGACAACTACTCCTGATTTCACAAGAGCAGCTCCACTTCTACCGGTTTTATTTATTAAAGTTCTACCTCAGAGGGAAAACACCTTAGGAAAACCACTTCACTAGATCATTCTAAGATCTCTCTTACCTCTAAAATTCTATGATTTTTTAATGATGTTTTCTTAACAAGTACTAAACCTAACATGGAACATAAGATCACCCAAAATGATCAAATTCATTATCTTAGGAGTCTGCAGTATTTAAGCAACATTCTATGTTCTATAATCTCCATTATGTCTCCTGCGATCATCCCAACAAAAAAATCCCCATCCACACCTAGAGCAAAAGTGAAATGAATGAAATGAAAGCAGATAAGAAAACTAGATTTCTTTTAAATCTATACTGTTAGTTTTCTGCACATTCCCCATAAAAGACACAACTTTTTACATGCAGAAATGTCTTACTGGAAACTCAGTAAGTTTGTTATATGTATCTTTAAAGTAAAGAGCTTAAGGGGAATAGAAATAGAGAAGAAACAAAGTAAGTGTTCCCCAGAAGATATTTTATAAAAGAAGAAATTATATTTCTTTTAACTGTGTTAGAACAATCTTGCAAAATGCATTTTAACGTATTAAGAGTTTCAGATATTAACCAAAATGAATATGCTATTTTCTAGATAATATTTAAGACAGAATTTTTAAAACCTTAGTATTAAAAGGAATCTATGAAACAGTTTGCTACATCAAAATTTAAAGAATCTATCTTTGGCAAATTGATATCTAATCACACTTCCACCATGACAACATTTTACTTCAAATTAACAAACAGGACTATGAAACAGATCCTGTACGTACATACAAATATAAAGCAGATGTATTTATACACTACATTATTGAAAAGGTGTATGTATTCAAGGTTTATTTATAAATGAATAAAATTGAAAAGTCAGATAAAAGCCATGTCAAATAACAGTCATTATAGCCAGCCCTAGTGATCTAGTGGTTAAGATTCAGCACTCCCACCATCATGGCCATGGCTCATTTCCCAGTCAGAAAACCATACACCTGTCAGTCAGTTGTCATACCATGGCAGCTGTGAGTTGCTGTGATGCTGAAAGCTATGCCACCAGTATTTCAAATACTAGCAGGGTCACCCAAGGTGGACAGGTGTCAGTATAGCTTTTAGACTAAGATAAACTAGTGCTTGGGCACCCTTTTCAAAAGACTGGCCATGAAAACCCTATAAATAACAGAACATTGTCTGATAGAGAGCCAGAAGGTGAGAGGATGGTGCAAAAAGACCCAGCACAGTTTTGCTCTGCTGTACAGAGAGGTGCTAGGAGTTGGAAACAACTCAAGGGCACTAACAACAAATAGATTTGTAGGGAGGGATGGATTGGGAGAAGAAGGAAATATTACATTCTCTTATCTATTCTTATCTATATTAGAAGAATTACTGACACAATTTAAAATACTGACCCTTGGGGCCAGCCTGGTGGCGCAGGCGGTTAAGCGGTTTGGCTCCGCTGTGGCGGCCCAGGGTTTGCCGGTTTGGATCCCAGGGCACCGACGCGCAGCTTGTCAGGCCATGCTGTGGCGGCGTCCCGTATAAAGTGGAGGAAGATGGGCACGGATGTTAGCCCAGGGCCAGTCTTCCTCAATGAAAAGAGGAGATTGGCAGATGTTAGATCAGGGCTAATCTCCTCACAAAAATAAATAAATAAAAATAAAATACTGACCCTATTTACCCTTGCAAAGAAATGAGTTTATTGAATTCTTCCAGAAGATGATTAAACATGAAGATTTATTACTTATGAAATCAGTTTAAAACAACTTCCCGGGTTAGCCCTGGTAGCCTAGTGGTTAAGTTTGGCACACTCCGCTTCAGCGGTCTGGGTTTGGTTCCCAGGCTTAGACCTACACCACCCATCAGTAGCCATGCCATGGCAGCAGCTCACATACAAAATAGAGGAAGACTGGCATGGATGTTAGCTCTCGGCGAATCTTCCTCAGCAAAAAAAAAGGAAGATTGGCAACAGATGTTAGCTCAGGGCAATCTTCCTCAGCAAAATAATAATACTAATACTAATAATAATAATAAAATAATAAAATGAAAATGAAAACTTTAAAAAAACTATTTGCCTGCTTTTAATAGTTAACCTGGGTAATCAGTCAAAAAAACAGTTCTTTGAAAAATACAAACCTTCATCTTAAAACTATTTCATTAAAATCTTTGTTATTTATAAATGTTATCTCTCAAAAGTCTGTAATTTCTGCATTATAAATCACCTAACATTTGATTCTGCTGCTTCCAATTTCTTAGAAATAAAAATTATACCAACCTGCATATTTTAGGTTTATGTGCTAAAATGGTTTGAACAAAGTTCCCTTGTGATTTTCTTCTTCTCTTTGTCTGATAGTCAGACATACCATTTCTGCAGTGGAAGCCTTCCCTGACAACTAAAAAGCAACATAAACTGCATCTGTTAAGATAAATAAAACCAAAACTACACACAATGCTCTCATCCAATAAAATGAAGACTAAAGATCAAAAAGAATAAAAGAGATTTGAGGAAGCATTTAACCGACATATGATTTAAGGATCAATATTGATATGCTGTTGAAAATAGCAGGAAATTCTTGTAGAAAAATCTTCCTACTGCATGCAAATTTCCCCATCCCACTGTGTTACACTTCAGTTTGGAAAGAAATGAACACAGAAAAAAAAAAGCCATCATCTGTTGGAATCAACTTTTTGAAGAAAAATATAACTCTTGCAACGTAAGAAACGATATTCTACTTATTCTGTACATTCCATATTCCCTATACATGACAAAGGAGAATTGTATACATAACTGATTTAGATAGATTTGAAAGAAAAGGAGACCTACTATTTTTCGTCCTGAGGCCCCTTTAGTTCCAGGCTGAATTACGTGTAGACCATCACTTAGAATGCTTTCTTCAGTTTATGCTAGCATATTTTAAACAAAATTAAAAACCAAAAATATTAATGAAAAAATGGTATCCCATAAATAGTCATTTTTCTTACTAAAAATCTGACTTTTAAGTATCTGTTCTCATCTTTTTAAAAATCCACAAATATGCACACAATAAAGAACTGAGTAATGCAATATCACGAAAGAAAATATAAGCCTTTACAAGCCAAAAAGAATAAGTTTAGAAAGAGTACACAAAATTCTTTATTCAAAACAATAATAAGCAGCACCTATAGATAAAGCGGTTGCTGAAACCTAGCATACTTTATACTGAAACTGTTTTTGTTTATATTTATTTAGAATCTGTAAATCAATCTGGTGATTAGTCTTCATATTTAATTTTTAAGGAAAGCTTCTTGCAATTGAACTGGCCAGCCCAACTACAAACACATTGTGTCACTTCAAAAAGATAATTTAAAGGTAGATTTAAGTAGATATTCTTCTTTCTTTATTTTTCTCTTAATTATGAAAGTCCCTTTAATAGTTCTACTGCAAGTAAAATTCAAGTCTGATATTAATATTCACCACACCATCTTGAATTTGAATAATAAGAGAGAGGATTTACATAACCCAAATAGAACAAAATAAGCCCAAAATCTGCAAAGTCACTAAGAAACTGTCACATTTTGTAGGAACCCAAAAAGCCATTAACAAAATATCTGGTAATTTATGATGCGGCAATTTATCCTTATGAATGTTAAAACTGCCTTAACGATTCATAGCAATTTTATCTCACTTGAAACGATTCACTGGCAGAAAATACACAACCATTCATAGATATCAAAGTGCCTCTGAATTAGTTATATACATAGCAGATTTGGAAATGGACAGCAAATAACTATCACCGGACTACTCATAATGCAAACTGGTTACCAGGATTTGGAAAAGAACAAACCGCGTATTCCTACATTTTGAGAGCGAGGAGGGGTGAGGAATGGCTCGCGAAAAGTGTGGATAGGGACCTATGACTGTCTGTTAAGGGGGTTGTGTATTCACTCCCCTCACTCCCCACTTTATAGGAAGAATAATTTACTCTCCTTAATGTATATATTCTACTAGAATGGGAAGGTATTGGGTTGCAAGGCACAAGTATTCCTTCCCTTTGATGTAGTAGAAACCTTGTTTATGACTCGTTTTACAACTTCCATGAGAAATCCACTCAGTCTCCCATGCCGCTACTTAGTCAAGCGCCTCTGGCTGGGAGCGAAGGAATTTACCTCGCGAGGTGATCAACGACTTTAATCTCCTGCTTACGTGTTCCTTGAGGCATACCTTATCTTGGAATACAAGGACACATCTCATTCATCCACGCCCATGCCCTAATCTTTGAGACTAATAAGATCACCTAATACTTTTTCCTTTGACATTTCTTTAGAGTAGTAAAATAGCTGAAAATCATATATAATGTCCCCGCACAGCCACTTGCACTGCAGCTCTTTACTGCCCATGTGTCCTGTCCCCATACTGAAACACAAAGGTGCACGAAGGAACCAGCGGCTCGCGTCTGAAAATTCTTTTTCAACTTGCCACTCAGCGGCCCCACATCACATTTACTTAAAAACCATCGCTCTGATAGTGCTGCAAATCACAAGGCACCTCAGTTCCTCGAAATTGCTATTAAAAACAATAGCTCTCAGCATTCCCCGGTCTGGTCACCTCTTCTGCCTCCCCACCGCCCCATGGGGCCGCACTCCATTATTGGCCTAGCCTGGGAGAGATGACAGGCAAGGAGCCGGGCAAACGACGGCTTCCGCCGCTGCGCAGAGAACACCAAAGGCTCTCAGGCGCTGCAGCCCGCGCACCCACCCCGGGCCGGGGCCCCGCGGAAAGTACCCGCGAAACTTGTGGCCCCGTGAACCACCGGTGCCGCGGGGAGCCGCACCATCCAGGACTGGTCCAAGCATCCAGGTGCAGAGAGGACAAACGGGCGCGCACAACAGAAGGAAGTCAGATGTGGGGCGCGGCGCCCTAGTGGCTCGCTGGCCGGCCAGAGAAGCCCACACTGGGTGGGTTCGCAGAGGCGTGCGCCCAATCTTCCGTCCATCCCTCCCCTTTCCCAGAGTCCCCGCTAGCTCCCCCAGACTTATAGCGGCCAGTGGCGGTGGCGGTTGAGGGAAAGCCCGGGTCGCTTAGTTGAGGAAGAGAAGTCTTGCAGCTGTGGGGAGGGGGACTCGGTTGGAGGAGGGAAGGCTTGTGCACCGAGGCGAGGGTAAGCCGGCAGACCCCGCTCCGGGGGTCAGACGAGGAAGAAGCCGGGTCGGTGTGGAGCAGCGGCGCTGCCTGGGCGAAGCGCGGGAGGCAGCCCCGCCGTAACCAACAATAACCAGAGACCACGCAAGTGGTAAGCCGACTCTCCGCGTTGTGGGTGCTGGCCAGGAGATGCCATATAACCTGGAGGCAGCCTCTGCTCAAGTCAGCGCGCCTGTGCATTTAACGCTTCGGGGAAGTGCGCCGGGAGTCTGCTTGGGACATTAGCTCAGGTGGCAGGAGGATTGTGTTCCTTGGCCGACTAGATGTGTGGGCAGGAAAGGTCTACCCAGCAAACAGCCAATATGGAGCCCTTATGACTCTCGGTGCTCTAAGAGACTGAAACAAGAGAGGTGTGACCGTCAGTGATGATAAGGGGGCGCGACCCGGGCAAAAACAACTTATGTTTCCTGGAGTTCGTGCAGCTTGTTAAAATTTCTGCGAGTTTTTCTGCTTCAAAACTGCTCCTCCTTCCCTTTTATTAGTACTATACATTTCCTCTCAAACTTTTACTGGAGTCTCTTCCTTGGCACTGTGTCCTCTTCCTTGGCATTGTGTCACTCATGTTCAGTGGTGGGGACCAGAAGAGGCTCATTTTCAAACTTATCTGCAAATTGTGCCTCCTACCCACAAGGCTGAGGTGGGAAACAAAGTAACCAAATTTTCTGAGCTTGTTTTGCAGAACAGGAAGACTGCTAATAAGAGAGCAGCTTGCTCACAGCCCCCAATGAAGAAATATGAAAGACCTTGTTGCCTGCCCAGAGGAGTGTTAAGGTTTCAGCCCCCAAGGCCACAAATTCCCCATCCTCTATCTAAAACCTCAAATAAAACCTGTTGCTTGTAGCTTTTCATGGAGTTTGGGACCACAGCATTAGTTACCCAGTCTCCTTGGCGAGCAAACCCACTTTCACTTCAGTAACAGTATCAGAGGTACACCTCCTTCCTTGCTTTGCACATAACCACAGTGCAGCCACCTCAGTTTCAATTTAGCCTTGGCTATGATTTGTCTTTTGGAATACCCTTCTCAGATATCACCTGTCTTGGAAGCCCAACCCTAAAACAGTGTTAAAACTAATCTGTCTTCCTGACACATGCCCATCTGCCTCAATATAGCACATCATCTTGAACTTTCATTTTGCAACCTCAGCCTAGTCCACTGCCTGACATGTAACACAACCATATAATATGAATTGACTGATAAGGACAATGAAATTATAGATTTGTTACCACCCATAATGCTGAGCATAGTGCCTAGTACATAATGGGTGTGTTCATGTTGTTTTAATGGAATAATGAATGAATCTTCTTGTCCACATTGTCTTTTACAGAGGGAAGGGGAACCGCATGCTGATATGTCAAATGCTATTGATTACCAGGTCACCTAAGTTCTTAGAAAGGAAGCAAAAAAATTGCCCTTGGGCCGTACAATTTCGGTGGAGATCCTAAATGTAAATCACCAGAATTTTTTAATGACCCACAGTAAGGAAGAAATGGTATTTTTCATGAAGCTAAATTTAATCAATGTATAGGAATCATTTATTAGGGATTATGTGCTTTTTTCTGTGTTAAATGTTTTTCTAAAATTAAGATGGTATTTTTAATGACTGTGTTTGGCAAAATAAATATTAGTAATATCTCTTCTTTTAAGCACTATTTATGCTGTTTGGGAATTTTCTATTAACCTGATGATTAATACATACTAGAATACAAAAGAAGGGGTCAATACAAAGCACAAAGTATATTTCTGTCTCTCAGAATGGTAATGTCTATTGTATTCCTGTTTTACTATTGCATTTTGGAGGCAAGCAACTTGTTTTCTGTGTTTCATAGTTCCACAGATGGAGAGGAATTTTCCTTCAGGATAGAGCATACCCAGAGTCTCAACTATATCTAATTTATGTTTTAGATGATGACGTTTTGCATTTTTTTCAATTGATGAAATTTAAATGAGATTTTGGATTTAGAGTTAATGCTGGGATGGAGTACGACATTGGGATAGGGTGAATTTATTTTGCACATGAGAAGGACATGAATGAAGGAGGGAGGGAAGTGGATGTGTTATCGTGTGTTGAATTATGTACTCCCAAACAGATATGTTGAAGACCGAATCATCAATACCTTGAATGTAATCTTACTTGGAAATAGCATGTTTTCAGATGTAATCAAGTTAAGATGAGGTTATACTGCATTAATGTGGGCTCCAATAACTAATGTCCATGTAAGAAAAATGAAATTTGGACACTGTCGCACCCTATGACCATGGAAGCAGACCTGATGTCATGAAGCTGCAAGCCAAGCAAGATCAAGGATTTCCAACACCCCAAGGAGCTACAAGAGAAGCATGGAATAGCATCTCTCAGAGTCTCTAGAAGGAAGCAAATTTGCCAGTACTTTGGTTTCAGACTTCAAGCCTTCAGAACTGTGAGACAATAAAGTTTTATTCTTTTCAACCACCTAGGTTACGATCATTTCTTATCTCAGCCCTAGGAAATTAATAAAACATCTAAAATAAATCACAAACTAGAATGGTTAGCATAACTTTGAATATCAGGAATTAAGTTCCTGGCCATATGCATCAGGCAGTCAGTATTCTTTAATAGTAACTAGAATAGGGCTGGCCCCATGGCTTAGAGGTTAAGTACGTGCGCTCCACTGCTGGCGGCCTGGGTTCAGATCCCAGGTTCGCACCGACGCACCGTTTCTCCAGCCATGCTGAGACCGTGTCCCACATACAGCAACTAGAAGAATGTGCAACTATGACATACAACTATCTACTGGGGCTTTGGGGGAAAAAAATAAATAAATAAAAAATGGAAAAAAAAAATAGTAACTAGAATAAAATATACAAATGGGATTTTTTTCAGAGTGACCTTAGATTATTATTGGAAATTACTTAAGGATCTGAATCCATAAGAAGATGGAAAGCTTCCTCCCAACCATAACTATTTATTCATTCTTTTACTCATAAATGTGTATTATTTATTTACTGTATCTTAGGCACTCTGGAATGTATTATGGATAGAAAGAGGAACAAGATACTGTCTTTGTTCTAAAACTCCAATACTGTTTTCTTGACACAAAATTCTGATTCTTTTGAAGAAAAACTTTGGACAGGAAAAGCAGTCACCCAACAACCATAATTTGAATACATTTTCTTGTAGGAAATGATTAGCCATGCTTCCCTGACCTATACTTTTGAAAACTCTTCACCCTAATGCCTCTCAGGGCTCTTTGCAAGCTTTTTACTCTGTGAATTTTCTAGATCATTCTTAATTCATAGCAATATAAGAGAAAGATTCTATATATTTAAAAACAATTTCAAATGTTTTTTTATTTCATCCTTGAAATAAAATGCTTCAGCAGTAATATAACTCAACTCTGAGTCTCTAGATCATCAGTTCTCAAACTTTAGCTTTTCTAAAAGCTGCTTGCTTAATACAGATTCTTGAGCCTCATGTCCCAAGTTTCTGATTCAGTAAGTCTGAGGGACATTTCTAGAATTACATTTCTAACAAGTTCCAGGCAATGCTAATGCTGCAGGCCTGTGCATACTTTGAAAGCCGTTGCTCTATACCAATTAATT
The DNA here is from genome assembly GCA_028646465.1 of Rhinoceros unicornis. NCBI lineage: Eukaryota > Metazoa > Chordata > Mammalia > Perissodactyla > Rhinocerotidae > Rhinoceros > Rhinoceros unicornis. The sequence goes on along the minus strand of JAQQSS010000042.1, from coordinate 505,381 downwards.
AACTTTTAAAAAGCTGTGTCCTACAACTCAACAATGAAAGAAGCAATGACTCAATTTAAAAATAGGCAAATAATTTGAATATACATTTCTCCAAAGAAGATATACAATGTCCAACAAGCACATAAAAAGATACTCAACATTACTAATCATTAGGTAATGCAAATCTATACAGTGAGATAACACTTCACACCCATTGGGATGGCTACTATCAAAAAAACAAAACAACAAGTATTGGTGAGCATGGGGAAAAAGTGAAACCCTTGTGCACTATTGGTGGGAATGTAAAAAGTTGCTAGGGAAAATAGTAAGGTGGGTTCTCAAATAATTAAAAATACCATTAGCGTATTATCCAGCAATTCGACTTCTGAAAATACAAAAGAATCAAAGAGATGTTTGTATACCCATGTTCATAGCCTTATTCACAGTATCCAACAGGTGGAAGTGACCTAGCTGTCCATCAATGGGTGAATGAACAAAATATGGCATATATGCACAATAGAATAGTATTCAGCCATAAAAGGGAAGGAAATTTTGACATGTTACAATAGAGATGAACCTTGAAGACATTATTCTTAGTGAAATAAGACAGTCACAAAAACACAAATACTGTATGACTCCACTTAATTGAGGTACGTAGAATAGTCCAATTCATAGAGACAGAAAGTAGAATAGTGGTTACAGAGGAGGGAGGAAGAGGGAATAAGGAATTACTATTAAATGGGCAGAGAGTTTCAGTTTACATGATGAAAGGAGTTCTGGAGATAGATGGTGATGATAGTTGCACAACAATATGAATGTGCTTAACACCACCCACCTATGCACTTAAAAATGGCTAAGGTGGTCAATTTGATATTTGTATTTTACAACAAATTTTTTTAAAAATTGAGTTCATAATGACACTTCTAATTCTGATCCAATGCCACCCAGTCATTCTCCTTTCTCCACTGCATATTTGTATTTCCTTTTCCCCACATATAGAACCCTGGTTCCCCAAAACTTTAATATATTTTTATCATTTGCTTCATGCTATAATACACATTAAGTAGTTTGCTGATATCACTATGATAAAAAATAAACTATTAAAATTCAAAAAAAAAAGAAAAAGCTACGATATCCACTTGGAAATTTGTCAAGGCCAGCAAGTGTGATACAATTCTCATAGTCAAATAATCTAAAGGAAACTTGAGAATCTGGATATTTTTTGATCTCTGACCCCATTAAGCCTGATAAGATTAGTGGAGTAATTTTCACAGTTACATGAGCCCCAGAGTGACATCATTGTATGTCTTGTGCAAACTAATGTACTATAATATTATAATATTCTAAGACAGAAATTGGAGTGCCTAGAGTTTGCACTATGAAAATCAGATCCTTACTTTATGGATATAAATATTCTAAAAATATTTGCAACTATTCATGGCAAGTAGGAATCACATCTGAAATATTTTTTTCAGCAACTATAGACATAGGAGGGAAAGAGAGAGTTGAGAGGGAACAGTTATGATACCAAGCAAGGGCTCGATCTGCTCACTGCAAGATAAAAGGCCAAGCACGAGGTGGTAGAGAAAGAACTTTAAGAAGCAGTAAGCTAAGGTATTGGAAAATGGTGGAGTATCTTCCTAAAAAACCCATCTTAAAGGGAACTGATTTGGAAATGAGTTATATAAGGCAAACAGGTTTGGGGAAGGGGCTCAGAAATATCAGGTGGTGGATGAGCACAGAATATTGGGCGCTTCTCCATAGCAGATCTGCTGAATGCAACATTCCTGAGGAATCTAAGAAAACCTCAGTTACTTCTTTATCTGGGACAGAAGGAACAGTTTGGGCAGAGGACAAGTTGTTCTTTTTACAAGTCACAGAGTAGCTTGCCTATGTGCAGTTCCAAGCGTTTTTCCAAAGCACATTGTAAGAATAAGAGGGATGGGTACATGTGGCCTTGGAGGCTGAGGTTCGAAGAATCTTCTATGCTGGGCAACTCAATGCTCCTGTGAGATGCTTAGTCAGGTGGAGGGCTGTCAGCAAGCTACTCTCTTTATCAGCAGTCCTCCTGCTGTTCTGCAAGGCAAGCTCAGAAACTCATAGTTACTTTGTTTCCCGCATTAACCTTGTGGGCACAGGCACGATTTCAGTCATAATCCAGGCACGATTTCGGTCATAATCCAGGGAAACTTGAACTCCTTCAGCCTCAGTTTCAGCAACACAGAATCAATATCCGTAGGTAGAGCAGAGGCCAGGATGTGTTAATCAATATCCGCCCATTTCCTTTCTTGGCACAAGGCTAGATTCCATTGCTCAGCCTCCCTTGCAGTAAGGTATACCCATGTAGCTGATGTTGGGTAAACAAAACGTTATCAGGCCAGTCTCATGAAAACCACACAAGAAAGCCTTTTCCCTTCATCTCTACAATCCTGCCTTGGCAGCTGGATGATGATGTCCAGGTTAGACTTGGAAGTCATGGGTTGAACATGGCTTATTCTATCAGCCTGGGTTCCTGAATGACTACATGGAGCCCAACTTAAATAACTACCATTCCATTTGGACTTAAAGGGAATGAGAATGTTTTATTAAGCATTTATTTTGGGGGCCTCATCTGTTACAGCTGCTAGCATTACTGGCCACTCTTGGAAGGTGTTGGACTATTAATGACAAAGAGAAGGATCCATAGTCATGGGAAGAGGAAGTGAATTTTGAAGTGGACAGTCCTTTTTTTTTTTTAACTTTAAACCTAATTTCTGTGCTCCTTCATGTCTCCCCTCCATGAAATTTGAACAGAATTCTCATTTAATCTGAGCTCAGAATTTAAAACTACTCATCTATCAAAAGGGTTAAGAAGATTGATTTGAAGTTCCCCTTTACATTCCTTTGACAAATCCTACCATTCATACTGGGCATTAGGACAAAATAAGTAAGTAAGTACAGTCCTACCTATTTAGCTCTTGTGGTGAGGTGTGGTCAGTTTCAGGATGGCTGATGGTTACATTTCCCTTGAGTTTCTCTCTTGGTCAGTTTCAGAATGATTGGTGGTTCCATCTCCTTAACATACAAAAGGAAAAGAAACAATTTGGAAAAACAGTTAATTGCTTCCAAACCCACCTCTGCGTGGTGACATTTATACATATATATATTATTTATACACATGTATTTATTTTTATGTACATACACACATGTATATATGTACTTGAAATAGCTGAGGAAATCTTTTTTTTTTTTTTTTTGTGAGGAGCACTAGCCCTGAGCTAACATCTGATGCCAATCCTCCCCTTTTTTCTTGAGGAAGATGGGCCCTGAGCTAACAACCGTGGCCATCTTCCTCGATTTTATATGGGACGGCGCCACAACATGGCTTAACAAGCGATGCGTCGGTGCGCGCCCGGGATCCGAACCAGCAATCGCCGGGCCGCCGCAGCGGAGTGCGCGCACTTAACCGCTTGCTCCACCAGGCCGACCCGGAGGAAATTTTTTGAATACACATTTGAGTAAACTATTTCTATTTGTTAAAAGTAAATATTATTATCAGTATCTTAGAACCAAAGCATCAAAGTTTGCAGTTTACTTGTGAGCACATTATGTCCTTGTCTTCTCATGACTATAGGGAAAAGTTAAAACATATATTGTAAAGCAGTATTTAAAATACACAGATATTTTCATCCAATGATTAGAAAAATCTTTAGAAATAATATACAAATTTTAAATATAACATGTAGACATAGTGCAACCAAACTCAGTGGGTCCAGCTCTTGGTGAGCGTGTAGCCAAAAAGTACAACCAAGGCTGAAGTGGTTGAAGAAAAACGTTTATTTCTTGAGTAAGCAAAGGAGAACACGTGGAATCGCTCTCAAAGAAGTGCATCCCCCCACCCCACCCCATGGCCCCAACCCTGTCCCCAGCTTAGTGCAGGTGGAGGTTTTATACACCAGAATGTAGAGGATATGTTACGACTGTGTAACAATTGGGCCTGATCAGGGCACATGTCTTGGCCATTACATAACAGGTTCAATGCAACATGCCATTTAGAGCTGGAGCAATTTGCAGGGGTCCTGGGGCAATCAGGTCAGTTTTACTGCAGGATGGCAACAGCTGCAAAAACGAGGACATCATCTTGTGAAAAACAGCACATTTACTTTCCTCCTTGTCTGAAAAACATTTGATAGACTACCTGTAGTTATGGATCAGATTTTCAGTAACCCTTTCCTTGCCTGATTTCTGGTCACAATAGCAGACTTTTGGTTTCCAGTCCAGCCTGTAAGGAGGTTGGATGTCATCACTCCATCCTAACAAGTAGAAAGTTGAACAAACTGAAAAATCAACAACTCTTCTTTGACCAATCAAACTCTTATCCATCAGAGACAAAGCTAAATGCTGCCCCCGAAAGTCAGGCAAATACAGAGAATAGCAATTTACCAGAACAGAAACCCATGAGCAGTCACCATGTTTTGGAACCAGTAGCCGGATAAGTAACCCAGAAATAATTTACCAGTTTCTATAGGCTCACTGTGGCCAAGTCTGAGAGTTAAAAACTCCCGGGGTGGGGGGCTCAGGGGGTAGTCTTAGAAGGCCTACCACACTTTTGTGAGTTTTACCTTCAGGAGTTCTGTCAGGTTCTCGAAGTAAAAATGTCATATTTCCGGCAGGGATTGTAGAATGGGAACCGTTTTTAAACATACCACAGCATTTTGTTTTTCTTAAGAAAACCTGCCCTGAAGAGAAACTATTTTACCAAAGCCTAAACTATTGGAGGTTTTTCAGAGGCTAAGTGACCTAGGAGAAAGTGAACTCCAGCCACCTCTAGCCAACCTGTCACACCTACAGATGGGAAAAAAATTAGAAGCATTTCTGAGGTTCACAGTCCAGAGACAGTCTCAATAAAAGACAGACAATCGTACGACTACAGGATGCTTCCCCTTCCCCACATCTTACCAGAGTATTTCTAAAGGCATATTTATAGCAGTTCCTTATACCTAGTACATCATGTCTAGCCATCAAGAAAAAATTATAAGACATAGTAAAAGACAAAAAAAGAAGAAAAGATAAATTTTTGTTTTGTTGGGGACCCTTTACATACTGTCAGACAATACTAAGTACGTTACCTACATTGCTACATTTACTCTTTATAAATCACCAAAAGGCAGGGAGAAAATGATTTACTTTTGTC
>JAQQSS010000042.1:489153-500129 GCA_028646465.1 Rhinoceros unicornis | reverse complement strand
GCCTATCTACTCTCTGTTTCTATGAGTTTAGCTCTTTCTGATTCCACATATAAATAGTGAGATCATACAGTATTTGTCTTTCTCTGTTTGATTTATTTCGCTTAGCATACTGCCCTCCATCCATGTTGCGACAAATGGCAGGATTTCCTTCTTTTTTAATCGTTGAATAATATTCCAGTGTGTATATACACACGTTTTCTGTATTCACTCATCAATTGGAGTTTAGATTGTTTCCATGTTTTGACTATAGTGAATAATCCTGCAATGAGCATGGGGTGCACATACCTCTCTGAGATAGTGATTTCATTTTCTTCAGATAAACATCTAAAAGTGGGATTGCTGAGTCATATGGTAGTTCTACTTTTAATTTTTTGATGAAACTCCATACTGTTTTCCATAGTGGCTGTACCAATTTACATTCACACTACAAATACAAAGGATTCCCTTTTCTCCACATCATCATCAGTGTTTGTTGTCTCTTGGCATTTTGATAAAAGGCATTCTAACAGATGTGAAGTGATATTTCATTGTGGTTTCAATTTGCATTTCCCTGATGATTACTGATGTCGAACACCTTTTCATGTACCTTTTGGCTCATTTGTATGTCTTCTTTAGAAAACTGACAGTTCGGATCCTTTGCCCATTTTTAATTCAGATTATTTGGTTTTTTGCTATTTAGTTATATGAGTTCCTTACATATTTTAGATGTTAACCCCTTATCAGGTATATGGTTTGCATTTATTTTCTCCCCTTCCAAGGTTGCATTTTAATTTTATTATTTCCTTTGCTGTGCATAAGCTTGTTAGTTTGATGTAGTCCCACTTGTTTATTTTCGCTTTTGTTGCCTTGGCCTTTGATCTCATATCCAAAAAACCATTGCCAAAACCAATGTCAAGGAGATTTCCCTGTTTTCTTCTAAGACTTGTACAGTTTCAGGACTTATTTATGTTTAAGTCCTTCATGGATTTCAAGTTACTTTTTGTGAGTGGTGTAAGACAGGGGTCCAGTTTCATTCTTTTGCATGTGAATATCCACTTTTCTCATCACCATTTATTGAGGAGACTATCCTTTCTCCACTTTGTATTCTTAGATCCCTTGTCAAATATTAGTTGACTATATATGAGTGGGTATATTTCTAGGCTTTCTATTCTGTTCCACAGATATATGTGTCTCTTTTTATACCAATACCATACTGTTTCAATTACTAAGCTTTGTAATATAGTTTGAAATCAGGAAAGTGTTACCTTTGACTTATTCTTCTTTCTCAAGATAACTTGGGCTATGTATTTGGGTCTTTTATTTCTTCTTTAAATATTTGGTAGAATTCACCTGTAAATCCATCTGGTCCTGGGCTTTTCTTTGTTGGGAGGTTTCTGATTAATGACTTAATCTCTTTACTTGTTATAGGTTTATTCAAATTTTCTATTACATCATGATTCAGTCTCGGTAGATTGTATGTTTCTTGACTTGTATCCATTTCTTCTAGGTTGTCCAATGTTTTGGTTCATAGTAGTCTGTTATGATTCTTTGTATTTCTCTAGTATCAATTGTACTGTCTCCTTTTTCATTTATAATTTTATTTATTTGAGTCCTCTCTCTTTCTCGGTAAGTCTAGCTAAATATTTGTCAATTTGGTTTATCTCTTCGAAACACTAACTCTTAGTTTCACTGATCTTTTCTATTTTTTTTTCTATTCTCTATTTCCTTTATTTCTGCTCTGATCTTTGTTATCTCCTTCCTTCTGCTAACTTTGGGCTTGGACTATTCTCCAAGATTCTTCTTTTCCTAGTTCCTTGAAATTTATACTTAGGTTTTTTATTTGAGATCTGTCTTTTTCTTAATGCAGATTTTATCACTTTAAACTTCTCTCTTAGAACTGCTTCTGTTGCATCGCGTAAGTTTTTTTGTGTATGTGTGAGGAAGATTAGCCTTGAGCTAACATCTGTTGCCAATCCTCCTCTTTTTACTGAGGAAGATTCTTCCTCTTCTTTATATGGGATGCCACCACAGCATGGCTTGGCACACGGTGCACTGGTCTGTGCCCGGGACTGAAACTGCGAACCCCAGGCTGCCAAAGTGGAGTGCGTGAACTTAACCACTATACCACCAGGCGGACACCAAATCCCATAAGCTTTGATTGTTGTATTTCCATTTTAATTTGTTTCAAGGTATTTTTTGATTTCATCTTTGAACAATTGGTTGTTGAAGAGTCATTGTTTAGTTTCCACATATTTGTGAATTTTTCAGTTTTCTTCCTGTTATTGATTTTTAGTCTCATACCACTGTGGTCAGAAAAGACACATGGTATAACTTCAGGTTTTTTTCCATTTGCTGAGGTCTGTTTTGTTTGCCTAACATATGATCTATCTTGGAGAATATTCTAGGTGGACTTGAAAAGAATGCGTATTCTGCTGCCGCTGGATAGAATGTTCTGTATATGTCTTTTAGGTCCTTTTAATCTAAAGTCCAATGTTTAAGTCCAAAATTTCTCACCTGACATTCTCTGTGGATGATCTATCCATTGCTGAAAGTGAGGTATTAAAGACCTGTACTATTACTGTATTATTGTGTGGTACTCCCTTCAGATCTGTTAGTATTTGCTTAATATATTTAGATGGTCTGATGTTGAGTGCATATATTTTTACAATTATATCCTCTGATTAATTTGATTCTTTTATCATTATATAATGAATTTTTTTGTCTCCTGTTAACAGTTTTGAGATAAAGGCTATTTTGTCTGATAAACTATAGCTACCCCTGCTCTCTTTTTATTTCCACTAGCATAGAACATCTTTTCCATCCTTTCACTTCGAGGCTATTTGTTTCCTTAAAGTTGGGTGCGTCTCTTTTAGGAGGCATATATTTCGGACTTATTTTCTCATCCATTCAGCCACCCTATGCCTTTTGACAGAGAATTTAGTCCCTTTCCATTTAAGTAATTATTTATAGGTAAAACTTAACGTTGCCATATTGTTAATTGTTTTCTGGCTTTTTTTATAGTTCCTCTCTTCCTCTCTTACTGTCTTCCTTTGTGATTTGATGATTTTCTGTAACGGTATACTTTGATTCACTTCCCTTTATCTCGCTTGTAGCTACTGTAGGTTTTTGCTGTTTGGTAACTCTGAGGTTTACATAAACATCTGAAAGATATAACAGCATCTTTTAAGATAATAATTTTAATTCAATCACATATAAAAACTCTACCCTTGTTCTCCTACCCACATGCACATATTTTATGTTTTTGGTGTCACAATTTACATCTTATTGTGTTGTGTATCCATTAACAAATTATTGTAGCTATAGCTATTTTAAAACTTCTGATCTTTAACCTTTATATTAGAGTAAGTGATAAGAACGCCATATTACAATATTGAAGTATTTTAAATTTTACTATATAGTTACATTTACCATTATATTTCATATGTTTTCATGTTACTAATTAGCATTATTTCATTTCAGCTTATAGAAGTTCTTCTAGCATTACTTGTAAGGCAGGTCTGGTGGTGATGAACTCCCTCAGCTTTTGTTCATCTGGGAAAGTCGTTATCTCTCCTTCATTTCTGAAGGATAGCTTTGCCAGCTAAATTATTCTAGCTTGCTGGTTTTTGTGTTTTTTTAAATCTTTGAGCATTTTGAATAAATCATCCCACTCTCTCTTGGCCTATAAGATTACTGCTAAGAAATCTACTGATAGCCTTGTGAGGGTTCCCCTGTAAATGACAATCTTCTCTCACTGCTTTCAAAATTCTTTTTGTTTTAATTTTTGACAGTTTTACTACAATGTGTTTTGGAGAATTCTCTTTGAGTTGAATTTGTTTATGGACCTTGAGCTTCCTGAACTGGCATGTCAAACCATACTCCAGTTTTGGGAAGTTATCTGCCACTATTTCTTTAAATAAACTTGTTGTTCTTTTCTCCCTCTCTTCTCTTTCTGGAACTCCAATAATGTGTACCTTGTTTTTCTTAATGATGTCCCATAAGTCCTGTAAACTTTCTTCATTCTTTTCAATCTTTTTTTCTTTTTGCTCCTCTAACTGGATAACATGAAATAATCTGTTTTTGAGTTCACTGATTCATTATTTTCGTTTGGTTCAGTATGATGTTGAAGCTCTGTATTAAAATCTTTAATTCAGTCATGGTATTTTTCTTTTGGCTTCAAAATTTCCTTTTAATCTAAAGGAATCTTTTAATCTATTTTGTTCTTTTCTATTTTTTATATCTTGTTGTTGAACTTCCCATTTTGTTCTTTATTGTTTTCCTGATTTTGGTAAATTATTTATCTGTATTCTGTTGTAGCTGACCAAGCATCTTTACAACAATTATTTTGTATTTTTTGTCTGGAAATTCATGTATCTCCAATTCTTTGGGGTGACTTACCAGAAGTTTACTGTTTTTCTTTGGTGGTGTCATGTTTTTTTGATTCTTTGTGATCCCTATGGCCTTATGTAGGTCTGTGTGCATTTGAAGAAGCAGTCTCATCTTCTAGAATTTAGGCACTGACTTTGGAAAGGAAAGAGCTTCACCTGTGATGGGGGGTGGGCATGCTAGAGCATTCTGTGACCCTCAGCCTAGTGGTGCAGGGAGCCAAGTGTAGGGTGTGTTACCATGTGTGGTAGCTCCAGGTTCCTGGTAGGGCACAATCTATTGTCAGCACAGGACTGGGGTCCACTGAGGCATAATCCTTGGTGAGAGCTGCTGGGTATCCACAGTGGCTTCAAGGGCTGTTAGGTGTCCTCAGTGGCACCTTCAGGTCTAGTGGCTAGGGACCAGGGTATGTGGCAGTGATAGCCAGAGACAGTGGTGTGCTCTTGCTTGGCTGTGAGGGCTGGATTCAGGTGCATCTATAGTGATGAGGGCTGGGGCAAGCAGCAGCGGCCAGGGCTCTCTGGGGGCACACTAGCAGCTATGGAGGCCCTGGCCTTCAGAGTGCCCTCCTTCACCTGCAGGGTCTCACCTTGGCCATGTGCACAGCTGTGGATTCTAGTGATGGAACTCAGGCCAGCAAGGTTTAGGCGCACAGCTGCAAGGGCTAGCCACAGTGCATGCATGCACAGTGATGGGTGTCAGCTGTGGGGGTCTAGGCTGGCATGTTGCACACACACAAGCACAGAGGCAGAGGCTGGCTTCCAGTGCAGATCCTAGGCTCCAGCTAGAAGAGGAGGGAGGGAGTGCAGAAGGACTCAGGAGGCTGGTGATTGCAAATACAAATTCCTTTGAAGAAAAACCTCAGCAGCAAAATATGCAGAGGGTCAGTAGTGGCTGTGCTGCCATTAGTTTCTTCAGCAACAAAAGCTTCTAGAGTCTGTGACAAGGTCCTCAGAGATGAGAGCTGGAGGGGTCTGCAGCATCTGCAAAGGCTGTTGAGGTGTTCAATGGTGAAGGATGCTGGGGTCCTCTGTAGGGAAGGCCACTGGGTACTATGGTTGCTCTTCCTGCAGGACTAACTCTGGTAGCCACTGCCCTTCTTCCTCTGTCCTTGCTGTCTCTAGAAGTCTCAGCTTTGTCAGTCTCTGCATAGGTGAAACTAAAGAAGATCCTTGTGTAGTACCTCAAAATGCTAAAGAAGCTTGTTGCTCATCTTGTTCTCCCATTTCTGGTGAAAGGAACTCTTTTATGCCAGGGAGTCCTTGGTGCTGAGCAGTGCTGGCAGGGGAATGGGATGATGCAGGCAAAATTAAGCGGTTCTTCCTTGCTTTTTTCTGTTGTTATTCTTAGGCTTTTTGTTTTACTGTATTTCTGAAGCTTCTTAAGTGCGTCCTATGCTCTCCCAGAGCTATTTTCTAATTGTTGATCTTTGTTGGGGGATGGATGCTGGGGTATCCTACTCTGCCATCTTGATGACATCACCAACAAAACACAGTTTGAATAGATGAAATAAGCATCAGAACAAGACTCAGGGAGAGAGATGTCAAGATGGCAGTGTAAGCAGCCTCTGAACTGACCTCCTCCCATGGACACAGCCAATTTACAACTACTTGTGGAAAAATTATCCCAGAGGGAGAACTGAAAGCTGGATAAGTGGAACTCCTGCAACAAACCACAATCCTAATTGAGGTGGAAGAGGCAGAAACTGCCTTCTGGAGAGAAAAAATGCCACCTTCACAAGCTACCAGCTTCACGACCACCTGGGAGCAACCCAAAGGTACACAGCCTTCCCTGGAGGAGTGCAGCCCTGAGCTGGGGAGTGCTCCCACTGTAGGCATTTTGCAGACTCAGCACAATCGCAATGAGTGGCATAATATCTGACTTTGCCTGCTACTAGAACACTGGGGAGTACCCCCAGAAAAGCTGGATCACAAAGAAATTAAAACTGGCTGTTAAAGGGCCCAAACACAAATTCACCCATTTCAGAAAGTCACCTAAAATCACCAGAAAGGAAGGTGCACAGTGCTTTGGTGAAAAGAGACTCACCTGATAGGCTCTGAGTGCATCTCAGTGAGAGGTGAGACCTCTCCAGGCACTGAGACAATCGTGGCGGCCATTGTTGTGGCCTGGTTTGGGTGTGCTGACACAGACACCATTGGAGTTCTCCCTGAGGCCTGCTAGCCCAGGGTCTGCCACACCCACTAGAGCACCAATTTAATCCAGCTCAGCCAGGGCAGGCACCCCACCCTAGAGACTGGCTGCACCCAACAACAAGCCCTCAGGCAACTTGTGGGCCTGCACAGATTTGGTGACGGGATTCTCTGCAGTCTGGCGACTGAGCCCACTTCAGTGGGGCAGGATGTCCACAAGGAGCTGGTGGAGAGTGTGGGCCAGTGGGGGAGTGTGTGGGGCGGTGGTGGGGTGTGTGGGGCTCCTGATGTAGAGAGACTGGGTCCACTTCAGGAGATGGTGCGCGCACACGGGGCGGGACTATATTGACTGTGTTGACTATGTTGACCTGTGGACGGTGTGGCTTGTCAGCTGCAGAAGACTTGTGTTTGTCAAAGAACCATATAGGGGATTTGCCCCACCTTCCAAAGCCTGAAATAATTGCGTTTTCCCATGCCTGAGGCCAGCCCCACCCAGCTGCAGTCCTCAGAGAGCTGACAAGAGACCTAAAGGCTGGAGGCCTATAGCAATTGTAAGCCCCTGAGCCTAACAACCTGCCGTGCTGGGGGGGCTACTCACTTAAAAGAAATACTGCAACACAAATGTGGTATTAGAACTTGCAGCCAACCAGGCTAGGGCTCCCCACACCTGATAAAGAGATTGAAGGGCCCACAACAACTACAAGCAGCTGAGCATTACAACAGCTGGCCAGGAGCATAGCTCAGCCTCCATGGGCACCTACAGGGAGAAGAAACATGCCATAACAGTAGGACACATGTAGCCCACATAGGGGTCACTCTTTGAACATTCAGAACAGAGCAAAGCACACTGCGGGCCTCATAAGGCATTATTTATATAAGGTCACCTATCCAAGAGCAGGAGATGTAGCTGACCTACCTAATACATAGACACAAGCACAGTGAGGAAGGCAAAATGAGGAGGCAAAGGAATACATTCCAAGTAAGGGAACAGGACAAACCCCCAGAAAAGAGACTAAATGAAACAGAAGTGCACAACCTACCCGACAGAAAGTTCAAACAAAGAATGTTAAGGATGTTCACTGCTCTGGGGAGAAGAATGGATGAACTCAGTGAGAATGTCAACAAAGAAAAGGAAGATATAAAAAAGAACCTATCAGAAATGAAGACTACAATACTGGAAATGAAAAGTTCCCTAGAGGGACTCAAAAGCAGAGTAGAGGATACAGGAGAATTGATCTGCAAGCTGGACAAAAGCTGACAAGCCCCAAAATCACCCAAGCTGAACAGGTAAAAGAAAAAAGAATGAAAAAGAGTGAGGACAGTCTAAGGGCCCTCTGGGACAACATCAAGTGTACTAACAGCCATATTATAGGTGTCCCAGAAGGAGAAGAGTGAGACAAAGGGGGAGAGAATCTATTTGAGGAAATAATTGTTGATAACTTCTCTAACCTAAGGAAGGAAACAGACATACAGGTACAGGAAGTACAGAGAGCACCAAGCAGGATAAACCCAAAGAGGCCCACACCAAGACACATCATAATTAAAATGTCCAGAATTAAAGATAAAGAGAGAATCCTAAAAGCCACGAGAGAAAGACAACTTACATACAAAGGACACCCAATAAGGTTATCAGCTGACTTCTCAGCTGAAATCTTACAGGCCAGAAGAGAGTAGCCTGATACATTTAAAGTGTTAAAAGGAAATAACTTACAGCCAAGAATACTCTACCTGGCAACGTTATCATTCAAAATGGAAGGAGAGATAAAAATTTTCCCAGACAAGCAAAAATTGAAGGAGTTTGTCAACAAGAAACCAATACTACAAGAAATGCTAGAGGGACTTATTTAAGGGGAAAAGAGAAGACCACATGTAGGAAAAATTATCTGTTTCCATGATAAGAGGATAATGGATACAAATGCACAAAAAAGAGGTTAGATATGACATCAAAAACATAAAATGTGGGAGGAGGGGAGTTAAAGAGTAGAGCTTTCAGACAGAGGTAAGACTAAATACCATCAATTCTGTATATGGACCCCATGGTAATCACAAACCAGAAACCTATAATAAATACACTAAAAACTAAGAGAAAGGAACTCAAACATAATACTAAAGAAAGCCATCAAACCACAAGGGAAGAGACCAACAGAAGAAAGGAACAGAGAAGGACAACTAAAACACTGAGAAAAAAAAGTTTAAATAGGGCAGTAAGTACATACTTATCAATAGCTACTTTAAAAGTCAATGGACTAGGGGCCGGCCCGGTGGTGCAAGTGGTTAAGTGTGCGCGCTCCGCTGTGGCGGCCCGGGGTTCGCCGGTTTGGATCCCGGGCGTGCACCGATGCACCGCTTGTCAAGCCATGCTGTGGCGGCGTCCCATATAAAGTGGAAGAAGATGGGCAGGGATGTTAGCCCAGGGCCAGTCTTCCTCAGCAAAAAGAGGAGGATTGGCAGATGTTAGCTCAGGGCTGATCTCCTCACAAAAAAAAAAAAAAAAAAAAAGTCAATGGACTAAATGCTCCCATTTAAAGACATAGGGTAGCTGACTGGATAAAAAATCAAGACCAATGTATATGCTGCATACAAGAGACACACTTCAGACCTAAACATACTCAAAACTGAAAGTGAAGCGATAGAAAAAGATACTCCATGCAAATGGCAATGAAAAGAAAGCTGGGGTAGAAATACTCATATCAGACAAAATAGACTTTAAAACAAAAATTAAAAAGAGACAAAGAAGGGCACTACATAATGATCAAGGGAACAATCCAACAAGAGGATATAACACTTGTAAATGTCTACCCACCCAATGTAGGTGCACCTAAATATATAAAGCAACTATTAACAGACATAAAAAGAGAAATAGACAGTAACACAATAATAGTAGGGGACTGTAACTCTCCTCTTACACCAATGGATACATCATCCAAACAGAAGATCAATAAGGAAACATTGGCCTTAAATGACACACTAGAACAGATGGACCTACTAGGTATATACAGAGCATTCCATCCAAAAACCGAAGAATACACGTTCTTTTCAAATGCACATGGAACATTCTCCAGGACTGATCACATATTAGGCCACAAAACAAGTCTCCATAAATTTAAGAAGATTGAAATAATACCCAGCTTCTTTTCTGACCACAACAGTATGAAACTAGATATCAACTATAGGGAGAAAGTCAGAAAAGCCACAAATATGTGGAAATTAAACAAAATGCTACTGAATAACAATTGGGTCAATGAAGAAATCAAAGGATAAATGAAAATACCTGGAGACAAATGAAAATGAAAATACGACATGCCAGAATTTATGGGATACAGCAAAAGCAGTTCTAAAAGCAAAGTTTATAGCAATACAGGCCTATGTCAACAAACAAGAAAAATCTCAAATAAACAATCTAACAATGCACCTAAAAGAACTGGAAAAAGAAGAACAAACAAAATCAGTAGAAGAAGGGAAATGATAAAAATCAGAGCAGAAATATATGAAATAGAGACTAAAAAAATAAAAAATAAAAAAAAATATAACCAAGAGCTGGTTCTTTGAAAAGATAAACAAAATAGACAAACTTTTAGCTAGGCTCACCAACAGAAAAAGAGAGAAGGCTCAAATATGTAAAATCAGAAATGAAAGAGGAGAAATTACAAGAGACAGCTCAGAAATACAAATGATTATAAGAGAACACTATGAAAAGCTATATGCCAACAAAGTGGACAATCTGGAAGAAACGGATAAATTCTTAGAATCATACAATCTTCCAAAACTGGATCAAGAAGAAATAGAGAATTTGAATAGACCGGTCACCAGTAAGGAGATCAAAACAGTAATCAAAAATTTCCCCAAAAATAAAAGTCCAGGACCAGACGACTTCCCTGGTGAATTCTACCACACATTCAAAGAAGACTTAATACCTATCTTTCTCAAACTCTTCCAAAAAATTGAGGAGGGGGGGAAGATTCCTAACTCATTCTATGAAGCCAACATTACCCTAATACCAAAAGCAGACAAGGACAACAAAAAAACAGAAAATCACAGGCAAATATCACTGATGAACATAGATGCCAAAATCCTCAACCAAAAACTAGCATATCGCACAAAACAATACATTAAAAAGATTATACACCATGATCAAGTGGGATTTATTCCAGGTATGCAGGGATGGTTTAACATTCGCAAATCAATCAACGTGATACACCACATTAGTAAAATGAAGAATAAAAACCACATGATCATCTCAATAGATGCAGAGAAAGCATTTGACAAGATATAGCATCCATTTATGATAAAAACTCTGAATAAAATGGGTATAGAAGGAAAGTACCTCAACATAATAAAGGCCATATATGACAAACCCACAGCCAATATCATCCTCAATTGTGAAAAACTGAAAGCTATCCCCCTAAGAACAGGAACCAGACAAGGATGCCCACTCTCGCCACTCCTATTTAACATAGTATT
>JAQQSS010000042.1:469099-488653 GCA_028646465.1 Rhinoceros unicornis | reverse complement strand
GGTAAAGTTGCAGGATACAAAATCAACATACAAAAATCAGTTGCATTTCTATACACTAACAACAAAGTAGCAGAAAGAGAAATTAAGAATCAGATCCCATTTACAATTGCAACAAAAAGAATAAAATACCTAAGAATAAACTTAACCAAAGAGGTGAAAGATCTGTACACTGAAAACTATAAAACATTGCTGAAGGAAATTGAAGAAGACACAAAGAAATGGATTGTGCTCTTGGACTGAAAGAATTAACATAGTTAAGATATCCATACTTCCTAAAGCAATCTATAGATTCAGTGCAATCCCTATCAAAGTTCCAACAACAATTTTCACAGAAATAGAACAAAGAATCTTAAAATTTATACGGAACAACAAAAGACCCTGAGTAAATTAAAGGAATCCTGAGAAAAAAGAACAAAGCTGGAGGTCTCACACTCCCTGACTTCGAAATATACTACAAAGCTACAGTAACCAAAACAGCATGGTACTGGCACAAAAACAGACACAAAGATCAATGGAATAGAATCAAAAGCCCAAAAGTAAACCCACATATCTATTGACAGCTAATCTTTGACAAAGGAGCCAAGAACATGCAATGGAGAAAAGAAAGTCTCTTCAACAAATGGTGTTGGGAAAACTGGATAGCCACATGCAAAAAAATGAAAGTAGACCATTACTTTTCAGCATACACAAAAATTAACTCAAAACGGATTAAAGACTTGAATGTAAGACGTGAAACTATGAAACTTCTAAAATAAACCATAGACAATACGCTCTTCAACTTCAGTCTTAGCAACATATTTTCAAGCACTATGTCTGACTGGGCAAGAGAAACAATAGAAAAAATAAACAAATGAGACTACATCAAACTTAAAAGCTTCTGCACAGCAAAGGAAACCATCAACAAAACGAAAAGACAACCTACTAATTGGGAGAAGATATTTGCAAATCATACATCTGATAAGGGGTTAATCTCCAAAATATATGAAGAACTCATGCAACTCAACAACAAAAAAACTAACAACCCAATTAAAAAAAAGGCAAAAGACCTTAACAGACATTTCTCCAAAGAAGATATACAGATGGCCCACAGGCACATGAAAAGATGTTCAACATCATTAACTATCATGGAAATGCAAATCAAAACTACAATAAGATATCACCTCATGCCCATCAGAATGGCTATAATTAATAAGAAAGGAGCTAACAAGTGTTGGAGAGGATGTGGAGAGAAGGGAATTCTCATACACTGCTGGTGGGAGCGCACACTGGTGCAGCCACTATGGAAAACAGTATGCAGATTCCTCAACAAATTTAGGCTAGAACTACCATACAATCCAGCTATTTCACTGCTGGGTATTTATCCAAAGAACATGAAAACACCGATGTGTAAAGATACACGCACCCCTGTGTTCATTGCAGCGTTATTCACAATAGCCAAAACTTCGAAGCAACCTAAGTGCCCATCAAGGGACGAATGGATAAAGAAGATGTGGTATATATACATAACGGTATACTACTCAGCCATAAGAAACGATGAAATCCAGCTATTTGTGACAACATGGATGGACATTGAGGGTATTATGCAAAGTGAAATAAGTCAGAGGGAAAAGGTCAAATAGCATATGATCTCACTCATTAGGTAGTAGATAACAACAACAACAAACAAACACATAGAGACAGAGATTGGATTGGTGGTTACCAGAGGGGAAGTGGGGAGGGAGGATGGCGAAAGGGGTAATTAGGCACATATTTGTGGTGATGGATTGTAGTTAGTACTTGGGTGATGAACATGAAAACATGATGTAATCCATGCAGAAAGAGAAGTATAATGATGTACACCTGAAATTTATACAACGTTATAAACCAATGTTACTGCAATTAATAACAACAACAAAACGTACCAGACTCAGATATAGCAAGATTGTTGAAATTATCAGAGAGGTAATTTAAAACAACTTATTAACATGCTAAGAGTTCTAATGGATAGAGTAGTCAGCATGCAATAACAGATAAGCAGTGTAAGCAGAGAAATGGAAATTATGAGACAGAAAAAAAGTACTGATCAAAAAACACTGTAAGAGAAATAATGAATGCTTTTGATAGGCTCATCAGTAGACTAGACTCAACTGAAGAGAGAACCTCTTGAGCTTTAGGGTATGTCAATGTAAACTCCCAAAATGGAAAAGCAAAGAGGACTAAGACTGGGAAAAAACCCAGAATATCTAAAAACAGTGGGAAAACTACAAAAGACAGAACACAGGTAATGGGAATAACAGAAGGAGAAGAAAGAGAGAGGAACAGAAGAAATATTTGAAGCAGGAATGACCGAGAATTTCCACAAATTAATAGCAATAGACACCAAATCATTGATCCAGGAAGATGACAGAACATCAAGCAGGATAAATGACAAATATATGTGTAAAAATAATAGAATAATAACATTTATTTCACTCAAAAACTTTATTGTACAAATAAGGACATTAGCTCCCATAGAGTTAGGCCAGTGGTTCAACACCATACAACCTACTAAGTGGCAGAAAAGTAAATAAAGCCTCTGTTTTCTGTCTCAAGGCAATGCTTTTTTAACCATCGTATACTTTCATCCAAAAACTATTAGCTTACTATCTTTAAGCAAAACAGACAGAAACTGTCAAAACTGGAATTATTCAATTCTGCCTCCCTATATATCTCTGCCCAATGCTAAAGTATTTATGTCTCGACTAGCTGACTGAAATCTCTAGGATTGGGATAATATCTTATTAATCAGTATATCTGCATAACCTAATACAATACTTTGCATAGAGCAAGTATTCAAAATGTTAACTAAATTGAATTAGAATGCCAAAATACTATTTAATAAGTCCTTGTTTTCATTCCTGAAAAATGAGATATCCACAGTTAATCAAAGTAAACATCTGATTACTGATATTTTTGAGTGCTATAAATTTCTTCTTCTCCACCCCTTGCAATAACACAAAATATTCTTCTCCTTTCCATCCCACTAATATCGTAGTAGCTCAGGCCAACAAACTAGATTTTCTATCTCATCCTCTTTACTCCTCCTTTGCCCTAATACAGTTCCTCCTGCACACAGCCGTCTGAGTGTTTTTTCTAAAAACATACGTCTAATAGAGATTAGGCCCTTCCCTTAAAGTTTCTTTACTATCTCATTCAACTTGTACACCTAGTGTGGGCCAGATACCCCTGGGTAATGGGGATAGAGAACAACTTAGACATGGAAACTTCCAAAAGGTTCATATGATATTGTTGGGGTCTCAAGGACACACTTTACAGTTGTCAATCCCCCTACAGTGGAGTAAGCTTTTAAAAGGAAGGCCATGGTGCTGTGGGAGCACATAAGAGAGAGTGTCTAACCCAGAGTTTTGGTGTTAGTGTTTAGGGATACAGAGTATAGTCAGAGAAGGTATCCTAAAGAACACAGCGTTTGGGCCAAAGTTTTAAAAGCAGGGAGGTTAAGAGAAAATAGGGCAAGAGTACTCCTCACGGGAGAGAATAGTGTGTGGAAAGATGAAGAGACTGGAGGACACTTTACTGTCTTGAGAACGTGAATGAAAGATCAACACAAAGAAAACTACGAAATTATGATGAATAAAATTGAAGAACTAAATAAGTGGGGAGATATTCCATGTTCATGTCTAGGAAGTTTCAATATTGTCGATATGTCAATCCTACCCAACTTGGTTGTTATGAGAGGTTCGGGGATTCGATCGGAGACGTAAAAGAAACTTTCCACTCCAAATAAATGGACTGAAGGTATATTTTATTATATAGAGGCTAGTAAAGGCAATAGTCCGCAAACAGATCTGAATAGGTCAAATAATAAGACAACATCAGCTCGACTGGAAAGGGAAAACATCCACATTGGCTGAGATAGCAGCAGATCCGAATAGGTCATATAATAAGAGGGAAAAACATCAGATAGATCGGAAAGGGAAACACCAGGTTGACCGAAAAAAGAACACATCAGATCAATTACTTCACAATAAATCAATTATTCACAACATCCACGCCCCACTGCCGAGAGAGTCCTGTCAATCCACAAGGCTGGGCGGGAATCACACATCCTGGGCAAGGCGTCCCTTCCACAGGTGGAACTCTCACCAGGTCTCAGTCTCCAGCAGTTTATATAAGCAGTTACAGGGTTTACAGAGCAAGCATCTAGTGTTCCCATGCACAAATGGTTATCAGTGGTGTATGTGCATTGAGCCCCTTGGCTAACGTCCCAGCCCAGTAATTGTGTACGTGCATTGTTCTCTTTGGTTATCATCCTAGCCTGGCACAGATGGTCAGTCCATCCCGTGCTATGACGCTCCAAGAGCCTTGAAATGCTACAACTTGCAACTCTCTCCACGAGAAAAGGGCCAGTTCCCACCGTGCAGAAAGCAGCTTTTATATTTCTTTTTGTGCTGGTGGCTGTAGGTCAATGGAGCGGCCAAACATGGCTGTACTCATGTTAAGACATTGGTCTATTTACACAATGAAATTTCATTCAAAATCTCATCAAGGTATTTTGTGAATATTGGCTAACTATTCTAAAGTTTATATGGACAAGCAAAAGACATAGATAGCCAATATAGTACTGAAAAAAAAAAAAGATTTGGAGGATTGACACAATTCTACTTCAACAGTTACTTTAAAGCTATAGTATTTGAGACAGTGTAGTAGGAGTGAAAGAATAGACAAATCAACAACTCGAATGGAATAGAATAGTGCAGAAATAGACCCCCAGGAATATATTCAACTAATCTTTGACAAGGCAGTTAAGGCAATACAATAGAGAAAAGATAGTCTTTTCAACAAATGGTGCTGGAACAACTGGACATCTACGTGCAAAAAAATGAATCCAGACACAGACATCACACCCTTCAAAAAATTAGTGGATCATAATCCAAAGCAGAAAATGGAAAACTATAAAACTCCTAGAAGGTAACATTGGAGGAAATTTAGATGACCTTGGGTACAGTGATGACTTTTTAAATACAACACCAAAGGCACAATCCATGAAAGAAATCATTGATAAGCTGGACTTCATTAAAATCAAAAACTTCTGCTTTGCAAAACACATTGTCAAGAGAATAAGCCGAGCAGTGGGAGACAATACGTGCAAGAGATATCTGATAAAGTATTCTTATGCAAAACATTCAAAAACTCTTACAACTCAACAAGAAAATAAACAACCCACTTAAAATATAGGATATAGGCAAAGGCCTGAATAGACAAGTCACCAAAGAACGTATGTAAATAGCTAATGAACAATGAAAAGATAACCCTCATCATCTGTTATCAGAGAACTACAAATTAAAACAACAATGAGATACCAGTACACACATATTAGAATGGTCAAAAACTGAAGAAATGACAAGCAAAACCCTGTGACAATATGGAGCAACAAATACTCTCATTCATTTCTGGTGCAAATGCAAAACAGTACAGCCACTTTGGAAGACACTTTGGCAGTTTCCTATAAAACTAAACATACTTTTGTCATACAATCCAGCAGTTGTGCTCCTTGGTATTTACTCAAAGGAATTAAAAACTCATATCCACACAAAAACCTGCACACAGATGTTTATAGCAACTTTATTCATTATTGACAAAACTTGGAAGTAAACAAGACATTCTTCAGTATGTGAATGCATAAACAAACTGTGGTACATCCAGACAATGGAATATTATTCAGCACTAAAACATAAATGAGCTATTAAGCCATAAAAAGACATGGAGGAGATGTAAAAGCATATTATTAAGGGAAAGAAGCCAATCTGAAAAGGCTACATACTGAATAATTCCAACTCTGTGACATCCTGGAAAAATCTGAACTGTTGAGACAACATAAAGATCAGTGGTTGCTATGGGTTGTGGGGAGGTGAAGTTGATGAACAGGCAGAGTATAGAGGATTTTTAGGGCAGTGAAAATGCTCTGTATGACACTGTAATGATGGGTACATGTCATTATACATTTGTCCAGATCTGTAGAATATACTACACCAAGAGTGAACTATAATGTAAACAATTGACTATGAGTGATTATGCTGTGTCCATGGAGGATCACGAATTGTAGCAAATGTATCACTGTGGTGGAGGATGTTGATAACTGGGAGGCTATGCACATGCAGGGATAGGAGATATAGGTACCTTCTCAACTTGGCTGTGAATTTATAACTGCTATAAAAAAACCACAAAGTTTTAATTGCTAAATGTATAAATAATTCATACAACTCAGCAAAACAAACAATCCAATCAAAAAATGGGCAGAGGATATGAACATTTTCCTGAAGAATGTATACAGATGGCCAACAGGCACATGACAAGATGTTCAACATCACTAATTATAGGGAAATGCAAATTAATACTATAATGAGATATCACCTTACACCCATTAGAGTGGATATAATTAACAAGACAAAAAATAACAAATGTTGGAGAGGATATGGGACAAAGGGAACCCATATACACTGCTGGTGAGAATGCAAACTGGTGAAACTGTCACCAACTAGGTGTCTCAAGAAACTCAAAGGTGGGTTTGGAGGCAATTAATCGTTTTTCCAAGTTGTTTCTTTTCCTTTTATGTGTTAGGGAGATGGAACCACCAACCATCCTGAAACTGACACTGCTTCACCACAGGAGCCATGCCCATGAACTTTGCCTGATTTTTTTTTTTTTCCTCCCCCCAAAGCCCCAGTAGATTGTTGTACGTCATAGCTGCACATTTTTCTCGTTGCTGTATGTGGGACGCGGCCTCAGCATGGCCGGGGAAGCGGTGCGTCGGTGCGCGCCCGGGATCCGAACCCGGGCCGCCAGCAGCGGAGCGCGCGCACTTAACCGCTAAGCCACAGGGCCGGCCCATGATTTTTAACACAAAGATCTCTCTAGGAGGAGGTTAGGCCTCATTACGTGGAAGCATGTTCTCCAACTGAGCCTGTGCAAGTGAATACCTGCCTCTCCCTTTTGAATACTCATTCGCCAACCAAATAAAACATCCTGCTTTAGTTTGTTCAGGGATGCCATAACTTTGGAAATGATTCCTCATGGCTTCCTATGTGCTGCAAATACACTTTACTTTGTGAGACAACTTCCACTGGGGTAGAGTCTTATTTAACTAACCAGGAGGTGACCCCACTTGGTTCGATAACAAAATTGGTGACACAGAGGAGACATACCCCTTCATGGTGTCCATGCCACTGGCTTGATGTCACTGCCCTCTCCGGAGACCCAGCAGCCACACTGAGCGCTTTGCTCAGAGGATCTCTCAGTGGAGGTGAGTGGCTCCAACCCCATGGCACTGCTATAAGAGTTATTTCACAAAGCCTGTCTGTTGTGCTCTGGCTCTGGAGTTTGAGTCCCCACCCGGAGGTAGCCTGGCTCAGGGGAGAGAGAGTCCCCTCTGTCTGGAAGGACTCCATGACGTGGCCACTCCAGAAGAGCTGATGCTCAGTTCTGGTGAAACAGGAGCAACCTCTGGTGACTAGTCAGGAGTCAAACCCCATCTGGAGATTGAATCTCATCCGGAGTGCACTGAGTCTGTTTGTCTAGGGGTCAAATCCCCTCTGGAGATTGAATCTCATCTGGAGTAACAAGATGGGGGTTTGAGGCCTCCTGAGATCACTGAGTCTGTCTTTGTCATGTGCCTGTGATTGGAGGAGGGGCTGCTTGGAGGGGGTTAAATCCTTCTGCAGTTGCTGAAGTGGTTTGTCTTTGTTTGTGTGTGTGTGCGTGCATGTGTGTTGTCGAGGATGCTCAACATTTTCCACAGTCTGGCTTTTCTGGACTCCTAGGTATTTTTTTCCTTGCCCTCCCTATCAGTGGCCACTGGGTGAAACACCATCCACCCATTTTGTTTTTCATTAAGGATTAGTTACCCAGCCTGGGTCTGGTTTCAGGCTATAAGGGTACTAAACCTCCTCTGGGCACAGCCTTGCGGCATATGCATCACCACTAACAGTTACAGGTTGCTCCCAGGAGATTGGAAACAGACCATAAGAGAAGGCACTGGAATATGGGGGGAACAGGCTCCATCCAGAGGAGAGCCCATTGGGCTGCATCTCCTAGAATTGGAAGGTCCTCAGTTATTCCCCATTGACCTGAGAACAGATGATCTTTTTATGTAACACAGCCTGGTCACAATATTCACTGGAAGGTGGAAAAATGGCCAGAAAAGGGGAGACTAAATGTTAAATGGGAAGAAATCCCTTATGCCCAGTGCTTCATTGCACTGTGTGTCTGCTAAGGAGGACCTGCTCCTCCAAAACAGGAACCATGGGATGGAGGGAAGCCCACCTCAGAGTTCACCTCATTCACATACTCCAGCTTCGGACCAGCTGGTGAGACTCAAGAGACTCTAGAGGCTGTAACAGGGCCAAACCCTTTACTATCCCAACCTGAGCAATCCCTCTACAGGGAATTGGACTCTCCAACGACCAAAGACCCTTCACGTTTCTCTTCCAGATAGTACAACTAGGTTAGAAACCAGTTATGAACACGGGATGGATCCCCTAAGACAGGTACCTGATGTTGAAGGGAGGTTCATTAATGTGCATGTCCCCTCATCCACCTCTGATCTGTATAATTGGAAGGCACACACTAAAGGATTGAGGGTTAACCCAGAGGAATTCATAAACCCAGAGGAATACATAAACCTCCACTCATAATCCAACTTGTGCAGTTATTCAAAGCTTGTTAAATACACACCTCATGGCTGAGGAAGAGTCATCTGTTGTGTAAAAAGCTAGGGAACAAACAGATAATAAATATGACTCAGGATCAGATATTCACAAGCCTAGTGAACAGGCTGTACCAGGGACTGACCCTGGGTGGAATCCCAATGATTCTGAAGATCAAAAAGCTAGGATGGGGGCCGGCCCGGTGGCGCAAGCGGTTAAGTGCGCGCGCTCCGCTGCGGCAGCCCGGGGTCCCCCGGTTCGGATCCCGGGCGCGCACCGACGCACTGCTTGTCAAGCCATGCTGTGGTGGCGTCCCATATAAAGTAGAGGAAGATGGGCACGGATGATAGCCCAGGGCCAGTCTTCCTCAGCAAAAAAGGGGAGGATTGGCAGATGTTAGCTCAGGGCTGGTCCTCCTCACAAAAAAAAAAAAAAAGCTAGGATGTTTTTGGGATTTGCTTTTGAAAGCCATGAAAATAGTAAGCAAGCCACCCATTAACTGGTCTGAATTAAAAGAGCTCCAACAAGACCCTGAGGAAAACCCCTCTGCCTATTTTTCAGAGGCTGCAGTACTGCCTCAGGCGACATACAAATTGGAACCCCAAGGCATGGCAGTACAATGGTTCTTAATATCTGTTTAGCATCAAACTACTCCAGACATCTGTAGAAGACTCCAAAAGTTGGCTATAGGTTCTGATACTAACCCTGCTCAACTAGTAGAGGCTACATCTAGGGTCTTCAATAACCAGATGAAAGGCAAGCCTCCCTGTTAGCTGTGGCCCTCCAGTCTACTCAAGGTAACCTGATGGAGAGAAGTAACACACCATGGGTGAGTGACTCTTTCCCCACTGAGGGGCTAAAAAGCCACGAACAAAGTTGGGGGCTAATTGGTGCATGGACTACAAACAGGAAAGGCATTGGTGGTAAGACTGTCCAAACCGTCCCCATAGAGGGAAGGGATTGGACAAGACCAAACCATGGCATATCTCATTACAGATGAGATTTGATGGGGCAATGGGGCTCCCCAATTAACTCTAGGAGCCCTGAGTGACCTTGGCAGTAAGAAGAGAACATATTAAAAATTCTTGCTCAATACTGGAGTCATATTCTTGCTGTTGAATGCCCAAAACGGAAACCTTTCAAAAGAAAGTGTGGCATAAAAGAGGTATCAGGAAAAGGAGAGACCAAAAGGTTTCTGGTGTCCTTGACCCATGAAACAGGATAAAAATATGTTGGAGTATTCTTTTCTGTATGTACCAGAATGCTCTGTTCCCCTTCTAGGAAGAGACATGCTATCTACAGTCAGGGTCCTCCATAAGCTGGGAACAAGATAAAATAGGTATCCAAGTTCCCAAAAGTCAGGGAGTTAAGCTTATGACCTTATTATAGGATGCCTCAGCACCTAAGAAGGAAGAGACTGCCCTAAATGTTTTAAGCCAAGCTAACTCAAAATTATGGGCACAAGGACAGGTGGGGCGAGCAGCTAGTGCCATGCCAGTAAAGGTAAAATTGAAGCAGATGGATCACTGGCTCTGGGTAAAATGGTACCCATTGAAACCAAAAGCTGTAAAGAGAAATCTTTCCTGTAATCAATGGGCGAACAGGGAAATATAGATTTGTAAAGGCTAGGAACAGGGGGATACAAATTTGTTAAAAAACTTAGTGCTGTCAATGCTATACAGTACTGGGTTTATAATAGTAGACATCTTCATTTTGTTTCTACACAGAGCTCCAAAAACCCTTGTAATTTCCCACATAAGAGCCATAGGGGCATCCTTTGTTATGACAAATACTTTAGTCCTACCTTTGGAAAGCCCCTAAAAGTGGAGGCTGGTTGTCAGGGAAGCCAAAGGTGTGATTTGGGGGTTAGAATTTTAAGCCTTATCCCCCTCCCTATACCTCCAGGGTGGGGAGAGGAGCTGAAGATTAAGTTCAATTACCAAAAGTCAATGATCTAATCAACTATGCCTGTGTAATGAAGTTACAGGCCAAAAGGATAAAGTTGGGAGGGCTTCCAGGTAGATGAACACATGGAAATTCAGGAAGAGTGGCGCACCCAGAGAGGATCTGGGTGCTCCACGTCCCTTTTCTACATATTTTGCTCTATGTATCACTTCCAACCAGCTATTAAGTAAAATGTTTTCCTGAATTTCCCGAGCCGTTCTATCAACTGAATCAAACCCAAGGAGGGGACTATGGAAACCTCTGGTCTGAGGCTGGTTGGTCAAAAGCACAGGTAACAATCTGGACTTGCAATTGTCATCTAAAACTGGAGCCAAATGGCAATCCTATGGGACTGAATCTTTATTCTGTGGGATCTGATGCTGTCTCCAGGTAGACAGTGTCAGAATAGAGTTAAATATGTTAAACTTCTTAGCCAGTAAAGGATATAAAGTGTCTAAAGGAAAGGCACAAATATCTAAAAAGAGACTGTAAAGTATTTGGGGTTCATGAAAGACAGAGAATATTATAGGAGTGCTAACCTAAATATTGGGACCCCTATAAAAAGTGGTACCCCATTTCTCAAAGCAGCTAGACACTGTGGCAAAAGGAGGGCCCCGATGCTTGAGAGCTGTAGCTGCCACCTGCCTCTTAATCAAGAAAGCAGAACAAATGACTATGGACCAACCTATGATGGTGTGGACCCTCCATCAAGTCTTTAGCCAGCCAAAGACTAAAGGACATCTATGGCTATCCCAGAACAGAATCAGATTTCCTTAAAGCCCTGTCATACCTTAAACCCAACTGCTCCCTGATTCCAAAAAGCCTATTACCCATGCTTGTCCAGAGTTGATTGATCAGGTTTATCTAGCCACAGAGATCTCCAGAGTGAATCATTGCCTAATTGCAGAGGAAGTATGGTTTGTAGATGGGGGAAGTTTCATGAATAATGGACAAAGTAGAGCATGTTATGCAGTAGTTGTCTCTGCACGCAACCACCTGAGGCCAAGGGGCTGACACCAGGCACCTCAGCCCAAAAGGCGGAAATAATTGCATTAACCAGAGCTTTGGAACTGGGAAAAGAAAAAATCATAACAATATACACAGACTGTAAATATGCTTTCTCTGTAATTCATGCTCATGGAGCCATTTGGAAAGAAAGAGGACTCCTTAACAGCAGCAGTAAAGAAATTAAACATGGGCCTGAGATCCTTAAACTGCTGGAAGCAGTACAGGTCCCCAAGGAAGTAGCTGTGGTCCACTGTAGAGATCATCAAAGTGGGGAATCAGAGGCCATAAAAGGAAATAACTTGGCAGATGCCGCTGCTCAAAGGGTTTGCCATTAATTCCCACTCTACACTCCTATGAGTCTATACAAGTGTATTCCCCTGATGATGTAAGGGAAGCCACAACACAGGGTTATCAGTGGTCCCCAAGAGTTAAGGACTAAATGATGGATCCACGAGGGGAGATTTGAGTCCCCAAACAAGCAACAGCTTGGGGGTTCCTTAAGAGTGCTCATGATTCTACCCATTATGGAAAAGAGACCTTATACCTATGGCTAATGAAGCTCCTATGCAACCCAAGTATTAAAAAAACATTGAAAAATATAACTGGACAACGCGTTTATTGACAGAAGAATAATGTACAAACCAGGTGTCCTGTACCTCCCCTGGCTGAAGCAGTTCAAATTCAGGGACTTTACCTGTGGAAGACTGACAAGTTCATTTTACTGTTATGCCCACAGCCCCTGAAGGGTATTTATGGGGGAATTGAAGCGTTTCCTGGTAGGTCAAAAAGGGCAAACAAAGTAACAAAATTGTTGTTAGCCCATTTTGGATTGCCTAGATCAATTCAGAGTGACAATGGGCCAGCTTTTATATAAAAAATAACCTCTGAAGTCCATAAAATTCGTACTGGAGAGAAACCGTTTCATTGTAATGAGTGTGGAAAAATATTCAGTTACCACTCTGCCCTTATTATACATCAGACAATTCACACTGGTAAGAAAACTTATGCACATAAAGAATGTGGGTTACGCTTCAGAATTTAGATCTCATCAAACATCCAAGATCTCATGACACAAGATAACATTAGGAATATTATAAATGCTTCCATAAAATGTTTCTTCATTTGTTCTTAAGTTATTACTGACTATAAAATAGAAATCAATTTTTTGGAAACTACATTTAAGTGCTATGCAAGCCAGTTGTACTAAGAAAAATATTTTGGAGAAAAAATGTAAGCAGGTGACCTATAGCTAACTCACTGTCACTAAAGTTTGTTTTTCTAATAGTTTAACAGCAAATTAGGTACTTGGTGGTGGTTAAAACTTTCAGGTATTTTACCACTGCTTTCTAAGACATTCACCTGAAAAGAAAATCACTCTATAAACTATGGAGGATTAAGTCCTGTGAGCTTTCTCCCTGACTACTTGTTCAGATAAGTCATGATGGCTATCCACCCCAGGGTCTGCCCTGGATCCTAACCAACCCCATACCATTAAGGCACGGTGTGCTTCCAAGGATGTTGCACATTGCTGGGCAGCAGGACTAGGTCCATCAGAGAAATAGTCAACCCAGTATCTAGACTATAAAGAGGTAATGGAATCTAGGGGGCAGAAGGCAACTATGCCTAAATCCTAAACACATTAAGGCTATAAAATTACAGATGGTTGTTACGAACAACTTGGGGCTGTGCTTCTGGTGACCCACAAACCTATTTGAGAGTAGCTGGAAATACTGCTCCTCAACTGGTCTCTATGATATTGCTCCTACTCAGCAGAAAGCTGTTACGGAAGACGGACCTTCTGCCTGTGCCCCTCAAGAATGAAGAGGAAGATAAAACTAGAGGGAGGATTTGCCACGAACTAGGTGCCTCCAGAAACTTAAAGATGGGTTTGGAAGTAATTAACTGTTTTTCCAAGTTGTTTCTTTCCCTTTTGTTTGTTACGGAAATGTAACCACGGGCCATACTGAAACCAATCAACCGTCACCACAAGAGCTATCCCCATGACCTTTGCCTTATTTTTAAAGCAAAGATCTCTCCAGGAGGAGCTCAGGCCTCCTTATGTGGAAGCATGTTCTCCAGCTAAGCCTGTTCAAGTGAATTGCCCTCTCTCCCCAACCTAAATAAAAGTTCCTGCTGTCCTTTGTTTGGGGACACCATGACTTTGGAAATGATTCCTCATGGCCTCCTATTTGCTGCAAATACACTTTACTTTGTGAGACAACTTCCACTGGTGTAGAGTCTTATTTAACTCACCAGGAGGTGAGCCCACTTGGTTCAATAACTCTCGGTTGTAAATCCCATGATTATGTTAGTTTACATGACAGTGATTTTTTAGATTAATCCAGTTCACTAATCATTTGAGCTTAAAATAGAGAGATTATCTAATGGGCCTAACCTAATCCACTTGGATCCTTTTAAAAGCAGAGTATTCTTCTCTGGCTTCTAGAATAACTCAAAGAGATTTGAAATATAAGAGGGATTCAACAGGAAAGAGTTTCTTCGTGGGCGAGATAGAGCTAACGATGTGGAAGGACCTGGACAGTAGCATCTAGGAGCTGAGATTGATCTGGCTGGTAGCCAGCAAGAAAATAAGACCTCAGTCCTATAACCACAAAGAACTGTATTCCACCAAAAATCTGAAAGAACTTTGAAGAGGACTCTAAGATCCAGATGACAGTGCTGTCCTGGCCTACACCTTGATAATGGTCATGTAAGTCCTGAGCAGCAGACCCAGATAACCTGTACCTGGACTCCTGACCCATACAAATTGAGAGAGAATACATGGGTGTTTTAAGCCACTAAATTCGTTCATAAGGATAGATAACAAAGTCAAATATCCAAGTTCAACTCAGTAACACTAACCTTTTGAGGACAGCTGGTGAAGAACGTAGAAGTCTAAGAAGTGGTAAGAAATTTAAGAGGTCTCCATTCTGGCATGTAAGGAATGAAGAACTCACTTCTCCATCCTAACAGCGAATGGAAAGCTGAATAAATTGAAAAAGTAACAATTCTTTTTAGATCTATAAGAGAAGTAAGGGCAAATTGTTGCCTGCAAAACTGAAGAAAGCCAAAGGGGAATACAGAGAATCACAACCCATTGGAGCAGAAAATGTGTAAACCTGTGTCATTATAGAAAACCTGACCTCTAATTGAAAGTTTGCTCAGGGTAAGCAAGTATGAGAAATAAAACTTTAGGGGACTCAGTCACCAGGGGACCCCAAACTTTTGTGAGTTTTATCTCCAGGAGCTCTACCAGGTGCTCATAGAGAATAATAGAGAAAAATCTCAGACTTTCAGTAAGGGGAGGAGAAAAAGAACCTTTGCCACATGCCAAGGGAACCATATGCCAGAGTACTCTATTACCAATGTCTGCCCTCAAGAGAAACTATTTAGCCAAAGCCTAACCTGCTAGATTTTTATCAGAGTTTAACTAACGTGGGAAATGGGAAAAACTCAACCTAGCTATCTCTAGCCCTATATGTAGAGGAAGGGAAAGACCCCACTGCAGCTTGCTCTCCAATTCCAAGTAAAGGAAGGAAAATACCCAACTCCAGCACTGTGTAGCCATCCTGTACCACTTAAGGCAGTGAGGGGGAAATGAATAGTTTATAGTCCACAGGCAAATGTTCACTAAAAGACAGATGCTTAAATATAGACTATTCTATTGAGATATACTGAGGCTCAGAGATTCTTTTCTCAGTCATGCCATCTACTAATGAGCCTTGTTATTCAAAAAACGCATTATTATTCAAAAGCATTATTCATTTCTGTTAGTGTTTTTGATCTAGTATTTCTTATTGGTTCATCTTAGAAGTTTCATCTCTCTGCTTACATGTTCCATATATTCTTGAATGCTTCTACTGGAACTCTTAACCTAGTTATTTTAAATTCCCAGTCTGATAATTCCAACATCCCTGTCACATCCGTGTCTGGTTCTAATGCTTGCTCTGTCTCTTCAAACCATATTTTTTGCCTTTTATTATGTCTTATAATTATTTCGTGGTAGCCAGACATAATGTATTGGGTAAAAGGAACTGCCATGCATTGGCTTTTAGTAATGTGGTGATAAAGCACAGGGGGAAAGGAAACATTCTGTAGTCATATGATTAGGTTTCAGTATTTTAGTGAGCTGGTACCTCCGGACTGTGAACTTCACAAGTGTTTATCATTCCCTCTCCCACCGCCCTTCAGTGGCATGGTATAGCTACATGATGCTGGCGTTGACTTTACCCAAGGTCGATTAGGCTCTGATAAAACCTTGGCAGGTTAGGCTACATTTAAATAATTTCTCCTGAGAACAGACCTTGTTCAGAAGAACAGAATTCTCTAGTGCATTGGAAGGTGGTTTTTTTCCCTCTCCTTTGCCAGAAACAGGAGGAAATTTTTTCTCTGTTATTCACTGTGAGAACCTGGTAGAGCTCCTGGAGGTAAAACTCCCAAAAGTGTAGGTGTACCCAGAAGACTGGTCCTCCAGGAATTCTTGGACTTGCACACACTAAGTCTCTAGCAATTTGTCAATTATAGTTCATGTTTTCCTCTTCCAGCACTAGTATCTGTGGAGGTGTTTTGCTCCAGTAAGCTGTGATTCAATATCTTCACCTGCCTTACAGATGTAAGAGTTGTTGATATTTTAGTTTGTACAGCTTGTTGTTAGGATGGTGTGGCAGCTCCCAAGCTCCTTATATTCTGATCTGGAAACCAGAAGCTCCAATGGCTTTAATTGCCCTAAGAGAAACATATTTGTCTTATAGAGACGATAGTGAACAAAACTGGCAATGCTCTAATAAGATCTAAATTAAACATATTTAACATTAAATAAAATATGAGAATCAGCAGAAAAAAAATCTCTACTTACCAATCATAGTGTTAAAGGGAACAGCAGAAGCTGGCTTTGTTTGTATTTAGTTAGAAAGTATAAAAATAAGATAAGCAAGCAATTAGGAAGGTTAAAGTAAGATTCAATTTTCAACCTGCAAAGGAAATAACTTATTGTGAAGTCTGTTGATCTTGGAAACCCTTTAAGTCTTCATCTTCTCTGCGCTTTGGCTAACTTTCATCTACAATGGTAAAAGAATGTGTGGAAATGGGATCCTGACCTGCTAAAAGCAATAAAACCAAATGAATACAACTACCTTCAAGAAATGTCAATTACAGGGTCTGGCCCCGTAGCGTAGTGGTTAAGTGCACGCACTCAGCTGCTGGTGGCCCAGGTTTAGATCCTAGGCGCACATGACACATGGTGTCCCATATAAAGTGGAGCAAGATCTGCACAGATCTTAGCTCAGGGCCAGTCTTCCTCAGAAAAAAGAGGAGGATTGGCATGGATGTTAGCTCAGGGCTGGTCTTCCTCACAAAAAATAAATAAATAAAATTTAAAAAAAAAAGAAGAAATGTCAATTAGAAATAAGCAAAAGAGACTATATCTATTTGAAGGGACGTGAGCCTTTTATTAATAATAGGGGAGAAAGTAGCCCAAGAGACTGAATTTTTTGGTGAGAAGGGCCTCTGATCCATAAGGAACTTTGATTATAAAAGATTAAAAATTGGAAAAAAAAAAAAAACCCTGGGAGGAGAGAGCGAGCAATCAAACCATAAGAACAGCACAAACAGGTAACCATAATGCAAGGAAGATTAGCTAGGAAGAACTGAGACTTGCTGAAGTGCACTTGAATTTGAAGGGTTATTGCTTTCATATTAATTGTTTGCCTAATATCCCTCACTCCTTCTGAAAACACACTTCTGTTCGTTGGAGAAACTATTTACAAGTCCACTTATTGTTGCAAGTCTCTCTCCCTCCAGCCAAAGTGACTGCCAGAGATTTTAAACAGCTAGTGCTCTTCCTTTTTCCCCTTCAAAAACAACCAAAGTCAAAAATGGGCAAAGGTATTTAACAGACATATGTCTAAAGATGATATACAAAGGTCAATAAGCACATGAAAAGATGCTCCACATCACTAATCATTATGTAATGCAAATCAAAACTACAATGAGCTACCGCTTCACACCCACTACAATGGCTATTAAAAAAAAAAAAAGAACAAATATTGGTGAGGATGTGGAGAAATTGGAACTCAATTAAGAAATAAGCATTCTCTCTTTCCTCAGGGTAACTTGTGAAGGAAGAAATACGAAGGGACAAAACATTTTCTTCCAGCTTTATTGAGATATAATTGACATAACGTGTTAAGTTTAAGGTGTAGAATTTTTTTTCTTTTTGTGAAGAAGATCAGCCCTGAGTCATGCCAATCCTCCTCTTTTTGCTGAGGAAGACCGGCCCTGTGCTAACATCTATTGCCAGTCCTCCTCCTTTTTTTTTTCCCCTTTTTCTCCCCAAAGCCCCAGTAGATAGTTGTATGTCATAGCTGCACATCCTTCTAGTTGCTGTGTGACACAGCCTCAGCACGGCCAGACAAGCGGTGCGTTGGTGCATGCCCGGGATCCAAACCCGGCCGCCAGTAGCAGAGCACGTGCACTTAACCGCTAAGCCACAGGGCTGGCCCACCTAAGGTGTAGAATGTATTGATTTAACAGAAAAAATTTTTATAACATAGTTATATGTTTATGTTAAATTTATCAGCCATAATACTAATTATTAAAATATACAGTTAATGAATGAAAATATAGCACATTTATATTGTTTGTCAGCTATACTATTAACAAAAGGGATCTTAAAGGTAATAAAATATCTATCTGCTAATGCTGATAATGATAATAATAATAATAAACAATTTATTGAGCAGTTCCTAAAAGCCAGATACTAACAAGTGCTGTATCACATTTACTCCTCACAACAACTTGTTATTATCACCATTTTATAGAGTACATTAAAGTTGAGAAGTAATTTGCCCAAAGTCCTACAGACACCATTATGGATCAGATACCATTCAAGCACTTTCTATGTATTGCATCATTTAATCCTCAAAACAATAGCTTAAGTATTATCATTATCCCCAACTACCTGATGAGTAAGTTGAGGCATGGACCAGTTAAGCAAACTTGTCCAAGGTCACCCAGCTAGTAAGTGACCCAGCTGGCTGTAAACCCAAGCAGCCTTACTCCAGACTCCTAACCACTGAAGTATACACCACTCAGAGATCACTGCAGAAATTTGAACTTGAGCAATCTGATTCTAAGAACCAATTATTCTGCCCTTCTGCCTGGAAACTAGTTCAATTGACATCTATATAAGGAAGACATGGATGTTGTTCTCATTCTGCACCTGGAGAGGAATGGTAACTGTGAACAAGTAGCAAGTTCAATACTATGTTCTTTCTTTAAACAATACTTCTTACCTTCAAATTACCTATACCATCAGATTTCCCTAACTCAGTCTCTAGTTCTGAAGCACTCTACAAATACTTCTCAAATAGCACTCACTAGAATGCATTCTGTTACATGTACACAGGGCCTTCTGCAACTCCTAAAAGCGAGAGACTGTGCCCATTTCTGGAACACAGAGGCGACCCTAACATGACTTTATGAGCAACTGATCTGTCTCCACATGCAGATTGCTGCACACCCACCCCAGGAGTACTCACCTTGTTTAATATCAATCTTGCCCACTGACATGTGACTACAAGAGCAGGAACCATCTCTGTCATTCTCTGCTGTAATCCCATCTCCTAGCCCAGTGTCCAGTACACAGCAAGCCTTCTGTAATATTTGTTGAATGAGTGAAGGTCAAATGCTTAAAAATCCAGAAGGATTTACATTTATAAAGAAAAGTTCCACACTTGCCTCAATAATGTGTATTTGGGGCTTTACCTTATGACCATTTATAGGCACCAGAGCTTGATTCATAACCCTCTTGGATAGCATCAATAATGTGAGGGACAACTGTAGAAAGAAGTGATTAGCACAAAAGCTTTTTTCATCATCATGAGAAAAGAATATATCAGTGTCTTTAGGTCTCTCAAATAAC
>JAQQSS010000042.1:457122-468599 GCA_028646465.1 Rhinoceros unicornis | reverse complement strand
AAAGGGGACATCAATTTCTGCAAAACAAAATACATGTGTTCTTCTTGTCTAAAAAACATTTGGCAGACCATGTTAGTTGTTGATCAGATCCTCAGTAACCGTTTCTTTCCTGGTTCCCTGGTCACAAGATCAGTTGAGTTATAGCCTGGATAGCCAACCTCCTGGCTGATTTGGTTTTGTTTTGTTTTGCAGACATTAAAATGCAATCTTTGTGCTATAAATTTCTATAGGTTTTGACAAATGCAGAACGATGTATTCATTGTTCTAGTATCGTAAAGAATAGTACCATAATCCTAAATATTTCCCCAGCTTCTTTTTTACTCACTGTTCCCTACCTAAACTCCTAGCAACAACTAATCAATTTCCATGTAGTTTTCCTTTATCCAGAATGTCATATGAGTTGGATTATACAATATTCAGATTTTTCCATTCGACTTCTTTCATTTAATACATTTGAGATTAATCTCTGTTGTTTGAATTAATAGCTGAATAATATTCTATTGTAAGGTATATCACCTACACCTACTGAATGTGAATGGGTAAACTTGAAAGACATCTTGTTTGCTTCCAGTTTTTGGAGATTGAGAATAAAGCTGCTATGAAAATGTGCATAAGGCTTCTGTGAGAATTTAAGTTTTTAGTTCATTTGGATAAATACTAAAAGCGTGATTGATGGATCGTGTGGTAAGTCTATATTTATCCTTATAAGAAACTGTTACTGGATACATACTCAGGTTTTTTTACCCACTACACAAGAGGGGCCAAATAAAACTAGAATGCCATGCTTATGGCAAGGAAAGCGTTTTTATTTCGGGTGATGTCAGCTGGGAGACGAGAGCTCTCAAATTTGTCCCATCTCCCCAAAAGTTGGGAGTCAGGGGGTTTTAAAGATTGTGAAGAATGTGGCTGCTGATAGGGAGCGGAAGCCTGTGGCCTTGCTGGTTGGTGTTTTCCCACCAGCCTGCCTTTGGCCTTGTGAGGCTGCTTGCAGGAAGAAGGATGGCGGATAAGGGAATTGCAGGTGGGTGTCCTTCAACTGTCTCTGTCTCCGTGGTGCATGGTGGATTCTGCTGCCAGGAAGCCAAGCGGTTCAGGTCTGAGAAGCCTTAGCTTCTTGATGTCAGTTTCCCTGTAACAAACCTCAAGAACTGGTAATTAGCTAAAACATCAGTGTGAGCCCAGCTTGAGGCCACCTGGGCTTTTAACAATTAGTAAAACAACCAGTATCTACATGTGAACCTAACTTAGAGAAACAGGGATATAGGATGAGTGCTTTTGGTTTTAACACCATATATTCTGGGTTTAATATAGGGGAACTGATATTAGGGCTGGTATCAAAACTACAAACTGTATTCCAAGGTCCTGTACCACTTTGCACTCCAATCAGCAATGGACAAGAGTTCCTGTTGCCTGCATGCTTGCCAGCATTAAGTATTTCCAGTTTTTTGGATTTTAGCTATTTTCCTAATTGTGTGGTAGTATCTCATTGTGTATCTCATCTCAATTTAATTGCATTTCCTTATCAATACATGATGTTGAGCATCTTTTCATATTTGTCTTCACCCTTCACACATCTTATTTAAAATATCTTCAGAGCTTTGGCCCATTTTTTGAGTTGTTAATTTTCTTGTCATTGAGTTTTAACAATATATAGAGATAGGTAGATATAGATATAGATTTATAGATACATACTCTACTTAACAAATCTTTTATCAGATTTGCAAAGATTTTTGTCCCAGTGTTCACTTGACTTGTCATTCTGTTAACATTGTCTTTTGCAGAGCAAAAGATTTTAATTTTGATAGTCTCGTTTATCCTTTTTATCTTCCTGGATCGCACTTTTGGTAGTATCTAAAACTTCATCACCAAATCCAAATTTGTATAGATCTTCTTTACATTTTAGTCTAAAAGTTTTATAGTTTTGTGTTTTACAGTTAGTTCTATGGTTCATTCTGAACTAACTTTTGTGTAAGGTGTTAAGTATGTTGTTAGCATTTTTATTTTGATTTGCTTTGTTTTATGTTTGCATAAGCAAATCCAGTTGTTTCAGCATCCTTTGTCAAAACTACTATGCTTTCCATTGAATTGTCTTTGTGCCTTTGTCAAAAATTAGTTGCATGTATTGATGCGAGTCTATTGCTGGGCTCTCTATTGTGTTTCATTGATTTATGTGTATATCCTTTCACCAATACCACAATGTCATTCTTAATGTAACTTTATAATGTCTTGAAATCAGATCATGTGAGACCTCTAAGTTTTGCTTTTTCAGAAATGTTTTAGCTACTCCCTCTGCCTTTCCATATAAATTTTAGAAGGAACACCTTGAAACCTACAAAGTACTGGCTGGGATATTGATTGGGAGTGTACTGAACTGATACCTCAAATTGGTAAGAAGTAACATCTAAATATTGAGTCTTCCAATGTATGAACATGGTATGTCTCTCCATTTATTTACATCTTTGATTTCTTTCATCAATGTTTTGTAATTTTCTATATGTAGATTCTATACATATTTTGTTACATTTATACCTAAGTGCTTCTTTCTTGTATGTGCAAATATATTTTTTATTTCACTTTCTGGTTATCCACTGCTGGTATATAGAAAAGCATTTGACTTGAGCATACTGACCTTGTATCATACTGTGCCTTTGCTAAACTCACTTATTAATTACAGAAAGTCATACGTGAATAAAGACCATTTTATTCTCCATCACCAATCTATATGCCTTCTATTCCTTTTTCTTCTCTTATTGTACTAGTTAGGGCTTCCAATACAATGTTGAAGGCAAGGAAGACAAACCTTGCCTTCATTTTCCTCCATAGGAGGAAAGCATTTAGTTTCTCACCACTAGTATGATTTTAACTGTAGGTTATTTATATTACCCTTTGTTGTGTTAAGGAAATATCCCTCTATTCCTAATGTTTTGAGTGTATTTATCATGGATGAGTATTGAATTTTATCTTGCTTTTTCTGCATCTAGTGATATGATCATGTATTTTTCTTATTTACTTAGTCTGCAATATGGTAAAATACTGGATTGGTTTTCTAATGTTGAACCAACTGTGCATTCCTGGCATGAATGTCATTTGGTCACAATATATTATTTATCCTTTCTATATATTCTAGATTCAATTTACTAATTTTTTTGACAGATTTTTCCATCTTTATACATCTCTGGAAGAGACTGTATAGACTCAGTAAAATTTCTTCCTTAAATTTTTGGAGGAATTCATAAGGAAAACCATCTGGGTATGGTGATTTGTTTTATGGATGATTTTAACTACTAATTTAATTTCCTTGCTAGTTACAGGGATATTCATATTATCTATTTGTCCTTCAGTGGGTTTTTTTTAGTATCTTTCAAGGAATTGGTCCAATTAAACTAAGTTTATCAAATTTATAGGCACAGAGTTGTTCATAGTAAGTCACTTATTTCTTTTAATGAGGTAGAAGTCGGTATTGATAATACCTCTTTTCTACCTGATATTGATAATTTATTTTTCTTTGTTTTATAGTATGGCTAGAAATTGACTGATTTTGTTGGTATTTTCTAAGAACTAGCTTTCAGTTTAACTTTTTTTCTATTGTTTTCCTATTTGCAACTTCATTGCTCTCTGCTCCAATTTTTAGGCTTAATTTACTCTTTTTCTCGTTGTCTAAGGTGGAAGCTTAAGTTATTGATTTCAGATCCTCTTGTCTACTGTATGAATTTAATGCTATAAATGTTCATCTATGCACTGATTTAGCTGCATTCCATAATTCTTTGTGTTATATTTTTATTTTCAATTAGTTCAAAATTTTTAAAAATTTTCCTGAAACTTATTCTTCGATCTGTGGATTATTTAGAACTGTGTTCTTTAATTTCCAAACACATGAGATTTGCTAACTATCTGTTATTGATTTCTAATTTAGTTTCATTATTGCCTAAGGACCTACTTTGTATAATTTGTATTGTTTTAAATTTGTTAAGGTTTGTTTGATGGCTCAGAATAGAATCTATTTCAGCGAATGCTTCATGTGAACTTGAGAAAAATCTATGTTCTTTTGTTGTCGGAGAGAGTATTATATAAATATGAAAAGGTCAAATTTGTTGATAATACTATTCAGATCATCTCTATCCTTATGATTTTTCTGACTGCTTCCATCAGTCACTGAGATAGGGTACTCAAATATCTAATAATAATTTTGAATTTGTCTATTCTTTCAGTTCTGTCAGTTTTTGTCTCACGCATTTTGCTGCTGTCTTATTAGGTGTATACACATTTAGGATTGATATATGTTCTTGGAGAATTGACCCCTTTATCACTGTGTGTTATCCTTCTATATTGCTGATAATCTTCCTTGCTTTGAAGTCTTGTCAGAAATCAATATAGCTACTCTAGCCTTTTTTTCTTTCATTAATAGACTTAATGTTTTTAGAGCTGTCTTAGGTTTACAGAAAAATTGAACAGAACGTACACATTTGCCATTTATTCTATCACGAACACATACAGACACAGAGTTTTCTCTATTATTAACATCTTGCATTGGTGGTGTACATTTGTTACAATTTATGAACCAATGTTGGTACATTATTATTAACTAAAGCCCATAGTTTAAATTAGGGTTCACTCTCTGTTTTACAATTCCATGGGGTTTTGCCAAAGGCATAATGTCATGTATCTACCATTACATTATTTTTCAAAATAGTTTGTAATGATTTGGGATAAATCTTTGTTAAAGCCAATCATGTTATTTCTGTTCTTCTTAGCAGTGATTGAATTAGGAAAAGGAGACTTACATAGTTCTTGCCAAGTTATTAAGAAAGCGAAGAATGTGGCAAGGATTTTAGGAAAAAGTTTTTTTCAGAAAAAGAACATACAGAAGAGATGTGACTTCACCCCTTCTCATATTTTCTGGTCTTGAGGTGTTACTTTGTGAAGATGTAATGCATTGAGTTGATGCAGCCATTTTAGGAATATGAGAGGAGGCACCAACATGCTGAGGATGATCAAGCAGAAAGATGGAAAGAATCTAGATCTTTAATGATGTATGTCATAGAGCTTCTGAATTAGCCAACCATCAAACAGTGTCAAATAATGAATTGTCCTTTACTGTTTTTTGTAAGTTGTCGCAAAATCCAGTATTTATTGTCTTCTCCTTCTTTCAGCTAATCCTTTTCGGCTATCATTAAATTAATCTTGTATCTACTCCCTTTTTCTGTATTTTACAAAGAGGAGATTCCTGTGGTTTGACCTTCAAGCAACTACTCACAATTAAACTTCTGTCTCTCTCATTGGAGCTCTCTGGCTTGATATACAATGTAACTCAATTTAGTTAATCAGTTTCCAGTACTGGAATACTGATGGGCATTTAGCTTATGTTCTATGTTTTCCTAATTCAAACAATGCCACCATAAAACATCTTGAACATTGGTTTAGCATAGGTTATTATTTGGGAAAATTCCTAAGAGTAGATTTATTGGCTAAAAGTGTATAAACCTTTTTAATTTTAAGAGATTGGTCAAACTGCCCCCAAAAAATGTTAAAACAATTTGCTCTTCTATTAACAATAGGTGTTAAAAAAGATTATGTATTAGGTCAAATATGAAAAACAATGTTATGCTGGAGCTGGCCTTTATAGAACGAGGGAGTTTATTAAATTTTCAGAATGTTGTGAGCCAGTTGTGAAAACACAGCCATTATTTAAAACTAAATTATAACTACTTATAATTACATAAATTATATTAAATGCCAAGTAATAAATACTTAAAACTCATTACTTCTTACTTATCTTACTATTAACTGTACTAGAGATTATTTACATCTATTGTATCTTTATAGTGGAAATTCATACAATGTGAGTAGTAGTTGGTGGTAGTTTTAAATCAATTAGAAATAGGTAAATGGGTTACAAGATCAAGATTTTTGTTTTTTCATTTGGAGATCCAGTTACCACCGTATCACTGACCTT
Organism: Rhinoceros unicornis; assembly: GCA_028646465.1. NCBI lineage: Eukaryota > Metazoa > Chordata > Mammalia > Perissodactyla > Rhinocerotidae > Rhinoceros > Rhinoceros unicornis. The sequence goes on along the minus strand of JAQQSS010000042.1, from coordinate 462,646 downwards.
TAATATATTTAAATTTAAGTCATTTTCTCCCAATCTTTTAGATCCTCACTTATTTTTTGCTGCTTGATCTGTCAGTTTCTTAATGAGGAAATGTTTAGCATTCATTATGGTTACGGATTTGTCAATTTCTCTATTTCTATAGGTTTGTTTTATTTGACATGAAACTATGTTGTTTAGTCCAGAGAAGCTTATAATTCTTGAATCTTTTTGATGGATTTTCTATTTGTCTCATTAACTGCAGTTGATTTTGGATTCTAGTTTGTTAATTAGTAATTTGGCTCAAGCTTCTTTTTTTCTCTGTGTGTGAGAAAGAGCAGCCCTGCGCTAACATCTGATGCCAATCCTCCCCTTTTTGCCGAGGAAGACTGGCCCTGGGCTAACATCTGTGCCCATCTTCCTCTAGTTTATATGGGACGCTGCCACAGCATGGCCTGACAAGCAGTGTGTCAATGCATGCCTGGGATACGAAACTGTGAACCCTGGGCTGCCAAAGCGGAGCGCGCGCACTTAACCGCTGCGCCACCAGGCTGGCCCCTCAACCTTCTTTTTTTATTTTTTATTTTTTGTGAGGAAGATTGGTCCTGAGCTAACATCTGTTGCTAGTCTTACTCTTTTTGCTGAAGAAGATTGACCCTGAGCTAACATCTGTGCCCGTCTTCCTCTATTTTGTTGTATGTGGGACACTGCCTCAGGATGGCTTGATGAGCGGTGCGTAAGTCCACACCTGGGATCTGAACCTGCGAACCCAGGGCCACCTAAGCCGATGGTGAGAAGTTAACCATTGTGCCACTGGACTGACCCCTCAACCTTCTTTTTATTCTCCCCTTCTCAGTGCCATTTTGTTGCAGTTCTCACTGGAAAACAAAAAATACCAAGAGCTTTTTGTTTTCTTTTTCATTCTGAAACTGTTTTAATAAGGGGATGCCTCATTTTTTACTTACGGCATTTATTAAAATGTTTGAAATAATTTTTGTTCTCTCATTTTATTTCCTATGTTTCTTTAGTTGACATTCTTTCCTGTTTCTCTTTTGAATTATGTTTTTTCCCACTTCCATTGTTTTTACTTATATATTCTAGGATTCTAGGATTCTAGGATTGAAAACATGAAATTAGCTCAGACTGAAAAAGACAAAGAGCAGATCTACCAATGAACAGGCTAGGCGGCTAGATACAAATAAACCGAGCTGCAAAATTAAAACATTTTCTCCCAAGACCATGTACTAGCTGTAAAATGACTGCTCTTTAAGTGACTTCTGCTTTCTTACCAATGATACACCCAGCCCTGTTTTGCTACATCCATGAATTAGTGGGAAGGCCCCATTGCTAAGCTACCCTTACCTCCTGTAGCACTCAATATCCACTTGATCCTACATTTTTCTAATTCTACCTTAGAAACTGCAACCAATCCAGAACTGATTCCCACTCCTTTGGACCCCTCTGAGAACCATTCAGGAAACCAAACCTTACAAAACCAGCAGGAAACTAAATCTTACAAAAGATGATTCCCTCTTCCCTCTTGTCCAGTTGCATTCCACAGTTCTGGAGAGCCCTCCCTTCTTGCATGAGATCATAAATTTGATCTTATCAGACTGTAGGCTTATCATTGGTCTTTGGCTAACTAGCCTTTAACAACTTGAAAGTTCCACCAGGTTTGGCTGAGCCTCTCTTCCATGTGCCAGGCAATCTTGGCAACCTCATTTTTACAAACACACACACAAACAAAACCCCCTAGGCTCAAGAGAATAGATCTTCAACCTATTTTAAGTCTTTCGTTATTTTAGAAAGAAAAAAAATCAGGGATTAATTCAAAACTGTTCTAGCGTGTTTTCTCTGGGTATTTCACACCTTGATTAGTTCATCTCTTACTGGAACCTGGAGATGCAAAGATCTAGCTTGAAAAGGCCAATAAGCAGGATCCTGAAAAGGAAAAACAGACTAGGTCAATGGGCCTTTAGATAGAGCAGTTAGATAGGCCCCTTTCAGTTTCAAGTTACAACAGGAAATCCTCTGTTGAAAGAGACACTTTCACAGATTGTAAAGACAGACTCTGGAAAAACAAATATCTTATCTTGGCTAAACAAAATAGAGACAAATTCTCTTAGGAATTGTGAAAGGTCCCCAGAGAGACAGAAGAACCTAATTTCTAGTGATTCCTTAAACCAATTAGGAAAACTAACAATGGTGGAGACAAAACTTTTCTGGTCAATATAGGTGCTAGGCCATCAATTATATCATACCACCATTCCTTGACTCCATATCCCTTGGTGTTGCAAGAAGAGGAATGGTACAAATTTCTAATTGTCCACCAACTCATTGACTCAGCTGGTGACTGTAACATAGAAGCATCTGACAAGCCTGCATGCATTTGTCCTATATGATACAACTCCACCTACCTTGATAGGGAGACATCTTCTCCGCAAACAGTTTCTTCTGCATTTAAGATTTCTCCTCTGTCCTTGCAAAGTAGAGATTAATTAGCCACTGGCAGTGATGATTTCATATTTTCTTGAAGAGAGTTCCCTCTTACCTCTTTTTTCTTTTGTTTTTCTTTAAATATAAATTGATCAGAAAGCAATTAATTATTATTGCATACTCTAGAATATCTTGTCCAGGAATACAGTCAAATTGTCTAAGAGAGAGAAAGTAAACATATTTGCATTAAAAATGTGGAAAAGTAAATGTAAATAATTATCTTGTTAACTCCTAACTACAACAAAATAAGAAAAGATCTTGTTTCCAAGATAAAAACTTTCAGACATGATATAAAGATTCTTTAAAATTTAGTACATGAAAATGTAAACTGTGTTTTTTTAAAGATGCATGTTATTTCTGATAAATAGATTAATCTTTGGACAAATTGGAACAAGCTAATAATACTAATTTAAACAACTCTTATTGTTCTAACTGCTTTTTTTCCCTTTGCTAGCTTAGGTTATGTATTAACAGATACTTTTTACCTCTTGTTCCTATCCTTATTATTTCTATTTATGTCTTTAGCTACATCTTGAAATGCATTCTACACTTGGCTACAATTGTTCATATTTGGTTAAAACGTATCCTCATTGATAAGTGTGTACTCTTTCTTTTTAATGCCATCCAAATTCCTTTGCTACCAAGTCCATGTAATATAACAACTTGTTTCCCAGGTAAAGGGAATCAAACACTAACAGACTTTTGACAACATTATGTAGAGAAGGCAAACTTTTACACTTAGGGTTGTTTTTCACAGGGCCTGAGAATTAAATTGACTTAAGACAAACCAATAGGAGAAAGCTTACAAATTTATTTAATACAAGTTTTATATGACAGAAGAGCCTTCATAAGCAATAGAGACCCACATAAATTTAAGAAAAAGGAAGTAAAGTCAAAGTGTTTATTTTATATGTTCTGTTTTTCAAGTGCCTTTAACTCAAAATAGTCAATATGCCAGAGGGGCATATGTGGTGATGGCACGTCCTGAACTCCTTTAAACACAATAGGACAGACAACCAGAAATGTAAAACTCCTTACCGTATCATACCAAGAAAAGGAGTTTCCGTCTATACTAAAACAACCTGGGGGCCCCACGTGAGGTGTAACTTTTGAAACAGACCTTCTACTGGCATAACATGAGAGAAAACTGTAAAATAGATTGTGATCCTGTCCCAAATTCTTTTGGTTTAGAACTTTCATACTAAAAATTTTACTGTTTAGTGCTAGCCTACTCTTGATAAATGGTGCAAAACGTTACAATACTATTTGACAATCCTAGGGGTATCTTTGGTGAAAGAGAGTTCACTAATGGATCTTAATGACTGGCTTCCAATTTGTGGACAGGATCTGCTGGTGAACTAATTCCATCCAGGTCTGTTTGGTTTCATCAATTTCCCTTTTCAGAAAAATAGATGTTTAGATCATCTGAGAAAGAGAAAAAACTAACCTATGTTGAGTTAAAAAAAAACCAAAACCCCAACTAGTCAAAGGAAATTCTAACTCCCTTCTAATGCTCTCAATCTTCTTCTTTCTTTGCTTTACAAGAGGCCCCAAAATGCAAAAATACTAAGTGACTTGGTTCAGAGACTAGCAGGAGGATGACAATGTCACTCACGTCATAGAACTCCTTACCTGGGAGGCTTATGATATCACACAGATGAAGGTTCAGAATAAAACCTTTCTAGATATTGGTTTCTCAAGGTGGAATATATGCCATTTTGGGAGAATGATGACACACTTATATTTCCGCAGCTATTTGTAGGATCTTTAACATTATTTTAAAAATATCCAAGCAACAAGAAAGAAGATTGTAATTTTGCTATTTGTGATTCTGCAGGCTTTCAGATGGGAGATATTCTTTTTAACGTGGGTAAACTTGGCTCTTAAATGCTACTAACTAACCGTTGTGCCTTCATACGAGGCAATACCTCATCCTGCAACAGAAGAAATATGAAGGATTGATTTTTGTCCATCTACAGACTACAGTCTCTGAATTGCCTTTAGATCAATAGAACCCAGGTAATCGTCAAGATGTAAATTTCTAAAATAAAGTCTCATGCATTGACTTCATCCACCCTTGGCCTGAAGTGACTGAGTCAAAACCTGACCAGGACTGGAAGAGTAATCAAATTGATTGGATTGGCTGGATAAAGGAATGAGTCACATCCCAGGCAGGACAGAGCAGGACTGCTTAAGATTTCATCACACTACTCAGAATGGCAGCAATTTAAAACTTATGAATTATTTCTGGAATTTTCCATTTAATATTTTGGAATGCAATTGAACTCAGGTAGCTGAAACCACAGAAAATAAAACTATGGATAAGAGGGTACTACTGTAATGACAACATAGTCTTTTTAAAACTAATTAATTTTTAACTTATTGAGGTACACAGTCTTTCGTATGATTTGGGCTCCCTAAACTTGAGGTTCCTCAGATGTGAATTAAACTTCCGTGGATGCTCCACATTAATATGCACAAGACTTGGAGGATAAGAGAAACTAATGTAAACAGGAAGCTTTTGATGCCTGCTCTGATGATAATAATAATGTACTTCATTTCTGACCCAGATGTCTCATGTCTTCATCCAGCATCCATAAGGTAGTAATAATAAGCTAATTTTCTAGCTTGTAGGGAGAGTAAAATTTCAGATTCTTCACAGTTCTTAACAATAAATTTGATAGTACAAGGTTTCTGCTCTCATGGAGCTTACATTTTAATAGCAGGTAGTGATGGTATGGTACAAATAATAAACAGAAGATAAACAAATCATTCAGGTAACTTCAGACAGTAAAAGGGATTAAAAAAATGGGGGCCGGCCCGGTGGCGCAAGCGGTTAAGTGCGCGCGCTCTGCTGCGGCGGCCCGGGGTTCGCCGGTTCGGATCCCGGGTGCGCACCGACGCACTGCTTGTCAAGCCATGCTGTGGCGGCGTCCCATATAAAGTAGAGGAAGATGGGCATGGATGTTAGCCCAGGGCCAGTCTTCCTCAGCAAAAAAGGGGAGGATTGGCAGATGTTAGCTCAGGGCTGGTCCTCCTCACAAAAAAAAAA
>JAQQSS010000042.1:441851-457022 GCA_028646465.1 Rhinoceros unicornis | reverse complement strand
TGGATAGTAGAAGAGAGCGATTATGGGGCACTTTTGATATGATGGTCAGGGAAAGGCCTCTTTGAAAAAGTAATGATTGTGCTGACATTTCAGTTATAATGAGAACCCTAACACCACTGAAAATATTAGTGGGAAGTATCTCTCGCAGGTAAGATCAGAAGCTCTTACATAGGAACTTGGAAGCTTCAAGGAAGCCAGTGGAAGTGAAGATTGCTACAACTTAAGAGACTCATAGAATGATCTTAAATAAGGGGCTAGATTATCTAAGACATGTAGGCCTCTTGGAGAAGTTTGAATTTTATTATGGTGACAATAGAAAGTCCCTGGAGGATTTAGAATTTGATCTCTGGAATGGGGTGGAAATAAGGACAGGAGAATTTGTATCAAGTTAACTTTGAAGTGTTACGAGCTTCATGCAAATTACTTCACTCAAAGAGAATTTAGAGAATATACAGAAGAATTAAGTTGCAATCTTTTTCAATAATGTACAGAATACAATGGTATTGCTGAGTAACTACTTATGATTCTTTATTTTTTATTATTATTTTTTTAATGTCAGTTACATTTTTATTTATTATTTTTTTGTGAGGAAGATCAGCCCTGAGCTAACATCCACGCCAATCCTCCTTTTTTTTTGCTGAGAAGACCGACTCTGAGCTAACATCTATTGCCAATCCTCCTTCCCCGCCCCCCCCAAGCCCCAGTAGATAGTTGTATGTCATAGTTGCACATCCTTCTGGTTGCTGTATGTGGGACGCGGCCTCAGCATGGCCAAGAAGCAGTGTGTCCGTGCATGCCTGGGATCAGAATCCTGGGCTGCCAGTAGTGAAGCCTGCACACTTAATCGCTAAGCCACGGGGCCAGTCCTTTATGAGTCTTTAAAAAAACAGAATTTTAAATTTTCACCACTATGGTTGATTTGCTGGGGGTAGGGTCTGTGGAACTCCTTATGCTGCCCTTCTGAAAGTGCTTTCTCCCACCTATTTTATAAGATTAGTTTCATAATAAGTGATAAGTATACTTAACAAGTATTTCTGGGGAGAAAAATGGTGTAATGGGAAATGCTGATTGAAAATGTAATGTAACAATAGTTTTGCCCTAATAAGACAGAACCAAGGCAGTATTGAAGATAAACCAAAACAAGAGAAATGAGAAGGTAGCGTTGGACATATGAACTTTAATTGATGACATTTAATGTCATTTAACTTATTATTTTAACTCAGAACTCTTCTTTTTCTATGGCATTAACTAAGTAGAAGATGTCAAAATTGGGAAACTGTACAATCCAGCCCCATCCTTGAGCAAAAGGCTATCTGGGCCTGCTAGTAGGAGTATTAACTTATTGACTAACTGTTATGAGAGGTTCAGGGATTCGATCGGAGAGGTAAAAGACACTTTCCACTCCAAACAAATGGACTGAAGGTATATTTTATTATATAGAGGATAGTAAAGGCAATAGTCTGCACACAGATCCGAACAGGTCAGATATTAAGAGGGAAAAAACATCAGCTCGACTGGAAAGGGAAAGCATCCACATCGGCTGAAGAGAAATGACACAAACCAACCGGAAAGAGAAACACCAGGTTCACCGAAAAGAGAACACATCAAATCAACTACTTCATATCAAACCAATTACTTCACATCAAATCAATTACTCACAACATCCACGCCCCACTGCCGGGAGAGCCCTGTCAATCGACGCAGCTGGGCAAGGATCACACGTCCTGGGCAAGGTGTCCCTTCCACAGGTGGAACTTGCACCAGGTCTCAGTTTCCAGCAGTTTTTATACCATCAGTAATTTTCAGAGTAAGCAATTACAGAGTTTGCAGAGCAAGCATCTAGTGTTCCCATGCACAAGTGGTTATCAGTGGCCTACGTGCATTGAGCCCCCTGGCTAACATCCCAGCCCAGTAATTGTGTACATGCCTTGTTCTCTTTGGTTATGGTCTTAGCCCGGCACAGATGGCCAGTCCATCCCATGCTAAGACACTCCAAGAGCCTTGAAATGTTACAACTTGCAACTCTCTCCGTGGGAGAAAAGGCCAGTTCCCACGAAGAGGCCAGTTCCCACCACACAGACAGCAGCTTTGTATTTCTTTGTGTGCTGGTGGCTATAGGTCAATAGAGCGGCCAAACATGGCTGTACTTATGTCAAGACACTAACCTATGTGAAACTGTCAATGTTTGGCTGCTTTAGACATACAAAAAATGGCAAATTTGTGATTTGAATAAATACAACCACTTTGGGAAATTATTTGGCATTATTTATTAAAGATAAACATATGTATACTCAAAAAACCCAGGAATTCCACTCACTCATAGGCTTATGCCTCATAGAAACAGTGACATATGTCTCCCAAAAGACATGAAATAAAACTTGTTTGTTTATAGCAAGTTTATTCATAAAAGTTCCTATTTGGAAATGACTCAAATGTCCTTCAGTAGTAATTACATACCTTCAGTACATTTATATAATGTAATATTATTGCTACGTAAATAGAGACATAACGTTGACTGAAGAAGCCAAAAAGAAAAGTGTACATGTTGTATGATTCCACTTCTATAAGTTCTAAATTAGGTAAAACTACTCTATGCTCATAGAAGCCAGAATACTTGTTACCTCAAGGTGTTGAGGATGGACAATGACTAGAAAGGTATGTTTTTGAGGTATTGATACTACTTTTGGGGAAAGACTCCTTATTTGCCTTCCTGGGTATGCCAACAGTGCAATGCCTTCATGTATGTCATTTACCTGTGTTTTTTACCTGAGTAATTTCTCAGTTAGTAACCTTGAGAGATAAAGTAACACGCCTCCCCACCCCAACACACAAAGAGCAAGCTTGCCTATGACTTAGTATAAAATTAGTGCAATTCCCAAGCTCAGTGTTCCTCAGCTGTGATGCAAACACTTCATGTTTGGTATCCATATGTACCTCTTCATAGCGCTTCTGTGGGATGGAGGAAGCAAGGGGACCCTTGAAACATGGTGCTCATGCTCCTTGCTCTGCTGTGAGTAATAAAGTCCTTGGTCTTTTCCCCTAAATCTCATACCTTCTATTAGATCAATTAGGCTCATCTACTAGGTTTTAAGTAAGGTGAAATCAAATTCCAGACCTAACAGTGTTCTATATCCAACCTGTGGGGGGTTACATATTTACTTAGTAAAAACTGAGCTGTGAACTTTCCAGGATGTACGTACATTTCAGTAAAAATATTTACCAAAAATTAAAAAAAAAAAAAAAAGGCTTATGTCTAAATATCACCTACCAAGACTCTTCAAAGGAGAAGGGAAGGCCAGAAGTAGAATGAAAGAATTAGGTCCAGAGAATCTTTTGCTTACGATTATTACAAGAAGGGCAGGTGTGAAGGACAGTGCACACTTGGTAGGGATTAGAAGATATGTCCATTTCTCACTTACTGATCCTATCTGTTAATGTTGGGCAATTGATCTACCTTTTCTAAATATTTTCTTCGTAGAAAATCAAGGCTGGCAATTTCTATCTTGAAGACTTCATAGGATAATAAGTATTAATGACATCCCCATTATTAACAAACCTGCAATTATATATCAACGGACGCTAGCAGGTGGACACAAAAGATCAAGAAGTAACACTAAAGAACGGAATTCAGCAATATGTAAAAAATATTCTACAGCATGACGAAGTGGGATTTATCCCAGGAATACAAGATTGTTTTAACACGCGAAAATATACCACATTAATAGATTAAAGAAGAAAACCCATACGGTCAGCCCAGTGCATCTTGCAGGAGATAACGAACAGGCTTTCCTCTTATTCGGGCGGACAGGTGGCCTGGCCCAACGGATCTTGCACAATGGCCACTTCTTGTCATCTCTTCGCCGCAGGCAAGGGCCTTAGGACAGGACTGGAGGTCCCCCAAGGATGAGAGTCAGGAAGAAGTGGTGCCCAGAGCTGTGCCATGGAGAACCCTCAGGCAGCGTAGATAAGCCAGTGCGCAGTCTCAACATCTTTTCATCCGGGTCTACCTTGTCTCTCTCCTCCCCATTCTGTAGAAATTTGAGACTCGGCGATGTTTTCATCCGGGTTCGCCGGCAGGGCAGAGATTCACAGTGCAACAAAAGTTGGCGAAGCAAGTGAAACTGTCAGAGCGATGGTGCAGCTTCACCATACGTAATTAATACCTTCCTCAACATACTTTTCTGGCGATGACACCTTTCCTGTCCAGGCCAGACGCCCTGCCAGAAAATTCCAAGGCTCAATACCCTCCTTTTCCGTACTGGGCCGTCCTTGATACAGTTCTTTCCCTAAGCAGCTCGTGGGTAAAAGGCTGTTACATATACGAGCACTGTCGCAGCCCCAGGAGGAGCCGGCGCGACAGCCAATGCTCCCGTGAGCTTTCTTTACCGTGTGGTCTTTCTCGCCTCGTTAGCAGTCTTTCTGAATCAAGGTGCTTCAGTCAGGGACTCAGCTTCTGGCTTTGGGTACAAATTTCTTCCCAGCTCGAGTGAGGACAGGTGGGGAGGAGGGAGGGAGAAAGCAACCAACCACTGAGGGACAAGGGGCTGGGCAGGAGTAGGGGGCGGTACGAGGGGCGGGACTTGGAGGGGGCGGGGTCCTCAAGGTTCTGGGTGGCGCAAGGGCTAGTGGGAGTTTGCGCCGCTGCGGTTGCCCGTTGCCGGTTGCCGGATCCGCCATATTAAAGAGGACCGGCCTAGGTAACTGGCTGAGCCTCAGTGTCCCCGCATCCCGCCCTTTAGGGGCTCTGTTGAGTCCAGTCCCTTTCAGCCTCACCCAGCTGCCAGGGCTTTCCGGAGCTCGCCGCCGCTACTGTCTCTCTCTCACGGGAGGCGGCCGTCTCAAGCGCCTGTTGTTGGTATCGGCGTTGGGAGCTAGGGGTGAGTCACAGCGAAGACACCAGGCCCGCAACGGCGATTAAGGAAAGAAGAAGCCACGGCTGCGGGAGGACCAAGAGGAGGTGACGCAGAAGAAACCTATCACCTGGAGCCCATCTAAGCTCAGCAAGAGCCCCAGCCCAACAGGAAAAGAAGAGGTAAGATGGTCTACGCGTGCTTAGGAGGACGGTGTGGGCGCAGTGTGTTTTTCTTCACCCCCTCAGTCTCAAGCCGGGCCGTCTCAGTCTTTTTTTCTTTTGGCCGAGCTTGGAACTGAGCTTTGCGTCTGCCTCCCTCCTTTGCGTACTTTGGTTTTGGGGTAAAGGCACCTGTGTTGTGCACTGAGTACCACCTGGTCCTCTCCGGGGGCCAACAGCTGGATTTGAGAGCGGGTAGGAAGACTAGGGGCTTGTGAATATTTCTTTCCTTCTCCAGTCAGACGAGGGGCTGATCGGCCCCAGGATCCCCAGAACGTGTCCATATTTTGGACTGTAAGGGAAAATGGCTGACGTTTGTGTCGCTCCCTCTCTTCTCCCACACTCTCTTATCGCTGTCCAGGGGCTAAGCGTTCCAAGTTACCGGCCTCGAAGCACAGCTCTCAGAGGATCCTAGGTGGGTATTCTCGTCACACTTCACACGCCATCACTGAGGCAGAATGATTTAAATGGAGCTAGGCCCGAGCCACGCCTGGTTTCCAGGTCTGACGTTTGTCCATCTCGCGCGACAGCTTGAGTTTAAACAATGTTTTTGCCAGTAGTATACTCTCGAGTGCTGAGGGCTAAGAGGCAGTGAAAGATATTTGATTTCAGACTACCTTTTATCTGATTTTCTCTGTTTCTACAGAAATATTACCGTGTTTGAGTTGTTAGTAGTAAAACTTCATTGTTGTGATGAGACATGTTTGGTTTATGTGTTTTTCATTATTATAAAATAACTTTGTTATGAAGTAGATTTTTTAAGTTGGATGGAATTCTGTGGAAACTAGAATTTATATAGGGATTTTACAAATAAGAGCATTTATGTTATTTTATGGAATTTTTCATAACGTTTCTTGAATTTTCCATTGTACACTTTCTTCTACAGCTGTTTAAATAAGATCGTTTTTTGAACTTAGCCAGTTGTAAATGTGGGTTAAATATTTATGCTGTATTTTTCAACGGGGATACCTTGTAGCATTTTCTTACTCGGAAACACATCCTCTAAATCCACATAATATTTCTGTACTTTAGTTTTTAAAAAAGAGTTTGATTAAGGAAACTTTCGATAAGTCTTTTCTTCGAAGTTATCACTAGAAATTTTATCATAACTGAGAACTAGTTAACTATGAGCTAGGGTGGCTGTATTTTTTCAGTTTAAAATAGACTATAAACTCTTACATTTTCCGTGCTCTACTAATTTAATGAACTGCCGTCTTGGCCTCCTCAGATGTGGAAAGTGTGTGAATTGTTTACAGAGGAGTCAGCATTTCTTTGCTCAGTTCAAAAATCGACGCCTGTGGTTTTAACTTGCACGTGTTCAACTTTTTTGTTCCGGTGTTTGGAAAGAATGAAAGCCTGCAGTGTTTGCAATTTAGTGATTCCAAGGTCACCTCTAAATGTGTTTTATTTCACTGATGTAAAGATAAGATTTTAAGGTTATAACTATAACTATTTCTTCTCACCCTTTTCCTATACAATTTTCACATGAATGTTTAACCTATCCTTTTGTTGATTGGCTCTAATGCTATCTTTATCATTAGATAAACTTTAAGGAAATTTCTGTAGTGACTAAAAAACAGCAAAACTTTACATTTGAGAATTTAAGTTGTAAATGAGTAATTTTTAAGAGTAGATTTTACCTTAAACCATATTATTGGATAGAAATGGTCAAATAGGATGTACTGTGGATATTTTTTCTTCTAGGATCTTGTAATATATTTTCAATATCTCTGTAAGATAAGCACTTTTTATGCATATATCCTAATTGCACTTTTCATGGATATATCCTAATTGATAACTTTTTTTTTCATGAGGTTTTTATAATGCAGCTTACAGTTTTTGAGATTGGATGTTTATCGTGTAATTTTAACATTGGTTAGCTGGACAGATGAACACTGTTTTTAGCTTTTTAATATTTTTACATTTGTATCAGCATTTTAATGTGGAAACTATTCTTTGTTTAAACTGAATTAAAGATAATTGTTTCAAATACAGGCTTTTTTAAATGTGTGTGTGTGCATTAAAGGATTTATACTTATAACCTGGAAAAACAATTTTATCTTTTGGTTATTGGGTAAGTTAATTTTTTAACAGCTTTATTGAGGTATAGTTTTCACATCCCATAAAATTTATTCCTTTTATTTATACTGTTAGATAGTTTTTAGTACATTTACAAAGTTGTACAGACAACACCACAAATCCAGTTTTTGAGTATTTCCATCACTCCATTTCCTTCTCATTTGAAGTCATTTGCCCTCCTCTTCCCCTCTATCTCCAGACAATTTCTAATCTCATTCCTATGTTTATAGATTTGCTTATCTTGTATATTTCACTTAAATAGAATCATACAATATGTAGTCTTTGTATCTGGCTTCTTTTGCTTAATGATTTTGAGGTTCAATCATATTGTAATATGGATCTGTGTAATGTGGACTTAAAACTGTTAGAAACACTAATTTACAGGTCTTGGTATGTAAACAAAATGTTTTTAATTGTGTTGGGTAGATACCTAGGAGCAATTGTTACATTGTATTATAAATTTATTTTTTATGATAAATTATTATTATTTAACTTAAGACACTGCCAAATTGTTTCCAAAGTGACTGCACCATTTTACGTTCCTGTTAGCAATTTATGAGATTTCCATTTCCTTTATGTTCTGGCTTTTTGGTTTTACCCATTCTAGTAAGTGTGCAGTGGTTTCTTGTGGTGGTTTTAATTTGTGGTTCTCTAATAACTAATGAAGTTGAGTATATTCTTATGTGCTTATTGGCAGTTTGTAAGTCTTTGGAGAAACATCTGTTCAGACTCTGCCCATTTTAAAAATTTTTTCGTTTTTTTAAAAATTGTTCTCTGTTTAGGTTTTACTTTTTATCTGACGCATGATTTGCAATATTTTCTCCTAGTCTGGGTTTTTTCTTTTCACTTTCTTAATGGTGGTATCTTCTTCTTGTTCTTTTTTTTTGCTGAGGAAGATTTGCTCTGAGCTAATATCTGTTGCCAATCTTCCTCTTTTTGCTTGAGGAGGATTCGCCATGAGCTAATGTCTGCACCAGTCGTCTTCTATTTTGCATGTGGGTTGCTGCCCCAGCATTGCTGATGAGTGGTGTAGTTATGTGCCCAGAATCCGAACCTGCAAACCTGGGCCACTTGGGCCACTGAAGCGGAGCAGGAAGAACTTAACTGTATGCCACGGGGCCAGACCCCTTAATGGCATCTTTTGAAGTGTAAAAGGTTTTAGTTTTGATGAAATTCAGTTTTTTAAAATTTTTATTGCTTGTGCTTTTCATGTTCCAGCTGAGAAAGCTTTGTTTAACTGAAAGTCACAAAGATTAACTCTTATTTTTCTCTAAGGATTTTATATTTAAAGTACTTACATTTTGGTCTGTAATCCATTTTGGGTTAACTTTTGTATATGGTAAGTTAGAGATCCAAATTTATCTTTTGCAGGTGGATATCTAATTGTCTCAATATGGTTTGTTGAGAAGACTTTTTCCCCCTTGAAAAGGGACTTGGCACCCTTGTTGAAAAGCATTTGACGTATTAAAAAGCTTGTAAAGAAGGGCTTATTTCTGGACTCTCAATTCCGTATGGTTGATCTATAAAGTCTTTCTTTATGCTAGCAATGAGCAAGTTAATTTTTATTCTAAATGAAAGTGATACAAAATTATTTTTAAATTGTGGTAAAATACACATAAAATATACCGACTTGACTATTTTTAAGTGTATAGTTCAGTGTTATTAAGTATACTTTGTTATGCAGCCATCATGAGAGTACCACTTTTATGTTAACCTTCATGGCATTTTTACTCTTGCCTTACATTTCCTGAATCTTGATGTACTTTTGTTTAATTTAATTCTCGAGAAATAGACTTTTAGTTTCTTTTGGAAACCTAGAAGAACTTATGTTCTTTTGAACTTTTTATAGGAGCTGTGTCCTCGAAAGCCATTCTTGTTATTCTTATGTGAACATAGAGTGATATTGATATTTGGAAAAGGAGTAATGCAGGTTTTTTTTAACCCTGCTACCACATTAGAATCATAAGGAGAGCTTTTAAAATAGCATTGATACTTGTCTGTCTTAACTTCACTGCTGCTCCACTGTGTAATTTGTCTAATATGAAGTCTGGACAAAGTGATCTTTTAAAAGTACTGTGGATGAGAATTACCTGATTATTGTTTCTAAGCATGCAGTTATAAATCTTTTAGATGAATAAATAAGAACATGATTTTTAATGGATGGTTTTTTATTAATAGTAAAGTTATTTGAGTTTTAATTAGGCTAGCACTGTGTTAACCATTTTGTATGCGTTATCTCATGTAGATACTCTTATTTTGATAGACACACATGAAAATTCAGTTCTGATGATTCCAACCACTTTACCAATTATTGCCATTATGTGTTATAATAAATCACTGGTTTATATGCTTTTTCATTTTTAAACATTGAAACTTGACTTGCTTTGTATATCAGAGTAGGTTTAGGTTTGAGTAGAAATTTTTGTTTGCAGTTTTTTAAAGATTATTAAAATATTAGCTATTTGAGAAATGACCTTATTAGCCACAGAGATGTTAAACTGCCTTGAATAGCGGCCAGTCCCGTGGCTTAGCGGTTAAGTGTGCGAGCTCCACTACTGGCGGCCGGGTTCGTATCCTGCGTGCACCACTTCTCCAGCCATGCTGAGGCCGTATCCCACATAGAGCAACTAAAAGGACGTGCAACTATGACATACAACTATCTACTGGGGATTTGGGGGTGTGGGGAAAGGAGGAGGATTGGCAATAGATGTTAGCTCAGAGCCAGTCTTCCTCAGCAAAAAGAGGAGGATTAGCATGGATGTTAGCTCAGGGCTGATCTTCCTCACAAAAAAAAATAAATAAATAAACTGCCTTGAATAAAGTTCTCCTCCCTTCACTTACCTCCTAACACATACAAGACATTTTAATTGGTGGGTTTATTCTTTAAAAGTGTTTGCTTAAAATAATATTCCTAAAAAATTCAAAATTGAGGCATTTGTCTTTCTGTCATTTACTTGTCATCCTGAAGACTATTTAGTTTGATGTGAAATTGTGTTATCTCAATTTAAGAGTTTAAAGTTTCATTTGGTATTTAAAATTAGTTCATTTTTCACAAAAGCTTTTCAGAGTTAAGTTAGGTTTTGTGTATGTTTGTGAGTTGACAGTGTTTATGAAATTATTGAAATAGAAATAATAGACATTTATTTGTTATTGCTAGCTTTTCTTTTTCCTTAATTCAATGTGCTAAATTCTTTATTTAGAGAGGCCTTACTTAACTAGTGTAGAATCAGTTGAGGGTTCTTAATGTGGCACAAGACTCATAGATCTATTTGACAATAATATGGAAAATAGGGCTACCGTATTAATTAAGATCTATTTGTATCCTTAGTGTTATAAGGGGAAAAAAAAGAGTACATGAAACTTAACAATACTTTTCTTTATGAAGGGGTTTGAATTTATCACATCACAGATTTCCTATTGTTATTTTTCTGTCGATTAGTAATTGTTATAATTATACATTTAAGAAGTAAGATGAAAAAATATTGTGTTTTGATGGGAAATCTTATCTGAATTTTTTCTTTAAATATGTATGTGCTAGTCCTGTGCTTTATTAAGTATATACAAATGTAGTATACATATATTTGACTACAAATCACTTTTCTTATTTTATCCGCAAAGTCATTGTATCATTATGGTTTACCTCAGCCATGTCTTAGAACTACTTGTGGAGCTTATTTAGGACGTAATTAGCTAGGTCTCTTGAATAGATTCTAGAAAATGCTAATTGAGTAGTTCTGAGATGGGATCTAGATGTTAAAATCAAAAGAAAGGAAATTAACAGGTGATCTTGATGTGCATCTAGGTTAGCAGTTCGGTGTAGGGAAAGGGGAGACCTAAGACGTTTTGAGAATTTTGTGTTTCTACCATTAAGCAGCAGCGTCCTCTTTTGGGTATTCAGTGTCATTATAGCACAGTCAGAAATCTCACACGTGAACTCACAGATGCGTAGTGAAAAAGATAGGATGGTAGATGAGGATCTGGGGTTCCCCTTAGAAGCATGATTTGATTATATTTGTTACTTATCACTTACAAGTTCAGCTCTAATACTGTTCTTACCTCTTAAGGTGTAAGTTTCCTTTTCACTCTTAAAACAACTATTTGTTGTGCATCTACAGTGTACAGGTACTGTGCTAGATGCTTATCATATGTCAGTGTGCAAAACAGATAAAAGATTGCTTTTCTCTAGGAAGATGTTTCTTATGTTGTATGAAGTGAGTGAAGGGTGGACCAGCTAATTTTCCCTGCTCTGATTGTCTGTCATTCTTTTTTTTTTTTTTTTGTGAGAAGGACCAGCCCTGAGCTAACATCTGCCAATCCTTCTCTTTTTTGCTGAGGAAGACTGGCCCTGGGCTAACATCCGTGCCCATCTTCCTCTACTTTATATGGGACGCCGCCACAGCATGGCTTGACAAGCAGTGTGTCGGTGCACGTCCGGAATCCGAACCGGCGAACCCCGGGCCGCCGCAGCAGAGCGCGCGCACTTAACCGCTTGCGCCACCGGGCTGGCCCCTGTCTGTCATTCTTTTATTCTGCTTCAGTAAAGGGGCTGTGATTCAAGTTACATGTTGTGTATTAAACCAGTGGAATTTCCCTGAGGGTTTTCAGTTTGTATCAGTTAAAAAATAGAGGTTGATTCAAATTTTCAGTCTTCCCCAGCGCAATGTGAATGTCAAGGAGTATAGTAGAACAGAATTCTTTTCCTATATTGACTTTAGGAATAATTGACCTTGATAAAGCTTGTAGATTTTTGAATAGGTGATAGACTGGCATCATTCCTATTCTCCTGGCTTTCTTTTTCTGTATCTATGTTCTTTTAGTTGTCTTCATGATATATATGTGTTTTTCTGACTTTGTTTTGATTTTTTTTGTTCAGATGTTTTGATTAATGTCTTCTTTCGGATTCTGTCTTTTAGGTTAGTGCCATCTATGTGGTCAGAATTAGAGATTCTGACACTGATAGATTCCTAACACTGGAAAGTGTCTGGCATTTAGGTAGTAACTATTTGTCGAATAGTCATCAGTTCACCATTCTCTACATGATTTCTCCTTTCTATTTTTGTGGTTTTGGTAATAGTCTTCATTACTAGGAGTAGTTTGACTTTATCTGTTAATCATTTTAAGATGAGTAGTGCAGGAAGGGATCTTAGATTTAAACTCCTTATTTTTCAGATGAAAAAACTGTCTGAAAAAGGTGAAGTAGCTTGACCAAAATAGTACAGTCACGGTATTACCTTCTCCGTGAAGTTCCTGTCATAACTGACATGTCTGCCAAGTCATGTTGATTATTAACCTTTCTGGATTCTCATGCCTCTTCATTCCCCTTATAAACTTCTCACGTAATATTGAGTTATTTCATATTTGTTAATTCTCTCCCTATGACTGGATAATAAACTCGGCAAGGTCAGGAATTCCATTCTGTATTTGTGTGTTTTACAGAACACCTAAAATAATGCTAGGCCTAGTTACTGAAAGAAACTGGGGGAATATTTGACTTGATTTCCAAAACCTAGAACTGTGTGTTCAAGACTGATGCAGTTTTTCCTTTTTTTTGTCTGAGGAAGATTCCCTCTGAGCTAACATCTGTTACCAGTCTTCCTCTTTTTGTATGTGAGCCATCTCCACACCATGGCCACTGACAGATGAGTGGTCTAGGTCCGAACCCAGGAAACAAACCTGGGCTGGTGAAGTGGAGCACGCCAAACTTTAAAACCATTAGGCCACTGGAGCTGGCCTTTTTGTATTGATGAATCACGTGTGCATTAAACATGTGGAAAACCAAGTTAAAGAAATTAATATACTTTGGATGATTTTTTTTGAGCTGGTAATTTGAAGATTAGATTACATTTTTATCAGAGCACTTACAGTGGAGTGGGAAGATAAGAAGCAAAAAAGAAAAAGAGAAGTTTCTTGTTTCCATTTTGAATGCCCATTTCGTTTCTTAAGATTTAAATGGCCATTGAGACTTGTAAGGTTACTGATCACATTATTCGTTTCTGTTTTTTTTTTTATTAAGTAGCTATTTTTGTGAACTTCTAAATGAGTTTGTTTATTTTGTACTTGACATCAGAAATGATGTGGTATTAGACCTATGTTCTACCTAAACAGAATGTTTGTCTTTCAGAAATTTGATTGTTGTTTTAGTAGTGCCTTAAGAACTTGGAGCAGTGGTTCTCAAACTCAGAACATTTAGAAAAGTTTACCTGGAGGGCAAGTTAAAAACAGATTGTTGGGTCTATCCTCAGCCGTTTAGGTTATCTAAGCCTGGTGTGGGACCCTGAGAGTTTGCATTTCTGATAAGTTGTCAGGTGATTTTGAAGCTGCTGGTCTTAAGAGAGGCTTAGAGAATTATTGTCTTAGAAATTTATGTCCAGTGTAGCATACCTTTTCTTTTGGATTAAACACTGAAGTTCTCTAATTCTGTTTTATGTCTGTGTATTCATTTATACTTTTAAATTTTAATTTCAACAAGCGTATTGTATACCAGTGTAAAGCATACATTGAATACCAGTATTCTCATAGGCACTAATATATACTAGGTACTGTAGCAGAGAGTGAGAAAACAATATAAGTAAAACAGAATTGCACCAATCGGTTGTTGGTTTAGAGTGAGTTAACAGGTAACCTCCACAGACCTTTTAAATCTTAGAGTCTGAGAGACATAAAGCGTCATTTGCGAAGCAGGACATCACATGATGTAGAACATTCATGTTAAATTAAAGGGAGGCTAAAATGGAAAGGGCCATGGTCAAATACAGTAATATTTAATAATTAGGTGTCAAGGGATAATTGGACATTGTGTGTAAATGAGTTTTTCAGAAAACCAGATTTTACTCATGTTCCTTTCCAGGTGTGTGTGTGAGTATACGATTACTTGTGCACGTTGTATATGTCTTTTTATGTGTATATTTCTGTATATGAAGGTTATGCATATTGTTGTGCGGCAAGAAAATTTGGAGACCGTAGAAGAGAAATAACAAGCAAAATACTCATATACAAACATTTTATCTCCCATGATACCATCATGTAAAAGCAATCATATTATTAGTTAGGTATTTTCTCACTTTTCTTGTGTTCATTTTTTGCGATTAGGTGGAGTTGCTGTATCTTTCTCTCTTTTTCCAATTTTTTTTGTCATTTAAAAAGTTTTCCTTAAGTAGGATTTTTTAGACCTTATAATACTCTATTCTATAAAGGTATCATGATTTAGTTAATCCTTCCCTTGCTGCACTTCTCAGATTGTCAGCAATTTTTGTTGTAAATATGCTGTGATAATCATTTTTGTGCTGATAAATATTTGAATATTATGTTGAATCAAAGTTTTCATTAGTTGCAGTATATTTCAATTTAATAAGTAAGGCTTTCTCATGTCCTTTGCCTCTACTTAACTGTTTTCCTAGAATGTGGGTTTGTAGTGTTTGTTCATTCTGCCTGAGAGACGTTTTTATGGTCCTTATTTCTGTGTCAATACTGTGTCAATACTGTTCCCATCCTCCCTCTAATGTAGCTCAAAACTCCCATGATAAATTTAATTTTAATGTAATTTTCTAACCTTGTTTCCTGCCTTATAAACCACACATAGAACAAAAAAAACCCTTATCTTCATTTTACTTGGACTTTCCATGCACACTGAGGCTTTCAGCTTTGCAACTTTGTTCTATTAGTTTCCTTCTGCGGGATATTTCTTTTGTTAGTGCCAGTTACTTTTTATCTTCAGTGGCTGAGGTTTTCAGGTTGGTTCACATAAGTAAAGGGGCCTCAGGCTCTTTTAAATGAGATTTTTAAAAAGCTATTTTTCTCCGTATTTTTCTAGCAGTTATTCTTATTGCAAGGTTTAGCTTCTCTCTTCTTTTCAATCTGCACTATACTGGGAAAAGAGTTGCATTATGTTTGAATGTAGGATTCTGTCTTTATTTGAAATAATTGCTCAGACCTTCATGGAAATAGAGATTCTCGTGTAATCTTATTTAATAAGTATATTTATTATACCATTTATATGAGTCAGTTAAGCAGAATACCAAACA
>JAQQSS010000042.1:420297-441351 GCA_028646465.1 Rhinoceros unicornis | reverse complement strand
GGTTGGCTTTCAGTGGCTAGAGAACAGAGATGCTGCTGAACATCGTGCAGTGCATAGAACTAATTCCTCCTCACCTAAACAAAGTTATCTGGTCCAAAATGTCTACAGGGCTAAGATATCTCAGGGAGAGATACCCTGGACAGGCTTATTGTTGTTTCATTTGTTTAAGGTCGTATGTCTCTTTTTAGACTTGCACTCCATAACTGGAGGATTATTAGAGTTGTTAGCTTCTACCTGGTAAGCTGGAAGGAGAGGGACTGAGTGTTGGAGGAGAAGCCTCAAGTAGTAGTGTCCACAAATATATTCCTTGCCTGATATGAGATGATATTG
Organism: Rhinoceros unicornis; assembly: GCA_028646465.1. Classification (NCBI taxonomy): domain Eukaryota; kingdom Metazoa; phylum Chordata; class Mammalia; order Perissodactyla; family Rhinocerotidae; genus Rhinoceros; species Rhinoceros unicornis. The sequence continues at coordinate 441,021 of JAQQSS010000042.1, read as the reverse complement.
TTATCTGAGCCATATAAATACCACACATAAATGTCTGAAATTGAATTGCTCTTATTAGAAGATTTGTTTAGTAAATCCTCAGTGCAGGCTGAGTGGAGAAGTTTTATTAGTGAAAAAGAAAATCATGGGAGGCTTCTTTGGCTTCCTTTCAGGTACACATGGCCACCATAAGCAGGTTCCTCGCATGTACCTCATTTTTTCTTCCTGCTTCTCCTCTCAAATACTCTTCAAAACTCTTCCCATGCTAATTCTTGTAGAATGAAGTTATTTAGATATAGCTCCCAGTCCCTCTTTCTATGGTTAATTAGTATTCTTTCATTTAGTTGAACTATCCATAGTTGATGTGAATACTGTGACATTTCCTATTACTATTCCTTTGTACTCTTTTACTCTTGTTATCTTTACCGGGAGTATGCGCCTTCATTATTATATCTGACTCAAAATACTGAGTTCATATGCCATCTTCGATTATTTCCAGTTGGTAGTGACTTCCACTTCCTTTGAACTCTGGTAACACTTTTTCATGAATTTACCCTTTTCCACTTTTTTTGGTTTGTCTTTTGGGTTTTTGTCTTTTCTTTTAGCATTAAGTCTGTCTGCTGGCATAGTCTCTTGTTTATTATTGAATAATTGAATTTTGTTTACTTGTCAACGCTTGTGCAGTGATTACATAGAATCTAAGGAATTATTATCAATCTAAATTATTTTATCACATTAATTTTTATTAAATTATTTTAATGTTATTGATTTATTAATTATTACAGAATCTAAAGAAACAGTGCTATTCAAAGATTTTTTGGGGATGTCTTAGGTAAAGTTGTTGATATTAGAAGTGAAGATATCTTTTTTGAGTGATCATCATATATGACTGGTTGAGAGAATATGGTGGTTGATAAAGTATTGTGATGTCAGTTATGACACTTAGGCCATTGAAGTTATAAAATGAGAGACTTGGACTGTGATTGCTGTCTTATCTTACTGTTAATTCTTAAATTGTATTAATTCGTTTAATACCGTGATAATCCAAGGCAGATGCATAACTAATCTCCTCTCTTAAGACTCTAGGTGTAATGAGCCAGGTAAGTACTTAATGTATTATAAGTGCTGTATTAAAATAGAGGTGTAAAAGTAGAAGAGGTGAAGAAAATTATTTCACTTTGAGGTTGTTTACTCTTTGCTGGTCTTTAAAACTGTAGGATTTTGGTGGCTCCATGAATTAGGGGAAGGACTTCTAGGGAGAGTGAACATTTGAGATTGAGAAATACAAGTGTGTGGTATATTTAGGGAAAGACTAGTTCTAGAATGTGGAAGGAACATTGAATATTTAGGAGGAGATTGTGGGATGAGACTAGAAAGCTAAATGAGGTTAGATTATAAGAGATTTCATGTGCCATGTTAAGGCAGTTATATTTTATTTTTAAATAATAAATATTCCTTTAGGGGAAAGAAGACATGAAGAAATGTATGTTTTGTAGAGAGGTCAAGAGGTAATTCTGGTGGATGTATGGAAGACAGGTTGAAGGTGAATCTGGTAGCTGAAGAATTGAAACACTGTTTTTAAAAGTTTGGGTAAAAGATGTTTAGAGAAACGTTTTAAGCAATGAGATTAAACATTGAGAATCATGAGTCTTCTGGGGTCTAGCAGAGATGCCACTAATGTGACTTTGACTTTTCTATCACTGAGTGGGATACTAAGCTAAGAGGCAGGATGTGACAAAATATCACAACACTTGGCAACTTTTAATGACATACATCATCTTAGTTTCTGATGTCAAGAATTTAGGAGTGGTTTAGCTGATGGTTATGGTTCTGAGTCTTTCTAGAGATTGTACTCAGGATGCCAGCTGGGGGTAGTAGTCCTCCATCTGAAGGCTTGACTGGGGCTGAAGTATACATATCTATGATGACTCACGCACATGGCTGTTGGTAGGCGGTATTAGGTTCTTGACATGTGGTTATCTCTTTAGTGCTGTTTCAGTTGTTTTGGGGCAAGTGTTAGCTGCCGTGCCGAGAACACCCTTGTTAAGCTTGAAGAATGTTATTGCTGCTAAAAATTTTTGTAGCCTGCTAGGGAATATAGTAATACAAGGAATTTTAGTTTTTTCTCATATGAAGAATGGAGATAATTCAGTGATTAAAGGTTAGAGTAGATGGCTCTAGGTAGAATTTTATGTTGATTCGTTGTTTTTCATCACAGTAAGGTAATTAGCAAAAGGAGCTTATTATGTATCTTGTATTTCTTAAGAGGCTAGCAGTTCTCAAACTTTTTGGTTTCAAGGCACCTTTACACCGTGCAAGTTTTCAGAATCTCATGAGGCTTTAGTTTATGTGTATTGTCTCTTGCTGTTTACCATATTGTAAATTAAAATTTATAGATTTAAATTTACTGTTTGATTTGGAAGAAGTACAAAACCAGTTACATGTTAACATATTTTTGTGAAAGATAACTATTTTCCAAGTGAAAAATTGTTTTACTTTTTTTTTTTTTTTTTGGAGCAAGTTTGACCCTGAGTTATCTGTTACCAATATTCCTCTTTTTGCTTGAGGAAGATTAGTCCTGAGCGAACATCTGTGCCAGTCTTCCTCTATTTTCTATGTGGGTGGCTGCCACAGCATGGCTGATGCGTAGTGTAGGTCCATGCTAAGGATTTGAACCCGGCCACCAAAGTGGAACGTACTGAACTTAACCACTGGGCAATGGGGCTAGCCCCTTTTTTATATTTTCTAGTAGACTATTTTTAGAGCAGTTTTATGTTTGCAGAAAAATTACCCAGAAAATACGTGGTTCCTGTGTCCCCCACCCCCAGTTTCCTCTTTTGTTTACCACTTGCATTAGTATGATACATTTGTTACCATTGATGGACGACCTACATTAATTCATCAGTATGAACTAGAGTCCCTAGTTTATGTTAGGGTTCACTTTGTGTGTTGTACAGTTCTATGGGTTATGACACATGCATAGTGTCATATATTCATCATTATAGTATCATACAGAATAGTTTCAAGTCCCTAAAATGCCCTGTGCTTCACCTGTTCATCTATTATTCCCTCTCCCTGAACACTTGGCAACCTGATCTTTTTACTCTCTATAGTATTACCTTTTCCAGAGTGTCGTATAGTTGGGATCATACAGAATGTAGCTTTTTCATACTGGTTTCTTTTGTAGTTTGTCTCAGTTATTAAAGATGACTATTGTAAAGTGGTCTGCAAAAGTAGTGAAGTTGACTTAGACTGATGAAGGCTGTGTACACCTTAAGTTTTTCTACTGCTTGTATCTGTTAAGTCCAGATTATGTATAGATTATATATGTATTTATTTATTTTAAATTGTAGTAAAATGTACATAACATAAAATTGACCATTTTCCTGTTTTTAAGTATATACATCAGTGGCATTAAGGACATTCATGTTGTTATGCAACTGTCACCACCATTCATCTTCAGAACTTTTTTCATCTTGCAAAATTGGAACATACCTGTTACACAGTAACTCACCATTGCCTCTATCTCCTGCCAACTACACTTTTGCTTTCTGTCCCTATGAATTTGATTATTCTGAGTACCTCGTATGAGTGGAATCATAAAGTACTCATTCTTTTGTGGCTGGCTTATTTCACTTGGCGTAATGTCCTCGAGGTTCATCCGTGTTGCAACACGTCAGAATTTACTTTGTAAGCTTAATAGTGTATGTTATACCACATTGTGGTTATCCATTCATCTGTCAATAGATATTTGAGTTGCTTGTGCCTCTTGGCTATTGGGAATAATGCTGCATTGAACATACTTGTGCAAATATCTCTGAGCCCTGCTTTCAATTCTTTTGGATATATACCCAAAAGTAGAATTGCTGAGTCATGTGATAATTGTTTTTAATTTTCTTGAGGAACTACCCTGTTCTTTTTCCATAATGGTTGTGTTATTTTACATTCTCCCAAAGAGTATACAAAGATTCCAATTTCTCTATATCCTTGCCAACTCGTAGTATTTTCTGTTGATAGTAGCCACCATATGGGTGTGAAGTGATTTCTCATTGTGATTTTATTTGCATTTCTCTAATGTTTAGTGATGTTGAGTATCTTTTCATGTGCTGGTTCATTTGTATGTCATCTTTGGGGACTATCTCTTTAAATCCTTTGTTCCTTTTTTAGTCAGGTTATTTGATTTTTTATTTTTTTTATGAGGAAGATTAGCTGTGAGCTGACATCCATTGCCAATCCTCCTCTTTTTGCTGAGGAAGATTGGCCGTGGGCTAACACCATGCCCGTTTTCCTCTACTTTATATGGGATGCCACCACAGCATGGCTTGACAAGTGGTGCATTGGTCTGCGCTCAGGATCCAAACCTGTGAACCCTGGGTCCCCGAAGAGGAGCGCGTGAACTTAATTCCACCAGGGCGGCCCCAGGTTATTTGATTTTTTTTGTTGTTGTAGGAATTTTTATATATTCTGGATATTTATCCCTTAAAAGATATATGATTTGCACATGTTTTGTTGTCCAGGGTGCGTTTCACACTATTGATTGTGTCTTTTGATGTACAGAAGTTTGTGAATTTGATGCAGTCCAGTTTGTCTATTTTTGCTTTTGTTTCCTATGCTTTTGGTGTTTTATCCAGCAAATCTTTGCCACATTTAATATCATGAAGATTTTCTCCTGTATTTTATTTTAGGAGTTTTATAGTTTTGGGCTTTATGTTTAGGTCTGTAATCCATTTTGAGTTAATTTTCATATTGAGTTAATTTTTGTATATGGTATAAGATAAGAGTCTAACTTCATTCTTTCACATGTGGATATCCAGTTTTCCCAGCACCATTTGCTGAAAAGATTGTCTTTTTCCTAGTGAAAGGTCTTCGTACTCTTGAGGATTTATTTGTAGGCTTTCTGTTCTGTTTCATTGATTTACAGGTCTGTCTATGTCAGAATCACTCTGTAGGATTCACAGAATCACTCCGATTACTGTAGGATTGTAATTGTTTTGAATTGGGAAGTTGGAAACTTTCAACTTTGGTCTTTTTTAAGATTGTTTTTAGTATTTGGGAGTTGCTTGAGATTCTGTGTTAATTTTAAGGTGGATATCTCTTTATTTGCAAAAAACGCTGTTGGGATAATGATAGAGATTGCGTTGATTCTGTGGATCCCTTTCGGTAGTATTGACATCTTAATAATTTTCCAATCTGTGGTATTAGATGTCTTTCCATTTAGTTACGTCTTCTCTAATTTCTTTCAGAAATGTTTTGTAATTTTCAGTGTCCAAATGTTTTACCCCCTTGGTTAGATTTATTCTTCAGTATTTTATTCTTTTTTATGTTATTGTGAATGGAATTGTTTTGTTAATTTCCTTTTTGGGTTGTTCATTGTTAGTGTATAAAATGCAACTGGTTTTTTTTGGTTTTGATTTTATATCTGGCAAGTTTACTGAAATCATTAATTAGTTCTAACACTTTTTTTTTTTTCTGGGAAAGTTTCACCCTGAGCTAACATCTGTTGCCAGTCTTCCTGTTTTTTTTAGCCCCTCCTCAAGCCCCAGTACATAGTTGTTAAATCCTTCTAGTTCTTCTCTGTGAGCTGCCGCTACAGCATGATTACTGACAGACGAATGGTGTGGTTCCATGCCTGGGAACAGAACCCAGGCAACTGAAGTGCAGCATACCTAACTTCAACCTCTAGGCCGTCGGGGCCAGCCCTTCTCTAACAGTTTCTAAAAGTGTTGTGGAATCTTTAGGGTTTTCTATGTGTAATATCATGTCATCTCCAGCAGACATAATTTTACTTCTTTTTTTCTGATTTGAATGCCTTTTTTAAATTTTTCTTGCCTGTATAGAAGTGGTGAAAGTGAGCACCCTTCCCTTATTCCTGATCTTAAAGGAAAAGCTTTCAGTCTTTGAGTGAGATGTTTGCTGTGGGTTTTTCATATATGGCTTTTTAAGTTAAGGTAGTTCCTTGTAGTCTTACTTGATTGAGTGTTTTCATGATGACAGGATGTTGAATTTTGTTTAATCTTTTTTCTGGATCAATTGAGATGATTTTTTTTTTTTTCTCCTCTTCATTCTGTTACTGTGTGATGTACTGTATTGATTGATATTTGTATGTTGAAACATCCTTGCATTCCAGGGGAAAAAATCCCACTTGGTCATGGTATATACTTCGTAATGTGCTGTTGAATTTGATTTGCTAGTATTTCGTTGAGGATTTTTGCATCGGTATTCATCAGGGATATTGTTCTGTAGTTTTGTTGTTGCTAAAACACATTTAAAAAGAAAAAGATCTTAAATCAACAACTTAACTTTACAAATTCAGGAACTAGAAAAAGAAGAACATACTCATCCCACAGGTAGCAAAAGGAAGGAAATAATAAAGGATTAGCACAAAGATAAATAGAGAATAAAAAAGAAATATGGAAAATCAATGAAACCAAATGTTAAATATTTGAAAAGATGAGTAAAATTGACAAATGGAGTAAGAAAAAAGAGAAGACTCCGAATGAAACTGGAGATATTTCATCTTCCAAAGTAAATGTATTCTAAGAAAATACTACAAACAATTGTCACCAAATTCATTAAACTAGAGGAAATGAGTAAATACCTAGAAACATTAAACCTACCAGGACTAAATCATGAAAAATAGAAAATATCAGTAGATTTGTAACTAGTAAGGAGAGGGCATCAGTAATCGAAAATCTCCCTACAAAGAAAAGTCCTGGACTTGATGGTGTCACTCATAAATTCTACCAAACATTTAAACTTATTTAATAATAGTAATCCTTCTAAAAATTTTCCAAAAAATTGAAGGGGAGGGAACACTCATTATTTGAGTCCAGCGTTACTCTGGTAATTCAGCTAGGCGAAGACACTGCAGAAAAACTACAGATCAACATCCTTTGTGAACAGTGACGCAAAACCATCAACAAAATACTGGCAGACTGAATTCGGCAGCATTTTAAAGGATTATAGACCATGACCAAATGTAGTTTATTCCAGAACTGCCTGCATGATTCAGTATATGCAAATGAATATAATACACCAAGTTAACACAATAACGGAATAAAAACCACATGATAATCTCAAATAATGCGGAAAAGCATTTGACAGAATTCTTTCAACGCTTTGTTTATATATATCGTCACACTCCCTTCTGGCCTGCAGAGTTTCTGCGTGAGAATTTCTAATAATCATGTAGAAGTTTTCATGTATGTGGATGAGTCATTTTTCTCTTGCCCCTTTTACTTTGTTAACAGTGTGATTATAATGTGTCTTGGCATGGATTTCTTTGAGCTTATATTTATTTCTTGGAGTTCATTGTTGGTATTCTTATTTTGCTCATATATCGCTTTTCTGATTTTGTTTACTTATCTATCTATTAGGTCATTCTGTATTTTTAAGACAGTTTGAAAAAATTCTTCCATAGGTGGTTTAAAATTAAATTCTTTAGGGTTGGTTCTGGACCTTATTTATTCCTTTTATTGGGTCATATTCCTGTTTCTTTGTATGTCCTGTTTTTTTTTTTTGAGATTTGAGCATTTGAAAAAACAACCGCTTGTTCCAGTCTTGACTCGCTGGCATTGTGCAGAGGGAGAACTTCACCAATCAGCCCAGCTAGAAGTTCTGGGACCTCTCAGACCTTCCTGGAGATGTATGTTTTTGGCATTGTGTGCTTTCTTTGTATTATATACAGATACTTTTGACTTTCTTCATTTCCTGGGTTTCTTTCTCAGCAGTTTTTGGTTTCAGTTATCCCTAACTAATCTCTTGCTTCTCTTCGCATGCCTGCTGAACCGCGGAGTCTCTGCTGCTATTATATGCTGCAGCTCTCACCTGCTTTCAGTGGTCTCCAACATGGTATGCCACTGCTGTTAGTCCCCTGGGCAACTCTAGAAAAGCCAGAAATCTGGACTTAAGTCCCACTTTATTCCTTCTTCCTGAGAGAGAAGCCAGAAGAAGCCAGGAACTGGGTGTTAACTTTTGCTTTTGTTTTGAGCTACATTGGGTTGGGGGATGGGCCAGTGTAAGTAAAACCTGACGAACTCTCTTACCCTTTTCAGAGTTGTCTTTTCTCTTGTTTATGCACTCACCTGGGTCCTGAAGGCCCTTAACCAGTTTCTAGCTTTCTCGCAAGTGTACTTTGGTCTGCTGCTTGCTGTTAATTTGGTGTCGCTGTGGGAGAATTAGGATCCCTGGAGCTTCCAATTCTGCTGTGTTGCTAACATCACTCTCCTTGTGCTAACTTTTATCTAGAGAAAGGTGATACTTTTCTAGTGGAAAATGTAAAGAGATACTGGAGATTGAATATGAAAAAACTACTTTTGTGATATAAAGGAAATCTAACATTGCTGTTTTGAATTACATTGTATAAAACCTGAATAATTAGTAAATTGCTCAGTTTTATCTTATGATATTGTATCTTTGCAATGCAGAGTTTTCCTCTAGACAAACACTTGTTCTGATTGGTATACCTTAATAAATACATATGATATTGAAAAACCGTATTGTTTAAAGGTTGAGGTTCCTACTTGAAATCAAGTGAAAGCACTAGGTTCCTACTTGAAATCAAGTCAGGCACTAATTTTCTTTTGCTTTTTGCCTGTTTGGTTGAATGGAATCTAAGATAATGTTCCCAAGATTGTTGTTAGAGAACAGATATGCAGATATCTGCAGTAAGCTTTTCTGGTTTTGACTCAGATTTTTCCAAATCATATCTGAAAACTGTTTTCAAATTATTTATTGAATATTCAAATGCCTCAGTGCACCAGAGCATGAGAAAACAAAATATTTGCTGGAAATTACTGTTTGCCTTGTAATAGTGAGTCACTTTCTTGAGGTAGTTAATATAGCTCTCCTAAAATTCGTGTATGAGTATAATGGTATTTCCATGAAAAAGACATGGAAACAGAGAGTGGTTGTTAGTAGCCTTTAAGATAGGCAGGTTTTAAGTGGAGCAGATAAGTTTGGAATCTGAGTTACGTTTGACTTCAGAAGTTATTTTTAATTGCTCCATACATGTTTTTTGTTCATCACTTTTGAGGTAAGGCTTCTTAATACTTAAACACATCAGAAGCCAGCAATCTAACATACTTAGGAAAAAAGGTGAATTTTATGTGGTGGCAGAGAGATGAATGTGAGCAATAAAAACAAACAAAAAACGGAATAAAATATATAAGCTAAGACTTGATACATCCTATGATGAAAGTCTACTCAGTGCTAATGAAAATTAGAAATGTGGAGATGTTGATGGAAGAAGTTTAACAGATGAAAAAAGAAGTAGTGCAGGGGTGAAACTATAGAAAAAAGAAAAAGTAAACTGAGGATTTACAAGAAGCAAAAGATGGTTTAGTAGTTCTGTGATCCAGTAGAAAGATATTTTGAGGGAAGAGAGATTACACTGCCACTTTGTTTCCATTTACTGTAATAACATCCTTTTGTTGAGAATGACTTATTCCCTTTGGTAGATTACTTACCATGTATCTCTTGGTAGAGGGATATGGACAGACACAAAATGACAGAGGAATACAATTTTAAGGTATTGTAGCTGAGTCTCAAATGCCAAAAAACAGTACAAAGCACGGGAAAAATTTGTGAAGAAAAATTTAAGTGGAAACTGTGGCTCCCCCTTGCCCCTGCCCTCCTCCCTCAATGTAGTATTGTTTCAGTAGACAAAGAGGAGAAATTTATTCTAGGCTTGTGTACTTTCTTACTTGTGCTTTGGTCAAATCACTTAACTTCTTAGAGCTTCGGGGTTCTAATTCATGTAACAAATGTCATAAAATCTGTGTAACCTGCAGAGTTATGTAAGGGTAAAATAAGTAGGGTCTGGAGCCTGGACCAGATGTCATCTGTATGTAGTTTTAGAGCAATTGGTTTATTTCCAAGCCATCCATGGACCTCCCTTAAGACCATTTTAACAAAAGCAATTTTGAACACAAAACAAATGATGAGAAATAGGAACAACACAGACATTTTTTCAAGAAATTTCTGGAGAAAGGCAGGTATTAGTGGCTTTCTCAATTTTATTTATTTACTTATTTTTTCCCAAAGCCCCAGTAGACAGTTGTATGTCATAGTTGCACATCCTTCTAGTTGCTGTATGTGGGACTCAGCCTCAGCATGGCTGGAGAAGCGGTGCATTGGTGTGCGCCCGGGATCTGAACCCGGGCCGCCAGCAGCGGAGCGCGCGCACTTAACCGCTAAGCCACGGGGCCAGCCCAGTGGCTTTCAATATAAGAAATTTAAGCATATTTATAGGCTAAGAAAAATAAATCCAGAAACAAATCGAGAGGATGAAGATTAGAACAAGGCCCTGTTACAGGCAGGGCACGTACAGTGAGATCAGGAGCCCAAGGCAAAGGACAAAAGAAAGAGAATTTAGAATAAATTTGAAGAAGTAAAGAATGAAACTGAATTGGTGGCTGATTTTTGTGAGTTGTAACAAAAAATTCTTTAAATAGTTTTTGGTAGAGCAGAGCTCAAACAGATGATGATAGGGAGTTTCTCTAAGTCTTAAAAATCATCTACTTCATATAAAGCTTTTTGAGTGAGAATGTTTTTATATGGGAAAACAAAAGTGAAAGAGAGACTGTGTGATCTTAGTGTGACCATACGGAGGGCTGTGTGTGTATGTGTGTGTTTATGTAAAAGAGTTTTTTAAATCTACTTTCTCTAATCCTACCTTTGTTTTGGTTAGTGTTGTTGAGTCAGTTTTGACTCCCAGTGAACCACCATACAGCAGAGTGTAACTCTGGCACAGTCTTTTTTTGCGCCATCCTCTCTCGTCTTCTGGTGCTATATCAGATAGTGTTCTGCGGCTGCTCGTAGGATTTTCGTGGCCAGATTTTTTTCAAAAATAGGTGGCCAGGTCATTGGTCCTAGTCTTAGTCTGGAAGCCTTGCTGAAACCTGTCCATCAGGGGTGACCCTGCTGGTATTTAAAATACCAGCACCATTGCTTTTCAGCATCACAGCAACAGTGCAGCCAACACGCTATAACTGACAGACAGAAATGAACGTGGGCCATGGCAGTGAGACTCCTGAATCTTTTTTTGTGTGTCTGAGGAAGATCGGCCCTGAGCCTGCCTGTCTAACTCCACTTTATATGGGACGCTGCCACAGCATGGCCTGACAAGTGGTGCCTCAGTGTGCGCCAAGGATCTGAACCTGGACTGCCAGCAGCAGTGTGCGCGCACTTAACTGCTACACCATGGGGCCAGCCAGAGATCCCTGAATCTTAACCACTAGAATACCAGGCCTATCCTGTGGAATCATATGATTTTTTTCTTAACTTGATTTTTCACTTTATTTATTAAAGAGCAGTTGATGTCTTACCTTTAAGTATTTATATTTTCACAGTGTATTTTAAGGCAGCAGTTGATAGGCATTTTACAGATACTTTTGTAGGTCAAAAATGTCACCTAAGAATCTTGCCTGTTTTCCCAGAATATTATATATAATAAGATAGTACTTTTTATATTTTCTTGTTATAACTACTGGTTGAACAATTGGAATTTATTGAGTGACAGTATTAATAAAATTTTACTTTTTCACTTGTCTTTGATTTTTAGAGCCATCTGTTACCATACACATTAAAATTGGAACAACTCATTATTCATCTTTTTAATATTTAAAACAAGTATTCCTTTTTTCCTTCTACTTTTAGGTTATGAAATGGTCTCTGCAAGATGGTCTGTCTTTGAATTGGAGATTTTTAAGGCTGACATATGCTGGTACTTCATCTCCTGCTATAAGTGGACTATAATTTCATCTCTTCCAATATCTACATAAAAAGACAAAATAGCAAAAATCTATTCTGTGTTGAGTATGACAGCCACGACTCGTGGCTCTCCAGTAGGAGGGAATGACAGCCAAGGCCAGGCTCCTGATGGACAGTCTCAGCCCACTTTCGAACAGAATCAGGTAGGACATTAAGGCTTTGTTGTTTTGGGTGCTATGTAATACTCAGCATGCATGTCCTGAACAATTTTTAATCATAAAAATTATTGTTATTTTTAGTACACTTAGGAAAAGCACTGAGACCCTTAGTGATAGGAAACTTTCTGTACCTGCTTGAAAATGTACCTCTACTTTTTTTGTACAGAAGGCCCTGTGTAAATCTGGGGGCAAAAGCATTAAATCAGTCATTATTACCCTTAGTTATAAGCATAGATTCACGTCAGCTGTTTGTTCAAATCCCATCTTTGTACCACACTCACCGTATGACTCTGGGTAGTGTAATGTCTAAGCCTCAGTTGTTGTGTCTTTAAAATTAAGGTAAATGAAATAATATATGTGAAGGGCTCGACATAGATTTTTGTGTCATATTTGTGCTGGCCTACATGGGAGTAATTAATTCTTTTTACTTTTCTCTGGAAGAATTTGTATATGATAAATGGAAAAATACTTGTAAAAGGCATAATATTAATTCTTTTCCATTTCTCATATTAGTAATTTGCATTTATTTTTTCTTGCTGAGTGTTTCTAGAGGGGTTAATCAATTTCATTAAACTTTGCAAAGTATTGGCTTTGATTTTTTTTTTCTCAATTTGTATATGTTATTTTTTCATTTTCATTATTAGTTCATTCCTTTTGCATTCTTTGGGTTTGGTTTGCTGTCCACTTTCTAGTTTCTTGATATGGAAATTTGAGTAATTGTTCAGCTTTTCTTTTAGTTTTTCTGTTTTCTAAAACATGCATTTTCTTGGAGTATAAATTTTGCCAAACTTACATCCCACGACTTTTGATGTGTTTATATTTTCTGTCATTCAATTAACATCTTAAAATTTGTATGGTGGTTAAAGAATTATTTAGAAGCATAGTGCTTCATTTTTAAGTAGTTTGAGATTTTCTGGGTAACTTTTTGTCATTGGTTTGTAGCATAATTCCTCTGTGAGTAGAGAATATCTTCTCAGTAATGTCGCTGCTTGGGAATTTGTTGAGTCTTGGTGTGTTGCCCAGCGTTTGGTCAATTTCGATTTCATGAATGCTTGAAAAAAAGGTTATGTATTATGCTGTAGCATTCATTATACATATCAGTTTTTTCCAGTTTGCTCGATATGCTTTTCATATGCTCTGTATAGCCCTTGTTTTGTTTTAAATCTGGTGGTCTTATTACTAGTAGAGATTGTAGACTTGCCCGTTTCACTGTTTTGTTCTATCAATTTTAGCTAGATATATTTTGGACTTAAAAGGTGTCTACAGATTGAAAATAGTGATTTTTTGTTTTTGGTGATTGACCCATTAATCTTTATCTAATCTTTAATTTACAGTAGTTCTTCCTAGCTTTAAAGTCCACTTCTTACATATTAGTATAACTGTACCAGTTTTTTCGGGAGGGAGGAGGGTTATTATGAGAGATGTCTTTTTCCATCCTTTTTTTTAAGCCCTCATTATTACGTTTCATTGATTTTCCTGAACGCTCCAATTTCAGTTGTCCTTGTTTGTACTTTTTTCTCTCTTTTTTTTTTCTTTTCCTGAGGATGATTCGCCCTAGGCTAACTTGTGTCACAGTGTTCCTCTATTTTGTATGTGGATCAGCACCACAGCGTGGCTGATGAGTGATACAGGTCTGCGCCCAGGATCCGAAGCTGCAAACCCGGGCCATGGCCGAAGGAGAGGGCAACGACCTTAACCACTATGCTATTGGGCCAGCCCCCACTTTTTTCTGTTTTTAATAGGCTTTTTAGGTTCACTTAGGTTCAGCTCCTGCCCTCACACTTAGCCTCCTCTACCAGAGTGGTATGTTTGTTAAAATTGATAGAACTAGACTAACTCATCTTTATCACTCTAACTCCATAATCTGCATTGCAGTTCACTTGGTCTTTTGTACATTCTGTGGGTTTTGAGAAGTGTTTAATGACATAAACCATTATAGTTATAGAATATTTTACTGACTTAAAATCTGCTGTCCTTGAGAAAACTGGACTGTGGTTACCAGGGGCAGTGGGGGTGGGGGGTGGGCACAAGGGGTGAAGGGAGTCATATATATGGTGATGGACAAACAAAATTGTACAACCCAAAATTTCACAATGTTAGAAACCATTAAAACATCAATAAAAAAAAAAAAAATCTGCTGTCCTTGTTCGTCCCCTTCTTATTTGAACTCATAGCAATTACTGATCTTGTACCTGCCTCTGTAGTTCTACCTTTTCTAGAATGTCGTGTTGATGATTCATATAATATATATAGCCTTTTCAGATTGGCTTCTTTTACTTAGTATGCATTTAAAGATCCTTCGTGAATTTTCGTGGCTTGATAGCTCATTTCTTTTTACTGCTGAATAATATTCCATTGTCTGGATGTACCACAGTTTGTTTATCCCTCCACCTACTGAATGACATGTTGGTTGCTTCCAAGTTTTGGCAGTTGTGAATAAAGTAGTTAAGAAATGTCCAGTCACTTGCAGGTTTTTGTGTTATAAGATTTCACAAAAACTTATCTACAATCCCAGGACATGAGTTTTCAGCTCATTTGAATGTATCAAGGACTGTGATTGCTGGATTGTATAATGAGTATGTTTAGTTTTGTAAGAAACTGCCAAACTGTCTTCCATAATGGCCGTACCGTTTTACATTTCCACCAGCCATGTGTGTGAGAGTTCCTGATGTTCCACGTCCTCGTCAACATTTGATGTTTTCAGGGTTTTCGATTTTGGCCATTCTCATAGGTTTATACTGATAACCTCATTCTTGTTTTAATTTGCCATTTCATAATGACATATAATGTTGAGCATTTTTCCATATGCATATTTACCATCTGTATATTTTCTTTGGTGAAATGTCTGATCAGATGTTTTGCTCATTTTTCAATCAGGTTGTTTTCTTATTGTTGAGTTTTAAGAGTTCTTTTCACATTTTGGGTAACAGTCCTTTGTTTTGCAAATATTTTCTCTCAGTCTTCTCATTCACTTGACAGTAGCTTTCACAGAGCAGAAATAATTAATTATAGTGAAGTTTAGCTTATTAGTTCTTTCTATAATGGATCATGCTTTTTGGATAAACTTTTAGACAACCTTGTTGACAACTGCAACATAAAGTTGAGTTTTGCTTTTTGATTCGCTCGATCTTTGTCTTTTGTTTGGTGTATTTAGACCATTGGTGTTTACAGTGATTATTGAAATAGTTGGATTCATATCTTCCGTATTTGTTACTGGTTTCTCTTCATTGCTCTTGTTCTTTGTTCCTATTTTTGTCTTCTACTTTTGTTTCTACTTTTTGTGATTTTAAGTGAGCATTTTATATGATTCTTTTTTTCTTTTAGCATATCAATCATACTTCTGTTTTTTTCTTTTATAGTGGTTCCTTTAGAGTTTGCAATATACTTTTACAACTAATCTGTATGTCCACTTTCAGATAAGTCATGCATTGCATCTGAGAAATATGTCATTAGGCAGTTTCATCATTGTGGAAGGTCTTAGAGTGGTACTTATACAAACCTAGGTGGTATAGCCTGCTGTTCACCTAGGCTATATGGTACTAATCTTATAGGATCACTGTCGTATTTGCAGGCCATCATTGACTGAAGTATCATTATGTGGCACACGACTGTAAACAGCTTCATGGGTGGTTTAAGTTCCTTATAAGAGCGAATTATTCCTAATTTCTCCCTCGGGTTCGTTGTATCATTGCTATTGTTTATTTAATTTATCCATAAACTATAAGCACTGAATATATTCTTGCTTATATTATTTTGAACAAATTGTTATATGTTAGTTTAATTAAGAATAAGAAAAATAACAGTATTTATTTTACTTTCACTTACTCCTCTAATATTTTTCCTATCTTTATGTAGATTGAGTTTCTGACCTATATCACTTTCCTTCTCTCTAAAGAACTTAACATTTCTTGCAAGGCAGATCTACTGGCAATAGATTCCCTCAATTTTTGTCTGAGAAATTTCTCCTTCACTTTGAAGTACAATTTTCTAGGGTAGAAAATTCTAAATTGGTGATTGTTTTCTCTCACCTTTGTGAATATTGTGCTCCATTGTTTGGTTTTCTTGTTGTTGCTTGCATGGTTTCTGAGGAAAAGTTCAATATTGCTCCTCTATAGGTAAGGTGTTTTTTTTCCTGTGGCTTCTCTCAGGATTTTTCATTATCGTTTATTTTCTGCAGTTTGAATATGATCTGCCTAGGTGTCATTTTTCCTGGATCTGTGCTTCAGAGTCTGACATTACTTTGGGGGAAATTCTCAGTAATATTGTTTCAGATATTTCTGTTTCTTCCTGTCTTTGCATTCTGGTATTCCTGCTGTGCGTATGTTACACCTTTCTAGGTGTCCTGCAATGCTTGAATATTGTGGGGTGTTTTTTCCCCCAGTCTTTTTTCTTTTTTTCCTCTTTGCTTTGCAGTTTTGGAAGTTTCTCTTGACATGTGTTTAACCTCAGTGATTGTTTCCTCAGCCATGACTAGTCTATTAATGAGCCCATCAAAGGCATTCTTCATTTCTGTTACAGTGTTTTTCATCTCCAACATTTCTTTTTTGTTTTTTCTTAGAATTTCCTCTCTCTGCTCATACTACTCATCTGTTCTTTCTTGTCTTCTTGCTCCATTAAAGCCCTTAGCATGTATGTTGTAGTTACTTTAAATTCTTGTTCTGATACTTCCAACATCCCTGCCATATCGGAGCCTGATACTTGCTCTCTTTAAATTGTTGATTATCTTTCAGTATGCCTTGTAATTCTCTCTTGAAACCTGGGCATAATGTACTGGGTAAAAGGAACTGCTGTGAAGGGAACTGCTGTAAATAGGCCTTTAGTATTCCAGGTGGTAAGCAGAAACAGAATGGCTAGAGAGGGCTGGAATTGGAAGGCTATAGCAGACTAGAGTTTGGTATTTCCCTTCTGTTAGGTTGGTTAAGCTCTGCTAAAAACCTAGCAGATTAGGCCTCTGGTAAAATAGTCTTTCCTGAAGGTAAGCCTTATTAAGAACAGAATGCTCTGGCATTTTTCAAAATGGCTCCTTTGCACCTCTTCCTCCTGGAAACACAAAGGACATTTTCTTCTGTCTTTGCTCTGAGAACTTGATAGAACTTCTGGATGTAAAACTCACAATAGTTTGGGGGTTTCCTTAAGTCTAGACCCTCTGGAGTTTTTCACTCTCAGACTTTCTACACTCAGCTTCCAGCAATTCATCAATTACAGTTTAGTTTTCTGATCCTAAGCCTGGTGCTCATGGAGGTTTCTGCTGTGGTTTTCTGCTCTGTGTCTCCCGACTGTCTTCTAATTTTGTGGCCGCAGTTTGCCCTTTGACCTTAATTCTCCATCAGATCTGAGAAGAGTTGTCTTTTGTTTATTCAGCTTTTTACTTGTTAGGAAGGAGTGACAATATCCAGGCTCCTTACCATGCTCGACCAGAAACCAGAAGTCTCTTTCTATCCTTTTACTTTGTTCTTTTTTATTTCCTTATATTTAAGCATCTATATTTTATGTAGCCTGTGGCCCAGTTGTGTTTTTGTCTTATTCTTATAGTTGGTATTTTTTTTTCTCTTATTTTATTTTATTTTATTAATTTTTTTTGTGAGGAGATCAGCCCTGTGCTAACATCTGCCAATCCTCCTCTTTTTGCTGAGGAAGACTGGCCCTGGGCTAACATCCATGCCCATCTTCCTCCACTTTATATGGGATGCCACCACAGCATGTCTTGCCAAGGAGTGTGTCGGTGCGCTCCCGGGATCCAAACTGGCGAACCCCAGGCCGCCGCAGCGGATTGCGCACACTTAACCACTTGGACCACCGGGCTGGCCCTGTAGTTGGTATTTTTAATAGTATTTCTTTTAGTGTAAATACTGATATGTTTGGGATTTTGTGTATCTTCTTGTTTTTTATTTTTGTCTTTTGCCGTCTTGTGGATTTTTCAAATTTCTTATTTTATTTCTTCCTTCTCATTGTACTTTTTGGTTATAAATTTATAAATGCTTTCAGTTATTACCTTAGAGATGATAATACTCATTCTTTTTTTGGTAACTTAAAATATAATCATGTATTATCTGCAAGTTTCTGTTTGCTAAGAATTTGTGAATGCTTACCTGAGTGGTTCTAACTCAGTATTTTTTTGTGTGGTCAGCATGTCACCTTGGGTTACAGTTATCTGAAGGCTTGGCTGGGGTTGGGAAATCCATTTCCACAATGGCGTACTCATGTGCCTATTGCCTGGAGGCCTCAGTTTCTCACACATGGGCCTCTGCGTAGGGTTGCTTAAGTGTGTTCAAGACATGGCACTTAACTTCTTCCAGAAAGCTTGGTGTGAGAGAGAAGAAAGAAGTCATGATGACTTTTATGACTTAACCTGGGAAATTATACTGTCATTTCCACAGTTTTACATAAATGTTTGTAATTAAAGGTTCATTACAACTGTATTTTATTAGCAGTAAAGATTAAAAAAACTAATGTTGTCTAATTTTAACCTGGTTAATTCATACAGTATTATGTAGCCAATCCATTTTTAAAAGATTCTTAATCGTGGAAAAATACTCAGGTTGACCCAAAGGAAGTTACAGTGTGATCTGAATTATATTAAAAAATATATATATATATGGATAATTAGAAATATATAGTATTTCCACTTAAGCCGTTTTGGAATCTGAATTGCTAAATGTCGTACATATATTATAGAAATTTAAGTCGGAAATATTTAATTTTTAAGACCTCATCACCTGATTCTTCCGATGAGAATTCCCCAGCAGCTCCTTCTGATGAGCAAGGTCAGGGTGATGCTCCACCACAGCATGAAGGTGAGGAACCTGCATTTCCACATACTGACCTGGCAAAGTTGGATGACATGATCAACAGGTGAGTTTGTTTTGATTTGTGTTTTTTGGAGATAATAAACTGGCAAAGCAAACTACTTTATCATCACTGTGACTATTAGTAAATAAGAAAAAGAAAAGAGTGGACTGCAGTGTTACAGTAATCTTACTGTCTTCTTAATAGCCTTAATATTTTGGTCATTGCCAAATACTTTCTAACTTATTGTTCTTAAAGCAGCCATTGGTATGGGTTTTTAAAAATTAAAAGATAATGGGGCTGGCCCGGTGGTGCAAGCGGTTAAGTGTGCTTGCTCCGCTGTGGTGGCCTGGTGTTCACCAGTTTGTGTCCTGGGCGCGCACCAATGCACTGCTTGGCAAGCCATGCTGTGGCAGTGTCCCATATAACGTGGAAGAAGATGCGCGCAGATGTTAGCACAGGGCTGATCTTCCTCACACACACAAAAAAATAAAAAGATCATGACATTAATAAAGATTTCAAATTAATGTTGCTCTGTGACCCAGGTTGGTGTGTTTTTCGCCTAGAAGAATATAGGTAAGGATCTCCTTTTAAGCATTTGTGAAGTTCATTTCTCGTTGGTGTGTTGACTTTTAGTGTTGGTAAATGACTTTTCTTATTTCTAGGATGTTGATTTTCTGTAGCAGAGACATCATTGCAAAAGACTGTGTTGTTGCTTATTTTATTTTGTCTAGTGGTTGTTGATATTTCTTAGAGTGTACTTCTAATTAGGACTGGAGGGCTCAGTAATAATAAATCCTTAGTGGCAGGGAAATTAAAAAGATGCTTATTGTGTAACTAAAAATGACAAAAAGTATCAGATTACTTGTAATAAGGTATCTTTTTATGAAAATAGAAGTATTTGGATTTTTGCTGTCTTTTAGTAAAGGGTAAAGGACAGATAAAATGAAAATTCTTTCTGGAAAGTAGTTGATTAGTCAGTAGATATATTTCTAGATGACTGAGTTTAACTTGATACTAGGGAACGTGTTACCTTGATATGGTGGCCTCTGCATTGCTTTTTGATAGAGGAGTGCGCTTATTATGATAGTATAAGGGCTTGGAGACTTCTACAACTCACATAATCTTTAGGAAAAGATGATAAATGTCCTTTTGAAGGGAATTGAGGGGGAAATCGGCCATTTGTTTCCTCATTTCTTTTGTTTTTGATGGAGGTCAAAAGAAAAAGTTTATCATACTATTTCTTCTTACTAATAAATCTGAACCTCAGAAGAACACTTTCTTTCCTACTAACTTTAACAACGGGTATACATTTAATTGGTACTTGATTATTTTTAGTTTTAGTGGTCTGTGAAAGGTATCAAATGAATTCTCCCTCATTGCTGTGTCTCTTGTTTGACAATGCTTTAAAAAATTGTGTGTGTAGATATAATACGTACCTCTTAGTTTCACAAAGCAGATAATTTACCAATGTCTATAATTTTATGGTGAGTATATGTTATAATAAGGGTTTTTCACTTACTTTTCCATAGTGAAAGTAATTACAATAGGTACGTTATTTATAGTATTTCCTTTGTGCTCAACCAATGCAGCATCTTTTAATTTTGTAATAATTTTTAGGCCTCGATGGGTAGTTCCAGTTTTGCCAAAAGGGGAGTTGGAAGTGCTTTTAGAAGCTGCTATTGATCTTAGTAAAAAAGGTAAGTTATGTTACTGGTGTTTTCCGTAATGTACACTGCTATATATACTTCCACATTGTTCTTGAAGGCTTTGTTTTTTTCCCTATTATAAAGTTATTATATGTTCCTAGACTACACTCTTGGACTAAACTTTCTAGTAGGTCTTATATACACCTAGAGCAAAGGTGCATAAAAACCTTTGGACAGCATTTAATGACGTCCTTTATGAATTGGAACCTGCAAAGCCTGGGCTGCCACAGCAGAGCGCATACACTTAACCGCAATGCCATGGGGCTGGCCCCTCATCATATTTTTAAACGGGTTGTTTCTTGAAAGTTAAAAATATTTTC
>JAQQSS010000042.1:388172-420197 GCA_028646465.1 Rhinoceros unicornis | reverse complement strand
GCGGCGGCCCGGGGTTCGCCGGTTCGGATCCCGGGCGCGCACCGACGCACTGCTTGTCAAGCCATGCTGTGGCGGCGTCCCATATAAAGTAGAGGAAGATGGGCACGGATGATAGCCCAGGGCCAGTCTTCCTCAGCAAAAAAGGGGAGGATTGGCAGATGTTAGCTCAGGGCTGGTCCTCCTCGCAAAAAAAAAAAAATATATATATTTTCTAGACTGTAATAGATTTTAAAAATCTGTTATGTGAAATAGTATACATTAAAGTGTATTTTACAATTTAAAATACTATGTAGCCATATGACTTTAAGATATATTTCTTGACTTTCTTTTTGCACTGAAGCCATTTGTAATTGAGAAATAGGTTAATTTGTAATTTATTTCAGTAAAAATTATTTGAACTTGCCATTTGAGTTATTTACTGAAAAGCCAGTGAAGCTGTCTTTTCCGATAAAAAATTGCTATTTCGCTAATATTGTTTTTATAATAAATTGTCAAGGTTGCATGTTTGACTTTTTTTAACACAAACGTTTTTTTCCGAAAAAGAAAAGAAGTCTTGAAAAATGAGGTCTTATGGTTTTTTTTTAAAAGCAAGCAATAAAGAAAATCTGGTATTTTCACTGTTGCCCAGAAGTAAAA
Organism: Rhinoceros unicornis; assembly: GCA_028646465.1. Lineage (NCBI taxonomy): Eukaryota > Metazoa > Chordata > Mammalia > Perissodactyla > Rhinocerotidae > Rhinoceros > Rhinoceros unicornis. The sequence goes on along the minus strand of JAQQSS010000042.1, from coordinate 419,561 downwards.
GTTTTATGTTGGAATTGATTATTTTTCAGTGATTGTTCTAATGTTCTAGTATTAGGTATAGCTGAATTCCTGTAGCGAATGACTAAATTTTGTAATATTCTTTATTTGGTTAAGGCCTTGAAGGCTAGGAGAAAGGTCAGTAGCATTTTATTTTCTGGGTCATCCAATAAGGACTTGAAATGTGGTAGCCACAGGTGTATTTATTTTGTCAATATCATTAGGCAAATTTTAATGTCTTTGGTATCCTGTGAAATCTGTTTGTTGTTAAGTCCATCATGGCAAGGATTTAAAGAATATTTTGAGGAATGTTTCATTGTTTTATTTTTAATCTTAACAAACTAGTCTAGTGACCTATGAAAATATTTTACCAGATAACAAATGTTTCTCAGCAGTCAAATTTCTTTTATTAGTTTGTGTGTTTATTTATTAATTGAAGTACTTATGTACTAAGCATCTCCTGGGTTCTAACAGTACAAGATGAACAAAAACTGAAAATGCTGCTTTGTTTTTTGTTTTTTATAATTTTATGTGTTTATTTTTCCCCCAAAGCCCCAGTAGATAGTTGTATGTCATAGCTGCACATCCTTCTAGTTGCTGTATGTGGGACACGGCCTTAGCATGGCCAGACAAGCGGTGCGTCGGTGTGCCTGGGATCTGAACCCAGGCCGCCAGTAGCGGAGCACGCACACTTAACCACTAAGCCACGGGGCCGGCCCTGCTGCTTTGTTTAATGGCATTGCCGTTCAGTGGATGTGTATATTATTTGCAGATGTTTCTTCGCTGTTCATTTTTTGTGAGATCATGGTTACTGTAAGGCATAGTTTTAAGTTTTTTTAAGGAAAGTCCAGGCTTTAAACATTCTATTAAGTATGCTGTAATCAAAACCAAAATATACTTCACCATGCAAATTGAATGTTTCTGAGTTTTTTTTTTTCTTTTTTTCCTGTGAGGAAGATCTGCCCTGAGCTAACATCTGCCAATCCTCCTCTTTTTGCTGAGGAAGACGGGCCCTGGGCTAACATCCATGGTCATCTTCTTCCACTTTCTATGGGACGCTGCCACAGCATGGCTTGACAAGTGGTGCCTTGGTGCGAGCCCAGGATCTGAACCAGCGAACCCCGGGCCGCTGCAGTGGAGTGTGTGCACTTAACCGTTTGCGCCACCAGGCTGGCCCTGTTTCTGAGTTTTTATGAAGAGTTACAAGTTTTCTTTTCAGATGAAAGCATGCACATGAGTCTATTCCTTTTCTCAAATCAGATGAAATTAAAAAGAAGTAAAGATACTTAGATGCCAAGAAGTGAAAGGACTAGTTCTTTTAAACTTAGTGATAAATGGATAATCTACAGCCAAATGAAATTTTAAATGTCACTTTTTTAAAGTTTTGAATGGTGTTTTCTGTGAGTAAAAGGCTGTGAAATGGTTCGATTCTCTATCTGCCCAGTAACCATTCTTTGTTTAAAGTCCGATATTATATTTTGAAGCATTTTCTGTTAGTCATCATATCACTTGATTTGGTGTAGTTTTATACAACTCATTGTTTCTAAAATTCACTGAATATAGTATTTCATTTTCTGAATTCCACATATTTTCAGTGTAAATGTTACCTTTTTAACCTTCTGTGATAATGCTATGTCTTGTTTTAAAAGTTACAATACTCTTTGTCAGTTGGAAACTGTAACAGTTTCTAATAATTTATTATCTTAAATGATATACTTGGCCAGAGAAGTGTTTTCTTTCCATTAAGTTTAATTTTTTGTGTTTTCTTAGGTCTTGATGTTAAAAGTGAAGCATGTCAACGTTTTTTTCGAGATGGGCTAACAGTATCTTTCACTAAAATCCTTATGGATGAGGCTGTGAGTGGCTGGAAGTTTGAAATTCATGTGAGTCTTACGATTTGTGTTGGAGACTCAGATTTGTGTGCTGATTCTTGTGGATTTGTCTCTGGAAAACATTACTGTGAATAATATATCAAGTCTGCTAGTATATTTGACATAATTGAAGGTCTTTTGGAATGATCTTGAGATTTTTTTTGAGTTAAGAAACCTTGGTTTATTTTGTCACCTAGAATCCCGAGGGCCTTTGGCCTTATTGCAAGATACTGTATTTCATCAAATGTATCATGTTGTTGATTGTAAGAATCCATTATTTTATGTACTATTGAGAAAGAAAAATACCCAAGATAGGGATATATAATATAAGATTCCTAGTATAGCTAGGACACCCAAGAGTATAATTTCATTGCATATACTGCTGATAAGTAAATTACCTTGCAGATAAGGCAAGCAAAGAATCTTTCAAACTTTAACCTTGGCAATTGATAGAGGAAAAAAATCTTCCCTGGAAATTCAAACCACAAACCAGTGTTCCTACAGGTCTGTGGTATGAATTCAAATTATAGTTTTAATAATTTAAAAAAGTCCATCAGAATTTGTTTTCACATGGGTAGTATCTTCAAGTAACTGGCAGCAGGAAACACATGTACTCTCAGGAAATACGGTCTGTCTGGGACAAAAGTAATGCAAACTACCAGTGATTCTCAAATACCACATTTCAGAGATTTGAAAGTGAACAAATAGGCATCGTATTAGAATCATTGAACTACTGTAATTACTCTAAACCTTCAGTCCTTATTTATAAAATGGAATTAATCAAAAGTTATAAAGCAAACACACTTTTTTGTGGACTTCAACCTAGAAAGTATAACTTGGACATTTTCTACAAATGACTATGGCATATAAATCCTAACTTTTTCTGATTTGATATGTAACTTTTTAGTTGTGCAAATAGGCAATGTGGCAGCAATCTGTGACTTTTGAATTGAGGCTTAGATTACAGATCTGCCCATTTTGGATAATTGACATGACTTTATATGTTTAGATTTTGGAATTACTGCCACTAGAATACAAATTTCAAAGAAAGAAAATGGTAATTTGCATACACCCTGTGGACATAGAGCAGAATTGCACAACCTGGAGTGCCTACTTCATTTGTAACCCTTCTCAAATAGCTTTTGAAGTTAGGTGCAAATACAATTACGATTTAAATAAACATTAATTTAATTTTACTAATATATCGGTTTGATTACAGTATTTGTGAAATTAAGCAGAATTCAGCTGCCTCATGTAGAAAAATGGAGAGCGATCACTATTAACAAGATTAGAATGTTTCTCTGTTTGAAATAGCAGTGTTGTCTGTTTCTAAATCAACTTCCTTCCCCCTTCTACCCATATAACAGAGGTGTATTATTAACAATACTCATCGCCTAGTGGAGCTTTGTGTGGCCAAGTTGTCCCAAGACTGGTTTCCACTTCTAGAACTTCTTGCCATGGCTTTAAACCCTCACTGCAAATTTCATATCTACAATGGTACACGTCCATGTGAATCAGTTTCTGCAAGTGCTCAGTTGCCTGAAGATGAACTCTTTGCTCGTTCCTTGGATCCTCGATCACCAAAAGTGTGTTGGTTTGTTATTTTCAAAATTGAATATTAAAATTATTTTGTGTTTGTCATAAAATTTTAGTGACACTAATGACATGAACCTCCCTTTGCCTTAAGAATCAGTACATAACTTTGTTTTATGTAGGTTTTGGTTTAAAGACACATTATTTGATATGTGTTGTTGGTACATTAACTTTGAACTCATTACCAGCAGCTCTGTAATTTATGCCTGAACAAAACTTTGGTTGATGAATATGCTCCTTGGAATCTAACTCTGTATTCCCCATAGTAGTAATGAGTCAGTTCTGCTACTTCAGTATTCAAAGCAACTTTAGAGAATATAACTACTGTAAGTAATGAGCACCAATTGTACTTTGCATTTACATATATATTTAACAGCAGAGAGCATACATTTATGTACAGACCATATAAACATAGAGATTTAAAAATTTTCCTGTTTTGCTTTCATGACATAGTCTTAGGCATTTCTTGAAATGTATTTGATTTCTTAGAAGAAAATCTTAGTGTTGATCAGCATCTGAGTCTTGGGTCAAGTAAATAATCTTTCATTCTGTCCTTATGTCATAGAGAAGATATAGTCTGCTTTATATTAGCCAAATTATAACTAATTTCAAGGAAGCAGGGCAGAAAAAAACAGGAACTAATTATACATAGAGAGCTAAGAAAAACAGCCAAAAGCACTGAACTAGCAGACCTATTTGTGGAGAAAGCTCCTAGTTTTGTATATGTTCATTCTCCTGTCTCAGTGGCTTGTGTCACTTTAATAGCTTTTAATGTCTCAAAGCCTATTTGATTATATTCATTTTAATTCATATTTAAACATATGGAAAACACCAGCAGTAGAAAACAGAACGTAGCTTTATTGCACATGTGCCCGCACCCAAAAAATAACACAAAACGATATAGAATCCTTATAAAGTAGTATGAAATGTCTTCATAGAGAGATAATTTTGCTGTTTCCTTACCAATTTGGATGTTTCTCATTCTTTTTCATGCCTAATCTCCATGGGTAGTGCTTGAGTACAATGTTGAATAGATTTGGCGAAAACGTGTATCCTTGTCTTGTTCCTGATCTTCAAGGAAAAGGTTTCAGTATTTCACCATTAAGTTTGATGTTTGTTGGCGATTTTTCATATGTGGCCTTTTATTATCTTGAAGTAGTTTTGTTCTAGTCTTAATTTGTTGACTGTTTTTATTGTTGGGTGTTGAATTTTGGCTAAGCCTTTTCCTGCATCAATTGAGATGATTACGTGGGGTTTTTTCCTTTGTTCTTTTATTGTGATGTGTTACACTGATTGATTTTTGTTTATTGAAATATCCTTGTATTCCAGGGGAGAACATCCCAGTTGTCCATCGGTATAATATGCTGATAAATTTGGTTGCAAGCACATTGTTGAGGGGTTTTGCATCAGTTTACATCGGGGCTATTAGTGTATAGTTTTCTTGTAAAGTCTTTGTCTGGCTTTGGTATCGGAGTAATAACTGCTCTCATAGAAGGAGTTTGGGTATAGTCTGCCCTCTTCAGCTTTTTGGAAATGTTTGAGGAGGTTTTGTTATTTCTTCTTTAAATGTTTCGTAGAGTTCTCTGGTGATGCCATTTGGTCATTGATTTTTCTTTGTTGGAGGTTTTTGATTGCTGGTTCAATCACCTTACTACTTACAGGCCTACTCAGATTTTCTGTTTCTTCCTGCCTCAGTTGCTTGTTCTTGTGTGCGTTTCATCTAGGTTACCCAGTTTGTTGGCATACAATTATTTATAGTACTTTGTAATACATTTTTTATTCCTGTGACATCTGTAGGAATGTCTTCACTTCATTTCTGATTTTAGTTGTCATCTTTCTTTTTTTTGAAGCTAGTTAATCTAGCTAATTAATCCAGCTAGACTTGTCAGTTTGTTCATGTTTTTTCGAGAAAACTCTTGGTTTTTGTTGATTTTTTTTCTCTACTGTTTTTCTGTTCTATATTGTGATTACATCTGACCTAATGTATTCTTTCCTTCTGCTAGTTTTGGATTTCATTTGGTATTCTTTTTCTGGATCCTTAAGGTATAAAGTTAGGTTATTGATTTAAGATCTTTCTTTTTTTAAGAGATGTGTTTAAAACTGTAAATTTCCCTCTTAGCACTGATTTATTCCTTTATCAGTAGGTTATTTAAGAGTGTGTTGTTTTGTTTTTAGGTATCTGTGGGTTTTCCAGTTATTCTTCGATTATCGATTTCTCGTTTCATTCCATTGTGATCTGAAAAGATGCTTTCTATGATTTCAGTTTTTTAAAAAGACTTGTTCCTGCAGAATATTCCATGTGCACTTAAGAAGAATGTGTATTCTGCTCTTGTTGGATATACTGTGTTTTATGTTTTTTTTTTGTGAGGGAGATCAGCCCTGAGCTAACATCCGTGCTAATCCTCCTCTTTTTGCTGAGGAAGACTGGCTCTGAGCTAACATCTATTGCCAATCCTCCTCCTTTTTTTCCTTCCCCAAAGCCCCAGTAGATAGTTGTATGTCATAGTTGCACATCCTTCTAGTTGCTGTATGTGGGACGCGGCCTCAGTATGGCCAGACGAGAGGTGCGTCGGTGCACGCCCGGGATCCAAACCTGGGCTGCCAGTAGCGGAGCGCGAGCACTTAACCGCTAAGCCACCAGGCTGGCCCCTGGATATAGTGTTTTGATATAGTGTTTTGAATATGTCTGAAAAGTTCAATTGTTCTATAGTGTTATGGAAGACTGGGTTATCTTATGTTTGGTTGTTCTGTCCGTTATTGAAAGTGCAGTTATTGAAGTCTCTGACTAGTATTGTAGAACTATTTCTCCAATATGTCAATAGTTGCTTCATGTATTTGGGAGCTCTCAAGTTTGGTGCATAGATTTTTACAGTTGTTACATCTTCCTGGTGGATTGACCCTTTCAGTCATTATGTAAATGTCTGTCTTTGTCTTGTGACAGATTTTGACTTAAAGTCTATCTTGTGTAGCTTATAAAACAGCCATATTACCATAGCCATTCCTATTTTCTTTTGGTTACTATCTGTATGAAATAATTTTTCCATCATTTCACTTTTAAGCTATCTATATCCTTAGATCTAAAGTGACTCTCATATAGACAGCATAGCTTTGGATCTTGAATTCCTATCCGTGTTCTGCTGATCTGTGTCTTTTGATTGGAGAGTTTAATCAATTTACATTCAGTGTTATTGCTGATAAGAAAGGATTTACTATTGCAGTTTTATTTGTTTTCTATATATCTTAAAATTTTTTGTGCATCATTCCTCCCTTACAGACCTCCATTTGTTCACTTCATTTCTTTATACTGACACATTTTCATTTCCTTCCCATTTCCTTTTTTGTGTATGCTATGGATGTGTTCTCTCTGGTTACCGTGGAAATTATATACAACACCCTAAAGTTATAACAATCTATCTAAACTGATACCAGATTAAATTTAACTGCCTACAGAAACTACTCCTTTACAGCTTCTTAACCCCCTACTTTATATTATTGATGTTGTGAATTAACATCTTTATGTATTTGTACCCATTAATAGATTGATAATTTTTATTCATCGTTTTGCCTTTTAAATCTTATAGAAGAATAAAAAGTGGAGTTATGTGCCAAAATCACAGTAATATTTGTTTTTATATATATCCATGTATTTACCATTAGATCTTTTTTTAAATTTTTGTATAACATTGAGTAACTGTCAAGCTTCCTTACATTTCAGCTTGAGAGACTCCATTTGGTATTTATTATGGGGTGAGTCTAGAGATAATAGACTTCCTCTGTTTTTGTCTGGGAATGTCTTAATTTCCTCCTCATTTTTGAAGGACTTTTTTGGGGGATATAGAATTCTTGTTTGACCAGTTTTTTTCAGCACTTTTAATATATATCATTCTTCTGACCTGCAGAGTTTCTGCTAAGAAATCAGCTGATAATATTACTGAGGATCCTTTGTACAAGAAGAGTCCTTTCTATTGCTGGTTTTAAGATTCTCTCCTTTGGCTTTAGACAGTTTGATTATAATGTGTCTCAGTATGGGTCTTTTTGGGTTTATCCTCTTGTATTTCAAATTTGGGAAGTTTGGGTCTTTTAATTTTTTATAAACTCTCTGCCCCTTTTTTCTCCTTTCTCCTTTTGGGATTCCCATAAGTATGTTTTAACACTTGATGGTGTCCCACAAGTCCTTTAAGCACTGTTAATTTTCTTTAGTCTTTTTTTTTTTAAACTCGGAATTGATAATTTTAAATGAGTTGTCTTCAAGTTCAGTTTGTTTTTCTGCCTGTTCCAGTCTGCTGTTGAACACCTTGAGTGAATTTTTCAGCTCACTTATTGTATTTTCATCTCCAGAGTATCCCCCGTTGGTTCTTTTTTATAACTTGTCTCTTTTTGGTATTCTCATTTTGTTGATATTTGTATTCCTTCTTTCTTTTATTTCTTTGTGTTTTTCTTTGCACTTCGTTCATATTTAGGAATTTTAAACTCTTTGGCAAGTAAGTCTGATGTCTCTTTCTCTAGGGATGGTTTCTGGAAATTTATTTGATTCATTTTTATGGACTGTGGTTCCCTGTTTCTTTGTATATCTTTGATCTTTTGTTGAAAATTGCCCATTTGAAGAAGCAACTACTTCTTCTAAGCTTTGCACGTTGGCTATTTGCAGAAGACCTTCAGCTCAGAATGAAGGTTTAAGATCTTCTAAGGCCTTTTCTGGGTGTGTGTCTTTGCTGAGCCTTCTCGTGTGCTTTTTATCCCCTTCACTTCTTCGTTAAATGCCTCAATTTCCCTAAATGTTTCACCCTGCTGCTTCTTGGAGCCTTAGCAGTTCTGTTGTATTCCTCAATCAGTAATTTGCCTCAAGGGTCTTGTGTATTGGTAGTCCCTTTGTGGTTTTCATGAACCGTGGCTGCCCCTTCCCATGGCTGTCTCTAGCCTTTGTTCCAAGCAACTTTTGGTTGTCTGACCTTCAAGATAGGTGACACAGACCAGTCTCTCAGGCAGCCCGCAGACAGGTTATCATGTTGCAATTCAGTCCTCTCTGCTCTCTTCAATTCCTATAGGGGAATTGAGGATCAGACCACTGCTTCCCCTAAATTGTGCTGCTGTGGGGTAGTAGGCATGGGTTAGTAAAAACACGGTGAAATTGCCTACCTTTGTGAATGTGACTTTTTCTTGATTGAGCATTTGCTTGGTTGCTGTAAATTTTGGGCTGATTTCCAAAGCTCCTATAAGGGTATTTAACAAGAACAAGGCGTTCAAGCTTCCTACTTTGACATCTTGCTGATATCACTGTATTAACCGTTTAAAACTAAATTAAAAGATAGGAAAATACTATAGTGAATTCATTCAGAAGTAAAGTAATTGGTTTACTGGAGGTTTTAAAATTTATTAGATTTTCATCATATCAAACCTGGAATTAGGATATACCAGTTATTCTTACAGCAGTTTTGTATTATTTAGCATTTTCCTTGTGTCTGGAATAACTTTTTTCCTTTTTTGAAAGTAGAAATTATTTCTGTTTAAGATTGGTAGTGAAAAGGCCTCAGTTCACTATTTTTGTGGGTTTTTTTCCTTTGTTTATTTTCTCCTAAAAGTGGGCTTTTTGGAAGACAAGATGTAAAGATCTTTCTTGTACACTTATGCTTTAATTTTTATGTTTATATAACTTGAAATTCATTTTACATTCTTACATATAGAAATGTTTTTAATTACACAATTCTTGCCTAATTCCTACTCACCGGATATATGGGGTATGAACAGACACCAGCTGTACCCCTGTGAACTACTCTGTAATTGCAAGCTATGTTGCTTCTGGGTCTAGGGATACATAGAACAAAATACAATAGGAGGTGTTTTAAATCTCCATAAATATGTGTATGACTGTATAATATAAATATTTTGTATTCTTTTTAACTATTTTATTTAACTTCCTATTTCTGACTTATTTCAAACAAATATATTTTAACTTTTTTCCTTTTTCTTAAAGGAAAGAATTAACTCTTATTGTTAACTGTATTGCAGGGTTGGCTAGTGGATCTCATCAATAAATTTGGCACATTAAATGGGTTCCAGATTTTGCATGATCGTTTTATTACTGGATCAGCATTAAACGTTCAAATAATTGCAGCTCTTATTAAGTAAGTTATATTTTAAAGAAAATTTCAGTGTACTACAGAAGCATATTTTATTGCCTTAAAAATCATTGAATTTCAGTTTTCTAGTCTGCTTTCTTCCCTTTTTTGAACTGATAACTTGAATTTTTTTTAAATATTAAAACTAGTTTGAGAGTTCAGTCTGGGTAAAAATGTTGGATAGTAAAAAATTTTTTTTTCTTATCTCAGACCGTTTGGACAATGCTATGAGTTTCTCAGTCAACATACAGTGAAAAAATACTTCATTCCAGTTATAGAAATAGTTCCACAGTTTTTAGAAAATTTAACTGATGAAGAATTGAAAAAAGAAGCAAAGAATGAAACCAAAAATGATGCCCTTTCAATGATTATTAAATCTCTGAAGAATTTAGCTTCAAGGATTCCCGGACAAGAAGAAACTATAAAAAATTTAGAAATTTTTAGGTTAAAAATGATACTCAGGTGAGATATTTCCCTTTTTAAATAATTATTTGCTTGACTTCTTGTAAAGATACTTATCCAAATTTCTCTTACAGATTGTTGCAAATTTCTTCTTTTAATGGAAAGATGAATGCGCTGAATGAAATCAACAAGGTGATATCTAGTGTATCATATTATACTCATCGGCATGGTAATTCTGAAGAAGAAGAGTGGCTGACAGCTGAGCGAATGGCAGTAAGCCCCGTTGGTTCTTCTTTTATGAATAAGAATCTGCCCAAGGAAAATTAGCAGTAGTTAATGTTAGAAGCAACAGTAACAAAACCTAACTCTGAAATTGGGAGATTGATTCATGACTATTAAATCCTAGAACTTTTTTTATGATAGTAATTATGATTAATTTGTTATTTGAAAGTAATAAGGTGCCATTAAGTCTTTGGTGAATTTGGGCCGGCCCCGTGGCTTAGAGGTTAAGTGTGCACGCTCTGCTACTGGTGGCCTGGGTTGGGATCCTGGGCGCTCACCCACACACCGCTTCTCTGGCCATTCTGAGGCCACGTCCCACATACACCAACTAGAAGGATGTGCAGCTATGACATACAACTATCTACTGGGGCTTTGGGGGAAAAAATAAATAAATAAAATTTAAAAAAAAAGTCTTTGGTGAATTTATCATTGTGGAATATAGGTGTTTGTGATACATTTATTGTTTGGTGATTTGGTTGAAATGATGATCTTTAGAGCGGGTGGGTAGATCTGGAATCTAGTGAATGAATTGGCGTGGAGATAATTTGCCAATTCACTTCAGAGGTTTTAAAATGGAGGTTGTAATTAAAGCAATAAAATCTCCATGGAGGGGCCGGCCCACTGGTGTAGCAGATAAGTGCTTGCGCTCTGCTTCTGCAGCCCAGGGTTCGAAGGTTCAGATCCCAGGTGCACACTGACACACTGCTTGTCAAGCCATGCTGTGGCAGCATCTCATATAAAGTAGAGGAAGATGGGCGCAGATGTTAGCCCAGGGCCAATCTTCCTCAGCAAAAAGAGAGGGATTGGCATCAGATGTTAGCTCAGGGCTAATCTTCCTCACACACACAGACACAAAATCTCCATGGATTAATGTTTTATCATGATTTTAAGAACTTAATTTTTATATCACTTATATCTGTACCTTTTTGACATTGAGCGAAAAGTGTTTACCATATGTGTATGTTTAATTGAAATGAGTAGCATACAGTAGGCAACATAAGTTATTCAGTAATATTTTTTAGTGTATATTGTATGTTCACACTGGGAATATATCTGTGAAGAATAATCTCTACTTAAAGGAGTCTTCAGTTTAATAGTAGAAATGATCAAAGTGTGATGAAAGATGTTTTGAACACACTTGGTTGGTACTGACAGAATAGTATGTAACCTAATTCAGGCTGACTCAGTGTTGGGGATCAGGTTTCATGTATGGAATCTGCCTGCTTTGTGGAGTGTTGCCACACAGAACAACTCAAAATGTTGTCCACTGCTCCTTGAATTGTTAGCAGTCTTTGATAGATATGGAAAATGAGAGTGTTCAGAAACTTTGAAGCAGTTTTTCATTGCTGTGGCATTTTTCTTGTTTTTAACACAAACGTGTGTCTAAGACAGATTGGAAATATAACATTGATTGTTTTCCACGGATAGTTTGAGAAGGTACTGCAGTGGCATATTTATGGGAACATTTCTGTATGTGAATGATTAAATTCTGTGCAACTATTTATTGTAATGTGTAATGATTTTACATTAAGATGGCAATAAGATGTTACATTAGTGGGTTATAATTTTTAAATTTAGCATATCTGTAAGAGCATTTTGTGTGCAAAATTGGATTCTGTGTAATTGTAATATGAGTAATTTTGTATTAAATGGCAAACACATTTGTGTATTATTATTTGCAAACATAAATGTGATTTGGGGTTTTGAATTGTCATTAACATTATTTAGAAGTCGGAACCATGATTTTCTTTTTATTTTTTTCCCGCTTTATTGAGATGTGATTGCATATACCACTTTATAAGTTTAAAGTGTATATGTAGCATAATGACTTGACTTACATATTGTGAAATAATTAAAAATTACCACAATAAGTTTAGTGAACATCCATCATCTCTTATACAAAAAGAGGAAAAAAAATGTTTTTCCTTGTGATGAGAACTGTTAGGATCTAGTGTCTTAACAACTTTCAGATTACCATTCAGCAGTGTTGTCATGTTGTACATTACATCCCTAGTACTTATTTATCTGACAACTGCAAATTTGTACTTTTTAACCACCTTTGTCCAATTTCCCCACCCTATTTTTAAAAACAGCTTCTTTTTGGTCTCTATTTTGAAATAAATTTTTGTATTACATTTAGGAGTGGATACAGCAGAATAATATCTTATCAATAGTCTTGCGAGATAGTCTTCATCAACCTCAGTATGTAGAAAAACTAGAGAAGATTCTTCGTTTTGTGATTAAAGAGAAAGCTCTTACATTACAGGATCTTGATAATATCTGGGCAGCACAGGTAAGGAATTTAATATGCTAGCTATTTTATTTTTATAAGAAACATACTAAAAATTAAGTATCTTGTGGTAGTCATTACGTAATGGCACGTGATTTTTTTATTACTTCCCTTTTAGTAAATTTAAACACTTGATATATGCAGAAATTCTTTCAAGAATATTTGTACAATGAAAAACATTTCCCTCATCTTGACAACCTTAGCTACAGGTTGTAAATGATAGATTATATAACCATTATAGATAGATTTATAGCAATTATAAATTAGATGTTTTTAACTATGAATTATGTGAAGAAACAGTAGTCGCAACAGTAACATTAACTATATTACTTATAAAAACTTAAGATTATTATAAGAGATTTTAACTTTTCATGAGGCTAAATAACTGTTTTGGTTTCAGAAGTCTTAATGCATGATTTCTTTAACTTAGTGGCAGGTTTTTTTCATGAACAGTTGGGAAATATTAAGCTCTAGATTACAAATATTTTCTTTTTGAAAAACCAACACAATGTTCAGTGTTGTCATCATTGAGCACTTAAGTTTTCAGTTTTAGAAACAGGCCACTATTTTGCCTTTTTTCTGTTAATTTTATTAAAAAATATTCTGTAATAAATTTTCATATGAATTCCTAAAGTGCATTACTGTTTATACTCAAGAAATTGAATATATGAATGGTGTAAATGGCAACTCTAAAGTGTTTAAAATATTAGGAATTCTGTTATAACCTCAGATGAAGCGGGTGGCAGTATTTTATTAATTAGTGGAGGATGACACAGTAGAGCTGCTTAGTTCCTATCTTTACTCAAATTTAAATATGCTGTGATTTTTTTGTTTGCTTTTATTTATGTCATTTTTGTTCTTTGAACAGGCGGGAAAACATGAAGCCATTGTGAAGAATGTACATGATCTGCTGGCGAAGTTGGCTTGGGATTTTTCTCCTGAACAGCTTGATCATCTTTTTGATTGCTTTAAGGTGATATCAGTTTGAATAGTAAAGCAGTACCATTTCATTTTAAGTAGAGTTAATTAATTAGATATCCTTTATGTTTAGACAACATACTTACTAACAAATTTCATCGAAGAGTCTCTCATGAAGAAGAATTGGTGGTTGATGTGTATTCCAATCAGAACTTAACATTAGTTTTCATTATAGTAATAATTTCCGTTACAGATATAGAATCATACTGTTTTTCACTCAGGTTATTTAATTTCCTCTTAAAATTTTTGTTTTTACTTTAGGTCAAAATAAACTGTAGAAATGCAGGAATTGTTATAATAGTGCGACAGATATGGAGACCAAAAAACACAGTGCTTCTCTGGAGTAGCGTACACAGGCGTATACAAATGAGATTTGGAAGGAAGTCAGAGTGTCCCTACTATCATATCTGCATTGATATAATTAGGCACTTGTTTTTAAAAGTCTTTCTGTAGTTGGTAAGGTTGGTTGGAGAATTTTGGGTCAGAAACATAAAATCATATGTCATTGTTCAAGAACATATGTTACAGTAACCACAGGCAGTGGAGTCACAAGATTTCTTGTTAAAAATGACTGTTGCGTTGCTGGTAGCAACTTTAGTTGGTACATGAGAAAACAGTTTGGCATTATCTCTCAAATTGTAGGTTCTTGTGTCTTATCGCACAACTATTGTGTTTCTGAATGTATGCCTTGGAGAAAGTTGTCATGTGTGTATCCGGATACATATTCCACAATGTCTATAGCAGAAGTGTATTAGCCCCCAAATGGAAAGAACTCAAATGTCTGTTTGACATACTAAGAGGAGGAATAAAGTATGGTATAATCTAGTAGTGGAATGCCACGTGACAGTGAAAACTAAGACATTAGAGCAACTCAGCAAATGGATGAATCTTACTAATGTGATGAAATCTTTGGTATTATTTTTTTAATCCATTGAAGTATATCACAGACAGGTAAGGTAATCAATATTGGGAAATTAAAAGTTATTTTCATTGATAATCACTGAAATGGTGGTGTATCAACAGTAATAGCCATAATGACAGAACGGTGGAATGGTATCAATTCCTCCCTTTTTAAAAAAATTTATTTTATTAAGGTCACATTGGTTTATAACATTCTTTAAATTTCAGGTGTACATCACTATATTTTGACTTCTGTGTAGACTGTGTTGCACTCACCACCAAAAGTCTAGTTTCCATCTGTCAGCATTCATATGTGCCGTTTTACCCCCTTTTGCCCTCCCCAACTCTTTTCGCCCTCCCCAACTCCTTTCCCCTCTGGTAACTACTAATCCCTTCTCTGTACGTGTGTGTTTATTTTCCACGTATGAGTAAAGTCATAGGGTAATGGTCTTTCTCCTTTTGACTTACTTCGCCTAGCATAATACCCTCAAGGTCCATCTGTCTTGTTGCAAATGGCATGATTTTGTCTTTTTTTTTTACGGCTGAGTAGTATTCCATTGGGTATATAAACCATGTCCTTTTTATCCATTCATCTGTTCATGCACTTGCGTTACTTCCAGGTCTTGGCTATTGTGGATAGTGGTGCAGTGAACATAAGGTTACATGTATCTTTTCAAATTAGTGTTTTCATGTTCTTTGGATAATTTTGCAGAAGTGAAATTTCTGGATCAGATGGAATTTCTACTTTTAATTTTCTGAGAAATCTCTGTACTGTTTTCCATAGTATCCACACCAACTTACATTCATACCAGCAGTGTATAATGGTTTCTTTTTCTCCCCATTGTCTCCAACACTTGTTATTTCTCATCTTTTTAATAATAGCCATTCTGATGGATGTGAGGTGGTATCTCATTGTAGTTTTGATTTGCATTTCCTTGATAATTAGTGATGTTAAATATCTTTTCATGTGCCTGTTGGCTATCTGTATATCTTCTTTGGAGAAATGTCTGTTCAGGTCTTTTGCCCATGTTTTAATTGGGTTGTTAATATTTTTGTTGAGTTGTATGACTGTTGTATATATTTTGGATCTTAATTCGTTATCAGATATATGATTTGCAAATATTGTCTCCCAGTTGGTGTGTTGTCTTTTTATTTTGTTGATGGTTTCCTTTGCAGAAAGCTTTTTAGTTTGATGTAGTCCAATTTGTTTCTTTTTTTGTTTGTTTCTCTTATGTGATAAAGCATGATATTAGAAAAGATGCTGCTAAGGCCAGCGTCAAAGAATGTACTGCCTATGTTTTCATCAAGAAATTTTATGGTTTCAGGGCCGGCCCCATGGCTTAGCCATTAAGTGCGCACGCTCCGCTGCTGGTGGTCCAGGTTCGGATGCCGGGCGCACACCGACGCACCGCTTCTCTGGCCATGCTGAGGCTGTGTCCCACATACAGCAACTAGAAGGATGTGCACCTATGACATACAGCTATCTACTGGGGCTTTGGGGGGAAAATAAATAAATAAAATCTTTAAAGAAAAAAAAGAAATTTTGTGGTTTCAGGTCTTACATTTAAGTCTAATCTGTCTTGAGTTAGTTTTTGTGTGTGGCGTAAGATAATTGTTTACTTACATTCTTTTGCATGTGACTGTCCTTTTTCCCCAACACCATTTGTTGAAGAGACCTTCCTTTCTCCGTTATATGTTCTTGGCTCCTTTGTCGAAAATTAGCTGTCCATAGACTTCTGGGTTGATTTCTGGGTGCTCAGTTCTGTTCCGTTGATCTGTGTGTCTGTTTTTCTGCCAGTGCTATGCTATTTTGATTACTATAGCTCTTTAGTATACTTTAAAATCAAGGAGTGTGGTACCTCCAGCTTTATTCTTTTTTCTTATGATTGCTTTGGCTATTGGGGGTCTTTTGTTTTTCTATATGAATTTTAGGATTCTTTGTTCTGTTTACATGAAAAATGTCATTGGGTATAAGTAAACCTGGGAAAATCTGAGTAAGACTAGTGTATTTTATCAATGTCAATATCTTGCTTTTGATAGTGTACTCTAAGTTGTGCAGAATGTTGCCTTGGGAAACTGGGAGAAGAGTGAGTACCTGGGATGTCTTCTACATGTGAATTGACAGTTATCTCAAAATAAAAAACTTTAATTTAAAATAAAATGTCATTGGGATTCTGATAGGGATTGCATTCAATCAGTAGCTTGCTTTAGGTAATATGGATGTTTTAACTATGTTAGTTTTCCCAATTCATGAGCTCAGAGTATCTTTCCATTTCTTTATGTCTTCTTCAATTTCTCTCAGTAATGTATAGTTTTCAGTGTACAGGTCTTTCACCTCCTTGGTTAAATTTATTCCTGGATATTTTATTCTTTTTGTTGAGATTGTCAATGGGATTGTATTCTTGATTTCTCTTTCTGTTAGTTTATTGTTAGTGTGAGAAATACAACAGATTTCATATTTCAATTTTGTACCCTGCAACTTGCGTGTGTTTATTACTTATTTCTAATAGTTTTTTTGTGGATTTTTAATATATAGAATCATGTCATCTGCAAATAGTGACAGTTTTACTTCTTCTTTTCCAATTTGGATCCATTTATTTCTTTTTATTGCCTTATTGCTCTGCTAGGACTTCCAATACTATGTTGAATAAGAGTGGTGAGAGTTAACATCCTTGTCTTGTTTCTATTCTTAGAGGAATAGCTTTCAGTTTCCCACCATTGACTAGGTTGGCTGTGGGTTTGTCACGTAGGGACTTTATAATGTTGAAATATTTTCCTTCTATACCCTTTATATTGAGGGTTTTTTTTATGTTGCAACAGATGCAAATGAATGTTGCGTCTTGTCAAATGCTTTCTTTGCATCTGTTGAGAGCATCGTGTGATTTTTATTCTTCATTTTGTTAATGTGGTTTGTCACATTGATTCATTTACGGTTGTTGAACCATCCCTATATCCCTGGAATAAATCCCACTTGATCATGGTGTATGATCCTTTTAATGTATTGTTGTATTCAGTTGGCTAATATTTTTTGAGGATCATTGCATTGATGTTCCTCATTGATATTGGCCTGTAAATTTCTTTTTTTGTGTTGTCCTTGCTGGTTTTGGTATAAGGGTAATGTTGGCCTTGTAAAATGAGTTACAAAGTGTCCTGTATTCTTTAAGTATTTGGAAGAGTTTCAAAAGAATAGGTATAAAATCTTCTTTGAATATTTGGTAGAATCACCAGAGAAGCCGTCTGGTCCTGGATTTTTTTTTTTGGGAAGTTTTTGATTATTTGATTTCAATCTCTTTATTTATGATTAGTTTATTCAGATTCTCTGTTGCTTTTTGATTTGGTTTTGGGAGGTTGTATGATTCTAAGAATTTGTATATTTCTTAGAGGTAATCCAATTTGTTGGAGAAGAGCTTTTCATAGTATTCTCTTTTAATCTTTTGTATTTCTGTGGTGTCCCTTGTAATTTCTCCTCTTTCCTTTCTGATTTTATTTGTGCCTTCTCTTTTTTTTAGTTAGTGAGTCTGGCTAAGGGTTTGTCATTTTTGTTTGTCTTGTCAGAGAACCAGGTCTTCATTTCGTTGATCCTTCTGGTGTTTTTAGTGTCTATTTGATTTTTTTCTGCTCTAAATTTTATTATGTCACTCCTACTGCTGACTTTGGGCTTTGTTTATTCTTCTTTTTCTAGTCTGCTTAGGTGTAGTTTAAGATTATTTATCTGAGATTTTTCTTTTTTGTTGAGGTGGGCCTGTATTGCTGTGAACTTCCCTGTTAGAACTGCTTTTGCTGCATCCCATAAGAGTTGGTATGTTTTATTTTCATGTGTCTCCAGGTATTTTTTAATTTCTCCTTTGATTTCTTCGTTGATCCAATAGTTGTCCAGTAGCATGTTGTTTAGTGTCCACATATTTGACTTTTCTAGCTTTTTTCTTGTAGTTTATTTCTAGTTTCATAGCATTGTGGTCAGAAGAGATGCTTAATATGGTTGCCATTTTCTTAAATTTATTGAGACTTGTTTTGTTTCACAACACATGGTCTGTCTTTGAGAATGTTCCATGTGCACTTGAGAATAATGTATAATCTGCTGCTTTTGGATGGAATGTTCTATATATGTCTTTTAAGTCTGTCTGTTGCAGTGTTTCGTTTAGAGTCAGTGTGTCCTCGTTGACTTACTGTCTGGATGATCTATCCATCGATGTAAGGGGTGTTAAAGTCCTCTACTATTATTGTATTGCTGTTAATTTCTCCCTTTATGTCTGTTAATAGTTGCTTTATATACTTTGGTGCTCCTGTGTTAGGTACATATGTAGGTGTTATGTCGTCTTGGTAGAAAATCCCTGTTAGCATTATATATTGCCCCTCTTTTCTCTAATTTTTTTTTATCATGAAGACTGCATTGTCTGATATAGGTATAGCTGTATCTGCTTTCTTTTGGTTGCCATTTTCTTGCAGTATCATCTTCCATCACTTCACTCTGAGCCTGTGTTTGTGTTTAAAGTTGAGATGGATTTCCTAGAGGCAGCATATTGTTTGGTCTTGTTTTCTAATCTCTCCAGCCACTCCATGTCTTTTGGTTGGTGAATTTAGTCCATTTACATTTAGAGTGATTGTTGATGTATCAGGACTTAATACTGGCCTTTAGATCTTTTGTTTTCTGATTGTTCTTTATTTCCATTGTTTCTTTTCCTTGTATTTCTGCCTGCCATTTCACTTTGGTGGTTTTCTGTGATTCTTTTTCAATGTCCTCTTTTTGTTGTTGTTGTTTTGACTTTACTCTGATTTTTTGTTTTGTGGTTACCATGAGGTTTGTGTAACAGATCTCACAGGTGATAGTCCTTTATCTGTGGATAGCATCTTATCTCAATTAGCTTATGCAAGTTTTATCCTTGCACATTCCTCTTCAATGTTTGTGTTTTCACAAAATATCCTTTTTTGTATTTTGCATTTGTATTTCTATCTTTTTTTGTATCCTTTTTGTATTGTATCCTTTTTTTGAGTTTGTTTCCAAATTGAAGTGATTATAGTTATTTTTGATGTTTTTTTCCTTTATGTTTATGTTCCCTTTGATGCTTTTTAGCCTTTATGGTGTAATTGTTTACTGACTTATTCTGATATAGAGTCAAAATTTTCTGAATCTGTGTGTCAGTTTATCACCTTGCTTAAGACTTTGTAAACTTTTGCCTTTTTGTTTCAGGTAGGAAGGCTCCTTTCAGCATTTCTTGTAAGGCAGCTCTAGTGGCAATGATATCGCTTTTGTTCATCTGGGAAAACCTTTATTTCCCTTTCATATCTGAGGAATAACATTAACATTGCTGGATAGAGTATTCTTAGGTGATAGTTTTTGTCTTTCAATATTTTGAATATCATTCCACCCTCCTTGCCTGTAGAGTTTCTGCTGAGAAATCCACTGATAGTGTGATGGGGTTGTTTGTAAGTAAATTTTTTTTTTTGAGGAAGATCAGCCCTTAGCAAACATCCGATGCCAATCCATCCTCTTTTTGCTAAGGAAGATTGGCCCTGGGCTAACACCGGTGCCCATCTTCCTCTACTTTATATGGGATGCCACCACAGCATGGCTTGATGAGTGGTGTGTTGGTCCATGCCTGGGATCTGAACCTGTGAACCCAGACCACTGAAGCAGAGCGCATGAACTCAACCACTACTGCACTGGGCTCGCCCCCATATAAGTTAGTTTTGTCTCTTTGGATGCCCTTAATATTCTTTATTTGCATTGACTTTGGACAGTCTTAATATAATGTGCCTTGAGAAGATCTTATTTTCCAGGTGAAAGTAGTAGAAGTTCTGTTAGCTTCATGTACTTTGTATACCTAGTTCCATCCCCAGATTTGGGAAGTCTCAGATATTACTTCTTTGAATAAGCTCCTTTCTCCCTCTCTTCTTCCACTGGTATGCCCATTATCCTTATGTTGAGTCAGATATTTCTTGTAGAATTTCTTTGTTTTTTAAAAATTCTTATTTCTCACTCCTCTGTCACCTGAATTATTTCTAGATCTGTTTCTTTGAGGCTGCTAATTGTCTCTGCCGTATGGTCTGCTGTGTTTGGCATTGCTTTCTACTTCATTTTTTGTATCATTAATTGTGGTCTTTATCTCCAGAATTTTTTTTTTTTTTTTTTTTTTTTGTGAGGAGGACCAGCCCTGAGCTAACATCCGATGCCAATCCTCCTCTTTTTTGCTGAGGAAGACTGGCCCTGGGCTAACATCCATGCCCATCTTCCTCCACTTTATATGGGACGCCGCCACAGCATGGCCTCACAAGCGGTGCGCTGATGCGCGCCTGGGATCCGAACCGGCAAACCCCGGGCCGCCGCAGCAGAGCGCGCACACCCAACCGCTTGCGCCACCGGGCTGGCCCCCAGAATTTTTTTTTTTTTTAGAGTTTGAATCTCTTTGGGGAAGTGTTTTTTCTGTTCATTAGTTATTCCTGAGCTCATTGGACTGTCTTTTTGCATTTTCTGGAAACTGCTTGAATTTCTTCATGACAGCTATTTTGAATTGTCAGATTGTGATCTTTTGTGACTTCAGGTTTGGTTTCTGGAAAGTTGTCATTTTCTTTCTGTTCTACCATGTTACTGTAGATCTTCATGGTGGTCGATGAGTTGATTCTCTACTGGCCCTTTTTTGGTAGTAAATACCTCTTATATCTGGGTATGACTTTGGTTATTTTGGTTCTGAGCTGCTTTGGTTGTATTTGGGAGGCTGAGCTTTTCACTCTGCACTGCCTCTGCCAGAGGTGTTATCAGTGCTCTCCTTGTGCTTCTTGTGCCTCCAAGGATTCCAGGACCTTGCTGCTTACAATGTTGCTGCATTCGTGGGTGTTGCCACTAGGGTCAGCAGGCTGTGAGCACCTCTGCTGCTTCCAGGGTTGCCTGGGTCTCATATTCCCCTGTTGCCTCTCTGTGGGCTCTTCAGAGGCTCAGGTGTTGCTGCCAAATGCACCACCTGCACTACTGTTCCCAGATTATCTGTGGATTCTGGCAGCACTGCTGGGACTCGGGGTCTTCTATGCTGCTGGTAGAGGCTGGTGTCGGGAGTACCACCACTGGGGGCTGGGTCATGAGTTATGCTGTGGCTCCTGAAGCCTTAGGTTATAGGTGCCACCTGCCAGTGCTGGGGGAGGACTAGGGGCTAAGCTGTGAGTGTGCTGCTCCTCCTGCAGCCTCTGCTGTCTGGCTCCAGTGCATTTTTGAAATCTCTGGTCAGGGTACCTCTGCCCATGTTGGAGGTTTCCGTGTTTTTGACGCTGTGCCTGCTGGGAAGACGTGCACCGCTGTCTGGAAAGAGAAAGGAGGTTGGGTGGTAGGCACAGCTGTGTTAACCAAAGGGTCAGGTTGTAGGTGCCACCTGCCATAGCTAGGGAAGGGGCAGGGGCTAAGCCATGCCTGCTGTTGCTGCTCCTTTCAGCCTCTGGTTGCTGGTGTGCACTGGTGCCCCTCAAGGTCAGGGCACCACCACCCCCGCCAGCGTTATCTGCTTTTTGGATGTTGTCCCCTGCTGCTGGATAATACATGCCACTGCCAAGGGAGAGGGAAGAGGATGCATTGCTGGCACAGCTCAGTTTCCTGAAGTATAAGGTCACAGGCACCACCTGCCACTGCTAGGATGGGGCAGGGGCTAAACCATGAGTGCTCTTGCAGTCTGTGGTTGCAGGTGCATGCTGGTTAGGGTGCTAGCCACCACTGGGGGAGGGGAAGGGTACTGTTCCCCTAGTTCTGCTGCCTCTCTGAGGTCCTCTCCACTCACTTGCAGATGTATAGACGTGTAGATCTCTCAGGCGCTCTAGAGGTCTTTGGTCGGTGGATGTCCCAATGGTTGTAACTTAGAGGGGAGAGATAAAGGGAAAAGCTCATACTCTGCAGTGATGCTGACATCACTGCTCAGTTCCTCTTCTTTTTAATTAAAAGATGGTCTAACGATAATCATAATAAAATTCCGTATATTTACATTTCCCCTTTGGATTATCAGGTGTTTATTGAACATCTGTTTTTAATAACAAACATTATTTTTTGAGGTGGTGGTAAATCTTGTGTTTTGTATCACATGAAATGAATGGTGTGTTTCGTTTTGTCTTGAAAAGTCTTACTAAAGATGCTTTCAAGCAGGTATGAAATGTAGGTCACTTAACAGTCTTTGTAGGTTGTAAATAAATGATCCTGCTTTCTCTAAGTATTTGTCATTTTATATCTGCTTATGCTATTCGTCAAGTGCTAGTCTATAAATATGTAAGTTCTTAGTAAATCTTTGTCTTGCAATGTGTTTATGCTAATTTATAGTCCTTCCCAACATTTGTTTTTATTAAAGTTGTTAATTTTTCACAATCTCATGAGTTTGAAATTCTTTCTCATTGTGCTGTTGGTCTTCATAGTCTGAGTCATTAATGAGAGGAAACTTTTTTTTACATGTTTTTAAACTGTTCTTATCTCCTTTTTGGTGGATTGCTACTCATAGTTTTACCTGTTTGGGTTTTTTTTATTCTTTTTTTATTGATTCTTAAGAGTTTTTTATATATCTGAATGCTTTGTCGTTGTCCATAGTATATCAAAAATAATTTATCATATTTTATTAGCAGTTTGAATATGATCCAAATATATTCCTAACTGTATGCTTCTTGGTATGTTTTTGAATTCTCTTTGATCCTGCAGTTGCCTCCTTTACCCTTTTTTGTTCTTATGATATGTTTAGTTAATCATTTCCAAAATCCTTGGCAGCTTTATATTCCTTTTGTCATTTCAAAGGGAATTTTGTGGGAGTTAGGAGGATTTAGATGGAAGCACTCAAGTTCTCTTTCTAGAAGTCCCGTATTTATCATTTTAAATTGTTGTATTATAAGTCTGTTAAAACCTTTTATTCTTTTCTCCAATTATTGGATATTTAGATGGATATTAGTTCTTTGTGTGTTGGTACCTGCTGATTAAAAAGAGAACACGTATAGCTTCCCCATGTTGTAGTAACTGGGCTTAGAAAACACTACTTTTATTTTATAAGTTAACTTTTTATTTGGAGAAAATTGTAGAGCACATGCCATCTTAAGAAATAGTACAGAGAATATCATATTTTTTTTCAAGGTTTCTTCCAGTGATAAGATCTTGCAAAAAATTAATAAAGATATTGACATTCACATATTCAGGTATGAGAGACAATTTCCATCACCACAAGGATCTCTCATTGGCCCTTATATGGCCACTTTGAGTTCTCTGTTGCCCCCACTTCCTCCTTAATCTCTGGCAACTACTAGTCTGTTCTCTGTTTCTATGATTTTGTTATTTTAAGATTGTTAAATAAATGGAATGATATAGTATGTAGCTTTTGGTGATTAGCTTTTTTCCACACAGCATAATTACCTACAGGCTCATCCAGGTAGTTGTATGTATTTGTGGTCTGTTTCCATTATTGCTGAGAATAAATTTAGCATGCATTATTTAATTACTCACCCATAAATGCATATATGAGGTATTTCTGATTTGCATCTATTATAAATAAAGCTGCTATGAACATTGGTGTGCAGATTTTTGTGTATGTGTGACAATAGCCTTTGTTTTTCTGAGATTGCAATTGCTGGGTTAAATAGTAGTTGGATGTTTAGTTTGTTTTATTGAGTTATTTTAAAAGCTGGTAAGATTCATCAAACTTTTAAAGTGTACGATTCACTGTGTTTTAATATACTCACAATTTTGCCACCACCACTACTGTCTAATTTCATAATGCTTTCATTACCCCAAAGTAAAACTTCATCCTCATTCAGTACCTGTTCTGTGCCTCTTACAGCCCCTACCCCCACTACTCTTTCTGTTACTATGGATTTTCCTATTCTGGACATTTCATACAAATATGTGACCTGTTTTGACTGGCTTCTTTAACTTAGCATAATGTTATCAGTGTTCGTCTACACTAGATCATGTATCAAATTATTTCTTTTTATTGCTTTTATTTACTAAATTATATTCAGTAATGTGGATATATAAAGTATTTTATGCATTGATCAGTTAATGGACATTGAGCTTGTTTTCACTCTTTTGTCTACTGTGAATACTGCTGCTCTGAAAATTCATCTACAAGTTTTTGTTTGGATATATATTTCTTTGTTTTACCAAATAATATTTTGTTGTATGGGTATACCACATTTTATCTATCCATTCATCAATTGATGAACTTTGGATATTTTTCACTTTTACCTATTATGAAGAATGCTGCTATGAACATTAGTGTACCTATTTTTGTGTGGACATATGTCCTCAGTTCTCTTGGGTATTTACTAGGAGTGGAATTGCTAAGTTGTGTGGTGTCCCGAAGTATAATATCTTGAGCAACTTCTGGGCTGGTTTTCCAAAGTGGCTGTACCATTTTACATTCCCAGCAGTGTGAGTTCCAGTTTCATCCCAAGCTGTCAACACTTATTGTTTCCTGACTTATTTTAGCCATTTTAGTGGAGTTGAAGTGATATCTCATTGTGGTTTTGATTTGCATTTCCTTAATGGCTACCAATGTTGAGCATCTTCTTCTGTGTTTATTGACCATTTATTTGTATATCACCTTTGAAGAAATTCCTATTTAAATCGTTTACTCATTTGTCTTTTTATTTTTGATTTGTAACAGTGCTTTATATGTTCTGTATACATGTTCCTTATCAGATTATGATTTGCAAATATTCTCTCTCTGATAGCTTGTCATTTCATTTTCTTGATAGTGTCCTCTTTGTAATACAAAAGTTAAAAAATTTTTTTATTCAGGGGAAGTTTACATAATATAAAGTAAACCATTTTAAAGTGTACACTTCGGTAGAATTTAGTACATTTATAGTGTTTATTTAATCACTACCTTTATAAAGTTTCAAAACATTTTCATCACTCTAGTCATTTCTCCTTTCACCTTTCCTCCCTCCCTCTGGATACTAGCAATCTGATGTCTAAAGATTTACCTATTCTGGATAAAAATTTTTCGTTTTGATGAAGTCAAATTTATCTTTTTTTTTGGTTGCTTGTGCTTTTGGTTTCATATTTAAGAAATCATTGCCTAATCCATAGCTTCAACTTTTTTTTTTCAGTGTTTCCTTCTGAGTAGTTTTAGCTGTTGTATTTAGGTCTGTATTCCATTTTAAGTTAATTTTTGCATATGGTGTAAGATAGAGTTCTAAGTTCATTCTTTTGCATGTGAGTATTCAGTTTTCCCAGCAACATTTGTTTAAAAAACTATTCTTTGTTCTTTTGGAACTTTTGTGGCATTCTTGTCTAAAATCAATTAATCATAGATGTAAAGGCTTATTTCTGAACTTTCTCTTCTATTCCATTAACCTGTATGTTTGTTGTTAATACCAGTACTGCAGTGAATTGATTACAGTAGCTTTGTGGAAAGTTTTCAGGTTAGGAACTGTGAGTCCTCTAACTTTGCTTTTTAAGATTGCTTTTGCTATTCTGGGTCTTTTGAATGTCCTTATGAATTTTAGAATTAGCTTGTCAATTTCTGCGAAGAAGTTACCTAGGATTTTGATAGAGATTGTAGGGCAGTTGCAGATTAGTTTGCTTGTATTGCCATTGTAACAAATCAGTCTTCCAATCCATGAATATGGAATATCTTTCAATTTACTTGGAGCTATCTTTCCGTTTGTCTTCCTTCGTTAATTTCTTTCAGCAGTGCTTTTTTTAGTACTCATTGCATTTTTTGTTAAGTATATACAAAAGTAATTTATTGTTATATGTTATTGTAGGTAGAAATGTTTTCCTTATTTTTGAATTGTTCTTATCTTTGTATATGAAAGTGTATCTAGACTATAAAAATACAGTTGATATTTTAGAATTCATTTTACGTTATGCAACCCTGTTAAGCTTGCTACTTTTAATAACTTTTTAAAATGGATTTCTTAGATTTTTCTATATACAAGTCAGTTTATTTCCAAATAGAGCTAGTGTTATTTCTTTCTTTTCAATCTGGATGTTTATTTATTTTTTTCCTTGCCTAATTGCCCTGACTAGAAGATATAGCACAATGTTGAAAGAAGTGGTGAAAGTGGGCATTCTTGATTTTAGATGGAAAGCTTTCAGTCTTTCTCCATTAAGTATGATATTAGCTGTGGGGTTTTTGTAGATGTCCTTTATTAATTTAGGAAATTCCTTCCTGTTCCTAGTTTATTGAGTATTTTAATCATGCAAGAGTGTTGGATTTTGTCAGTTGCCTTCTCTGTGTCTTTGGAGATGTTACGGGCTCTTTGTTGTTTTTGTCCTACAATGCGTTGATATTTGTATGTTCAGATAGTCTTGCACTTCTGGAATAAATCCCACTTGTCATGATGTATAATCCTTTTGTATGATATTGGATTTAGTTTGTGAATGTATTGTGGAGGACATTTTTATGAAACCGCTAGACTGTTTTCCAGAGTGGCTGTAATATTTTACGTTCCCACACACAGTTATGAGTATCCATTTTCTCAGCATCATTTTCAGATTTTGATGTAGTCACTATTTTTTTTTAATTATCCTTATATGTGTGCAGTGAAATCTCCTTATGGTTTTAATTTATATTTCTTTAATAGCTATTATGTTTAACATCTTTTGTGTACTTACTTGCCATCTGTATCTTCGGTGAAATATCTGTTCATGCCTTTTGCCTATTTTCCCATTGAGTTATTTGTTTTCTTACTGTTGAGTTTACAGAATTTTTTGTGTATTCTACTTGCTATTCATTTGTTAGGTATGTAGCATGCAAATTTTTCTTCCAGTCTTTAGGTTGTTTTTTCATCTTCTGAACAGGATCTTTTGGCAGCAAAATTCTCAATTTTGATGAGGTTCAGTTTATTTATTTATTTCCTCTTTTGGGTCATGCTTTTGGTGTTAAGACTAAGAACTTGTTTCCTAGCCATAGATCCCAAAGGATTTCTCTTACTTTCTTTTATTCTGCAAGTTTTGTAGTTTAACAGTTAAATCTCATCTGTTTTGAGTTAAGTTTTGTTTAGATGTGAGACTTAGATTGCAGTTCATTTTTTTGTCCCCTGTGTATGTCCTTTTGTTCTAGCACCATTTGGTAAAAGGCTGTCTTTGATCTCACGTATGTTAGATTACTGTTGCACCGTTGTCAAATATCAGTTGGGCATATATGTATGAATCTGTTTCGAAGTTCTCTGTTTTCTTCCAGGCCAGCTCCAAGGTAGGATACTGAAAAAAATCATCCCGATGCCCAGGTGAGATAATAGGATGTTAAAGAGATGGCTCAGGGTGTGCATTCTCAAGACTGAGTGGACCTTTATAAAAGTAGGGTGATTCCTGAGAAACGTGGTCCAGAAAGACATTACCAGTACCACACAGTGTTGATTACTGTTTACATTTAAGTTTTGAGATCGGGTGGACAGATTCTGGTCACTTTGTCTTTCAAAATTGTTTGTTTATTCAGTTCCTTTGCCTTTACATATAAATTTTAGCATAATCTGGTCTATATCTATGAAAAATCAAGGTGAATTTTGATAGGAGTGCATTACACCTGTATGTCAGTTTGGGACAAGTTGACATTTTTGCTGTCTTCAGTCTTTCGTTCCATCAACACTGTATGCCTCTTCGTTGATTTAGATATTTGAATTCTTTCTTCTGTATTATGTAGTTGATAGCCTACAAAGCCTGTTTTATTATTTTACATTTAAATGTTGTTTTTGGAGTGATTATAAATGTTACTGTATTTTCAATACTGATATCCATAAACATTGTATGCAACAATTTGTATAGAAACGTTTGGTTTTTGTATATTTGTTTGTATCTTATGAGCTTACTTATATCTAGGAGGCTTTAAATTTTCTCTGACATTTCCATGGGATTTTTTTATGTAGAAAATCATAGTATCTGCCTATGGAAGAGTTTTACTTCTTTCTTCCTAATCTGTATGTCTTTTATTTTTCTTGCCTTAGTTAAACCAGCTAGAATTTCCCATACAATGTTGAATAGAAGTGGCTAGACAGGCAGGAGGCATCCTTGTCTTATTCCAGTCTTAAGGAGAAAAAAGTCTTAGTGTTTCAAGAATGGTGTTAGCTGTATGTTCTTTGTAGATGCCCTTTCTCAGGTTGAGAAAGTTCCCCTCCATTTCTGTTTTCTGAGAGTTTTTGTCATGACTGGATGTTGAATTTTTTTGGGTGTTTATTTCTATATTGATTAATGTATTTGTATTATATTTCTTCTTTATCCTGTTAATGTGGTAGATTACAGTAATTGCTTTTTGATATTAAATCAGCTTTGCATACTTGGAATAAACCACACTTGATTCTGTTGTCTTATTCTATTTATATATTGCTGGATTCCATTTACTATTATTTTATTAAGGAATTTTACGTCTATATTCATGAGGAATATGGTCTGTAGTTTTCTTTTTTGTGTGTTTACCGGGCATTAACTGTGTCACAATGTAAATTGAGAAGTGTTTTGTCAAAACTCTTCTATTTTCTGGAAGAAGTTATGTACAATTGGTGTTACTGCTTTAAGTGTTGGGTAGAATTTTTCAGTGAAACTGTCTAGATCTCGTAATTTTGTTCCTGGGAGTGTTTAGATTATGAATTTAATTTCCTTAGTAGTTACAGTTCTATTCAAATTGTCTATATTACATTGGCTGAGGTGTAGTAATTTGTTTTTTTCATTTGATGTGGTTCACTTCCTAAAAGTTGTCAAATTTATGTGTGTTAGGTTGTTTCTGATATTCCCTGGTATCCTTTGATGTCTGCAGAGTCTGAGTGACATCTCTGTTTCATTCTTGATATTGATAATTTCTGTATTCTCTATTTTTTCCTCATTCATCATGCTAGAATTTTGTCAGCTTATTGATCCTTTCAAAGAACCGCCTCTTCATTTCATTAGTTTTATTTATTGTTTTTCTGTTTTTAATTCTGTTGGTTTTTTTTCTCTTCTTTGGTGTTTCCTTTTTACTGCTTGCTTCAGCTTTTATTTTGCTCTTTTTTCTAGGTTCTTAAAATAGTTTGGATTATTCGTTTAAGCGTTTCCTCTTTTCTCATCTATGCATTTAGCACTATATATTCCTTCTTTACCACTACTTTCATAATTGCAAATATTTTATGTAAATTTTGGTATATTTGATTTTTGTTTACATTCAGTTGATTATGTTCTTAATCTCTGTTAAGGTATCTCTTCAACAACTCAGAACTATGTTGTTTAGTTACAAATTAGGAGATTTTCCTGTCATCTTTTTGTTATTGAGTTATAGTATGATTCTAGTGTGGTTGGAAACACATTCAGTCTGATTTTCAGTCTTAAATTTGTTGATGTTTGTTTTATGCTCCAGGAAATGGTCTGTCTTGGTATTTTCTGTAGGTGGTTTGAAAAGACGGTGTTTTCTGCTGCAGATGGGTAGAGTGTTTCTATAAATGTCAGTTAACTCCTGTTGGTTGATGTTCTTGTTGAATTCTGATTTTGCTGACTTTCTGTCTAATTGTTCTGTCAGTTGTTTAGAAAACGGTGTTGATGTCTCTCTGAAATTATGGATTTGTCTGTTTCTCCTTTGAATTCTGTCAGTTTTTGCTTCACATATTTTGCAACATACACATATTTGATGTACACACACTTAGGATTACTATGTCTTGTTGGTGCACTGACCCTTTTTCAATATATAATGTTGCGTGCTCTCTCTGATAATGTTTTTTATTCTGAAATCTAGCTGATATTAATATAGCCACTCTTGCTTTCCTTTAATGTTTGTATAATTTTGTGCCACTTTTTACCTTCAACCTGCCTACATCTTTATATTTTACAATATAAAGAATCTGTCTCAATCTCTGCCAAACCACTGGTGTATTTATACCATCTGTACTTAATGTGATTATTGATATGTTAGGGCTTAAGCTTGCTGTTTTATTTTTTGTGTTCTGTTTGTTCTCTTTTGTGTTTCATTTCTCTGTTTATTTTCCAGCTGTCCTGAGGGTTATTTGTACATCCTTTAGATTTCTATTTAATTTTTCTAAAGTGTATTGCAGTATCTCTTTGTATGGCTACTTTAATATCTTTGATAATTCTGACATCTGTCAGTTACCTTTTTTCATTCCATTTAAACTTCTTGATTCTTGCTGTGGTGAGGAACTTGCAACTGAAACCTAGAGGTTTCCATATTATGTTATAAGACTGGGATTATTTAAACCTCCTGTTTTAGCTGGGTTTCTCTGGCATCGCCCAGGCAAGTGTTGGGAGGAATGCACTTTTGTTATTATTACTAGGTGGAGATAGAACTCTAGATCCACCTGTCAACCCTCCTTGTCTCTCGAAGTGGGGCATTTTGTATTACTGCTGGGTAAGAAGGAAGTTCTGACTCCCTGTTCGTACCATTCTGACACCATGGGATGGGTGGCCTTATTACTACTGGGCAATAGTAAAAGCCCTGACCCTCTACTAGGCCTTCTCTGGCACCATTCAAGTGGGGGCTTCTCTTGACTGTTAGCTGGCTGTAGAAATCCCAGCTCCCTATTTGGCTTTCTCTCATATTACCTCAGCTGGTGTTGGGAATCTTGTTATAGCCTTATAAAGTTCAGGCTCCCCACTCAACTTTTGTGGTGTGGGTGAGTGTGGGCCATAATTATTTCTGTACTGTTTGTTTGGAATAGGGCAATTATTTTCTAAGAGTTTTCTGTCGTGCTACGTTGGCCTCTCCCTGATCCTTTGACTGTAAAGGTGGCTTTTTGGGGGGCTTTCCTTTGTCTGCTCCCATCAGTGTTTCCAGATTCCTAGCTTCTTTAGCTTCAGGTCTGGAACATATGAAACAAAAGAAAATTCAGGAAACTCAACCATCTTTTCATTCCTTGAGTTTTGACGTCCCTGGCAGTTCTGCTTTCTTTTTTTCAGTTTTCAGACTCTTGTTATATTTGTTTTATGTATAACCTTCGGGGTTTTTAGTGGTACTTAGTGAGAGAAATAGTGATAAGTGTATATATTCCATCTTTTCAAACACAGAACTACTTTAGTTTTTTTTTTTTTTTTTTT